>JAEMWC010000579.1:567500-571492 GCA_016490735.1 Pachyseris speciosa | reverse complement strand
AATGTTTTTCTAAAATTCCCGAGAGTTTCTAAAATTCTTTTTGATGTCTAAAATTCCCCCCCCCCCCCCCCCCAAAAAAAAAATTTCCGGAATTATGTAGCTAAGCCTACTTTGCGTGGACGGTACACGCGGTAAACAGTTTTTGCGTGCGTTCGCGTGTTTTGCTTCTCGTCTACCGTCCTGCAGAAGAAACGGAGGGTCTGCTGGTGGTCCAATGAGCAAAGAACTGTACACGCAGTCCGGAAAAAGCTATACCGAAAGCAATCCTATTTAATTTTTTTTTTTTCGGTAGGTGTAGCCAAACTTGAAGGCAAGATCTACGCATGCGGAGGAGCAAACTTCAATTTTGCGTTTTCATCGGTTGAAGTGTACGATCCGCAGATAAACCGCTGGTTACCCGCCGCGCCTATGAAGCGGCCGCGCGCTTTTCACGACGTCGTCGTCGTACGTGATTTTCTGTACGCGCTGGGTGGCGCCGAAATGCGGAACGGTGAACTTTCAAACATTCAAGGTTCGGCGGAGAGGTTTTGCCCGCGAACGAATCAATGGACGATCATCAAATATCTGAACTTGCCTTGCTGGGGAGTCAGGGCGGCAGTCAACGAAAGATCCCGTGACAAGGAAACGGATGTGTACATCATTGGTCAGTTTCATACAGAGTCGGGTTTTGGAGCAGTTGCCCGACTTAGTGTTTGGTGACGATGATTCGCACATGCTGGTGCGTATTCCGTATTTTGACGAGCCTTCCCCCAGGATTCAAGCCGGGGTTGTTATTGTGCCTTAAGTTTTGACTCCATGCATGCATACAAGCATTGATCGTCTATCTCATGGACCAAAGCTCATGCACAGAAGCGCTAGAGCTCTTCCTCATGCGCTACACCTCTCTTGCTGTAAAACTTTCCATTTTTTATTAGCACTAGAGAAAGGTTATTTTGAGAAAAAGAACATGTCTTTTTGAAGAGGCCTAATTATACATAAGCTTCGTAGGCCTCTTCCTTGTTGTTGTTGTTGTTGTTATTGTTATTGTTGCTGTTGTTGTTGTTGTTGTTATTGTTATTGTTGTTGTTGTTATTGTTATTGTTAGGGTATGTCTTAAGGTTGTGGTAAATAAAATCAAAAGTTTACGTCAAGAGCGTAGGGTATAATTTTCCCAGCTCTTGGAGGCCAGGCTTTGAAATTCAGAATTCAGTATACAGCGGGTTCGAGGCAAACTTAAACCTCTGCACTACTTTTGCAACGTTCTTTCGAATACCCGATTAATATACTCTCCAGGTGTAAAGATAATACATCTCGCGATATTCGCCTCGAGGGTGATTTCGGTAAAACATGCACCGTCCCAGTTATGCAACGTGTGTTGGGGAGAGGGGAAACCGGAGTACCCGGAGAAAAACCTCTAGGAACAGAGTAGAGAACCAACAAACTCAGCCCACTTACGACGCCTAGTCCGGGAATCGAACCCGGGACACATTGGTGGAAGGCGAGCACTCTCACCACTACGCCAACCCCGCGCCATGGTATTGTTGTTTAGTTACCGTCATTAGCTCGCATAGCTGTAATAACAACGCATTTTGTAATACCTTGCGCAATTTGTAATAAATGCTGCAGCATTTTGTAATAACCGTATTAAAGGGGAACCACGCATTTTGTAATAGGGGTTGCAGCATTTTGTAACAATCGTTACTCTACGCAATTTGTCAATAACGTGCTGACGCAAATTGTAGTAACTTTCCTCAAATGATTATTAGTTCGATTCCTACCTGCCCCAGTGGGCGATACCTCGAAGATTTTTTGAGCACTTTTCATGATGTAGAAATTCACATTTGCTGAACCCATGGAAAGAACCGCTGTTCTTAATCCAGGACAGGGAGTACCAGACTTTTAAATCATTATCAGAATTTGGCGTATTCATTGCCCTGAAAACGCTTGAAATGACATTTCAATACTAAGGCTTTCAACAGGAACTTTAAAAAGTATTACTAATTATTACAACTTATAAGCCTTAATGATCTAATTAATAAACTTCCACCAATCGACGATTATTGCGTCTTATATGTCTAATTCACTCATGTTGCGAGTGACTTAGTAATTATAGTTAATAAACTAGAGCTTGTTTCGCAAAACACAACAAATACACTGTCGAAAGAACAATGACAACCACAGCTTATACCTTACTTTCGCCAGAAAATTCTTTGAATTCTAAACCAGCCCAGCCCTAACGCATACAAACGAAGCCAGGCATTGTGCCAGCGATTACTCCTGATTATATTTCTTAACTCTAAAACTAATCCACTTGTGGGGTAGTCTCCTACGCAGCCGTTCTTTGTCTCGTCACGCAACGCTCCTCGCGAGGAGCGTTGCGTGACGAGACAAAGAACGGCTGCGTAGGAGTGTACTTGTGGGGCCGCACTGCTTAATTAGCCGTCTAACGCTAATTACAGGTGATCCGGCTGGAAAGTGCATGTATCCTTGGAAGAAAGTGCGCGAATCTATCGACGCACAAGCGAAATCGTTTGCACACATTTTTAAGTCGCTGAAACAGGAAGCAGGTATCACCGGGATTTGTGGCGTTACAAGAACGAAGAGCTCTCTCGAGAATCGTGCTAAGCATTTCATTGGGAAGCTGGTCAAATGAACACGTTTGTCTACTTTCATCACTCAGTTGGAAGCTAGCGTCATTTTGTGTTCGTGTTCAGCATCGCAAGCAACCTTTTCGGCCCTCTTGTCAACTCCCTCCTCTACACATTCTCCTTCCTTCTGCTGCTGCTCCTGTTCCTCTTCTTGTGCTGCTCCTTCCAGGAAATCTGCATTCGCATTTTGCTTTGCGTCATCATTCCTTTTTCCATGATTACCTTCTATTTGTTCTAACAGTGCTCTACATCGCTGTTCTCTACCTCAAGGCAAACAAAATGTTCTCCTTCACCTTGTGCAAAGTGCCCGAGATGAAAGTTTGCTACTGGAACATCAGTATTAAGTATTTTACGATTTCTTCTCGTAGAGTTTCAGGTGACCTTTCAATACTGATGCCTCTTAACCAGAAACAAAGTGCACTAAATTGACAGTTACCATCTTCTAGAGGGTTAAAAGCGATAACACCTCCATCTCCAAAGTTTGTTAGCTTTTCCTGTGAAGTCAAGGGAATACGATATTTTTTTTCTGTGTAACTTCTTTTTCTCTTTTGCCTTTCTTTCTTTACTTTTATCGTCACGACTGATACTTGCAATATCTTTCACAGATATCCAGTGCTGCACCCGCTTACTTAAATTAGGGTCAGTAAATGCTACTTTATACATGGAAGTTTTTACATTTCGGTCAATGACTTTGCCTGGCAAAACATGTCTTCGTTTTGGAGTAATCTTCCCATTCCGTGACCTAAGTCGTATCAATACCTTTTCTCCACGCCTGTACTGTGTTGCAGCAGGGTTGAGACGCTTGTGCCTGTTTATCATGCGCATTTCCAGTTTCTTTGTGTACGCTTTAAGCTCTTTCCCGGACCTTCTTGACGCTAGCTTTGTGTTTAAACAGATCTTTTCCGCTTGGGGTTTCCGATAAACCCGGACAACTGTGTGTCTGACAGATAGATAGATAGATAGATAGATAGATAGATAGATAGATAGATAGATAGATAGATAGATAGATAGATAGATAGATATAACTTTATTTCACGAGGGTAAAGACATTGATTACTGGTCACCCAGTAGTTTTCATTATGGCCCTCCTACAATTAAAGTAACAAAACGTATCGATTAATTAATTAACTACCTATATAAACTACCAACTAAATTTACATAATGAACTACTAGTAATACAATATTGATTAATTGACTGCTAATGAAACTAAAAGGTTTTATAAATCTTAAAATGATCAAGAAAGGAATTCCTACTACGGTAAATTTTAAATAAGTAATTTTTAAAATCTAATATTATGAAAGGTGTTCGTCATCGTGGTTTCAAAGGATAGCTGAGTTAATCTTTTGTCTCACGATTGAGTCACA
>JAEMWC010000579.1:467500-560000 GCA_016490735.1 Pachyseris speciosa | reverse complement strand
TGATTTGACAATGTAGATCGAAGTTTTGCTTCCGTAAAAAAGTTCAGTTTACTAGCTTTACCCTTCTGTGAAACACAGTTGTCCTCCTGTCGAAGACGCAAATGAAACCCGAAGAATGTTGTTGTTACATGTAGGAGGAAAGTGCGGATCAGCAAACAGTTACCCAAAATGAAAGTCACTTACCTCGAGGAAACGAAGAGCAATTGCTAAGTGAAGAAGAGGAGGGAAGATTGGAGAATCGACGAGTTGCGGTAAAAATTCAGGCCTTCTGAATATTCATTCGATTGTTCATTCACCTTTTATTGCAGCGAGTCTAGTTACAAGTATAAGCTCAAGCTTAGTTATTATTTACTTGTCCAGTACGCAGTATAGGCCCATAGATTGTAAGCTTTTATAGTTTGTAGTTTGTAGTTGCCGTTGGTTTGTTTATTTTTAATTTTTTTTTTGGGCTTCCGTTTCGAGCTATGTTCAATTTGACCTAAAAAACTCCAGTGGAGCTGTGTATCTGTATTTGTCAAGAAATGTGATACCATTACTGTATGAACAGACGTATATTTTCCACCCATCTGTCCTGTTGTTGATCATGAATTTCGTCATAACATTGTCCAAGTAGCTGTGGATCCACTACTTTGACAATGTTATGACAAATTCTATTGACAATAACAGCACAGATGCATGAAAAATTGACATCTATTGTGTAGTTACATAAAATATCCATGTCCACCCCATGGAAGGTTAATAGAAATTTCAAGGGGGAAGGGAGTTCAAAAGCCCAATATTTTTAAATCAAAAGTATGACACTAAAATGGAATTTCTGGAGGGGGGTTTCAAATTTAAAAAAGACCTTCCATAGGAGGGATATGGGTATTTTCTGGAACAACACATTTCTTATTTTAGAATAACAAATTGTGAAATTGTCTACTCTCACTTGTTGATGTATCACATAAATTATAAATTCATATGTCTGTCTGCATATTGGCAATGAAAATTAGCCAAATACCACTGAGAATTTCTGGAGCTATTGTAACAGGTTTTTTCTTTGAACTCCACTTTCATGTTGACATGAATTTGTACACATTGTTGTCAATGTGTAATTTATCCCTAAAATATATTTTTTCTAGGAGTTTATAAATACCCTGGATGAACAAATGGCAAAGACATTGGCAATAAGAGCATTGCAGAGGGTGTCGGTAGCATGGACTATGTGGACTCTCTACTACTTTTGGAGCCAGAAGATGAGAATGGCTCTGACCAAGAACCTAATTTAGATGCCAATACCTCACCTGTACGAGTGCCACAGCCAAGTCACCAATCTATAGACCAGGAACCAGTTCCAGAATGGTGTAAATGTACATGCTGTCGCACAATGCCACAGGAAGTTGAAAATAAGTGCTGTGGCCGGAGGAACTGTGTTTCACAAGGGCGGCGATTTCGCAAACTTTGTTTAGATGCAGAATATTTACAACTTTGTTCAAAGAATACAGCAGACATTCGCAATGATAGACAGGACAGTAGTAGTCGTACTTTTCGCAAAGCTGCCTACAGAAACTATGTTTTAGACACACATGGCTACCTTGGAAAAGGGAAGAGGAAAATTGTTCCCTCTTGCTGTGTTCTTTGTATTCGCCGGCACTATCCATCAGCAACAGGTGTATATATGGGTTTTCGAGCTCGATAGAAGGGCATTGATTTTTGTTTCCTTTGATAGGGTTGTTTGACAATAATAGTCAGCTTGGCTTCAAAATGTTCAAACTTTTTGGGTACGTTTCTCCTTCCTGTAATTATTGTTTGGTTATACAATGCCATTTAGCACTAGGTTTTTCCAAAAGTTTATTACTTCAACTCTGATGTCATTCAAGGTTCATTGTAATTGGGCCCACAATTTTGCAGTGCTACAAAGATGCGAGATTGGAACTTTTTAGACACTGCCCATCTACAAGGACCTCTTTCCAGTCTTTCCATATATCCCAAGTAACCTGGTGATATAAAAATAGGTTTATATAGATGAGTGAATCAAGTTCGAAAAGAAAGAATGTCACAAGAAGAAGATCCAAGAAATAGCGCATTACACCTACCCCGCTCTTCGTCGCATCTCCAGAGATAAAAGATGTTGTGCGAAGGCTGTATCAGTCGAATAAAGGCACATACATTTGACCTTCTTCCAGCTTGCATGAACATCTGCAGCAATATAGAGTTTCTTATGTTGCTCTTCCCATCTTTTCTTCGTTCCCTTGTTCTTTTCTTTCGAAGCAAGACGGCTACCGGGGGAAAGTAGCTTTCGTCCCCAGCCGCTTCGAGAACCACCTCTCAAGGACATCAAATTTTCCGTCGCAATTCAACCCAAAGATCAAAATATCGCGATAAAATATTTAAACGATGATCAAACTATTCCTGAATATAGATATTACTGTTGTTAATCACCTCACGAGGCCGATGGAGAAGGATTATTTCTCGCTGATATGAATTTGAAAAATGTTCTGTCGGAACAGAAATCAAACCGCCGCACATGCGCAGAAGGGTGTCAAATGCCCTTTAATTATAAAGACAATTACGTGCACTTTTTTGGATTAGCTTAAAATTAGTTTTCAGTTTTTTTATTCCCAATTTCAATTTAAGCGGGAAGAAGTGTTATGGTGTTAACGAATTGCATTACGTGTTAATGAATCAGGTTTTTCTGTAAGAAGTTACGTAATTCCCAGAGCGGATGTAAGAGGTTTATATAACATGCGTTCCTGCATGTAATTGGTGGCAGAGATTGTAGTTTTCGTGAAACATTAAAGTCTTTTCGGTCGGCCGTTTAATCCGCGGGTCATTTCTTTACGTTCGGACACAACACTTGAATGGTCTGATTGATTGGAATTTTAATTTTAATCATTTTAAAGACATGCATGATTATAACATTCGTTTTAATAATAACATTTGTAAACCACAATCAAAGCGTTCATGGGGTCAGCATCGGTTTGTTTGTCATGCGGTAGATGACTGGAACGCTCTCCCAGACGGCATTAGGAACATCTCCGATTTTTTAGATTTTAGACGTCTTATTAGAAACATGTAGTCTCTTCTATCGATGTTACCCTTTTTATCCTTTTCCTTAGATAGCTACATTTATATTTTCTTTTTTATTCTTACGTTAGATTTATGCAGGGCCTCACTGAAAACCACAATTTGTGACGTGGGCTCCCTGTTAAAAGATCTTATTTATTATTATTATTATTAATAATAGAGGATAAAAATACCTAAGATATACTGTATACCAATAATAATAGAAGGATAAAAATACCTAAGACATACTGTATACAAATAGTAGAAAGATCAAAGATTATATCTAAAAATAAGCCTATTTACAAAAACATTCTTAAATCTTTCAGTCTTTATATCCGGGCGATGAGCACTTTTGTTTCTGAGTTGATACTTTGTTTCTTTCTCCTTCGGAATGATGTTACTAAGGGGGCAATTGGGATCCACTGATCGTACCTTGAAAAGCTTCTTATCAGCCTTTTCTAAGAGTTCTCGAATGTTCATTCTGTTAGATGTGTATTTCCTTTTAAAGCATCTATCCAGAAAGTTTTGTATGAGCGTGAGATCTGAGTTTACAGCACCATAAACAGGCAGAGCATAAGTGAAATTCGGTAAAACTAATGCGCTAAATAGGTGATCTACTTCACCTTGACTGAAACCTTCCTTGCGTAAAGATCTTAATACAAACAGACACTTATTTGCCTTCAACTTAGCACGTACGTGTTCGCTATATTTACAATTCTCCTGAAACGTAACACCTAAAATGGGCAGCTCCGTGCATTGCGGAATGTCATTAACTGGCGCAATATCCTGAATAAAACCTTTCTTGCGAAAAATAATTTCTTTACATTTCGACGGATTACAAGTCATACTATTTTCCTTAGACCAAATTAAAAACTGATCCACCAAATCCGTAGGACAGTGGCCATTACTCCAAACGGGAATAATGAGAGAAGAGTCGTCCGCGTATTTAAACAGAGCTGAATGATTATCTATGTTGATTTCCAGATCATTAATAAAAATACAAAATAAGTACGGACCACTCACACTGCCCCGTGTAGTGCCCCTGTTCACACATTTCCATTGTCCTTGAAAACTATTGTAAATAATACACTGTTGACGATTCTCAAGAAAGCTTAAATACCAATTGATTATAAATGGATTTAACGGTACATCCTTAAGCTTATAAGACAAAAGTTCATGATTAACACTGTCGAAGGCTTTACTGAAATCCATGGCAAACAAACGCACGGCTTTACACTTAGGGTTGCTCAACAGTGCCCCTCGCGTGGATGTTATACACGGACTTCTCAAATGCGCGTGACCATTTCTTTGAAATCACCACTTATTTGAGAAGTAGGTGACTTTTGTAGGACATTGGGACCAACAAACCTTCTACACGTTGTTATAAACTTGCTTTCGCGGGCCGTTTTTCCAGCGTTACACAAACTAAACTTAGAAAACTGCTAAGACAATATTGTAGTAATGTTGACATCAAGCTAGTTTTTTCCACTTTTAAGGTTAGACAGTTGTTCAGCGTGAAAGATTTCGTACCACAGGGTCTCCGTTCGCATGTTGTGTATAAATTTGTTTGTGCTGGCTGTAATGCTAGTTACATCAGTTGGCGAAACCGCTCGCCACATTTCTACTCGCGTTCGTGAGCACCTTGTGTCCGACAAGGCTTCTCATGTTTACAAGCATTTAGTGTCATCTCAGGCTTGTCGAGACTCCTGTTCTACGGAATGTTTCACTGTTTTAGGCTCTGCAACCTCTAAGTTTCAAATTAAACTTAAAGAGGCTCTGCATATTGAATGGGAGAGGCCTGTTCTAAACCAACAGTTACAACATGTTGGATTAACCCTTTCTATTTAGTAAGTTTTGTAGTCGAATGCCTCATGTTTTATACTTGTTTTCATTATTATTCAAATAATAGTTAATCCTTGTAATATGAAACTCTGTATACAGTTAAAATTCAAATTGTAACGAACATTTGCAACTGAAGACGGCATAAGTATGTCGAAACATGTCTTGTTTTAAACTTAAAAGTACGTAGAGTAACAATTGTTACAAAATGCTGCAACCCTTATTACAAAATGCGTGGTTCCCATTTAATACGGTTATTACAAAATGCTGCAGCATTTATTACAAATTGCGTAAGGTATTACAAAATGCGTTGTTATTACAAAATGCCGCAGTACACACGGGTGTCTGGAAAACTCAGACCTAGAAAACTCAGACCTCAGACCTCAGACCTAGAAAACTCAGACCCCCCCAATCTGGAAAACTCAGACCCCCTCATAACTTTACAAATTTTCAAAGTCAAATAAACGTGGGCAAAATGAATTATCGCTGTTCAGTGCGCTGAAATGTTACGCCCTCTATTTATCGCAGATAACAAACACTTCACCTTTGTCGTCCCATGTTATTATAATCGGCTCCGGAGCACAAGACCTAGAAAACTCAGACCCCCCCAATCTGGAAAACTCAGACCCCCTCATAACTTTACAAATTTTCAAAGTCAAATAAACGTGGGCAAAATGAGTTATCGCCGTTCAGTGCGCTGAAATGTTACACCCTCTATTTATCGCAGATAACAAACACTTCACCTTTGTCGTCCCATGTTATTATAATCGGCTCCGGAGCACAAGACCTAGAAAACTCAGACCCCCCCAATCTGGAAAACTCAGACCCCCTCATAACTTTACAAATTTTCAAAGTCAAATAAACGTGGGCAAAATGAATTATCGCCGTTCAGTGCGCTGAAATGTTACACCCTCCGTTTATCGCAGATAACAAACACTTCACCTTTGTCGTCCCATGTTATTATAATCGGCTCCGGAGCACAAGACCTAGAAAACTCAGACCCCCCCAATCTGGAAAACTCAGACCCCCTCATAACTTTACAAATTTTCAAAGTCAAATAAACGTGGGCAAAATGAATTATCGCCGTTCAGTGCGCTGAAATGTTACACCCTCTATTTATCGCAGATAACAAACACTTCACCTTTGTCGTCCCATGTTATTATAATCGGCTCCGGAGCACAAGACCTAGAAAACTCAGACCCCCCCAATCTGGAAAACTCAGACCCCCTCATAACTTTAAAAATTTTCAAAGTCAAATAAACGTGGGCAAAATGAATTATCGCTGTTCAGTGCGCTGAAATGTTACACCCTCTATTTATCGCAGATAACAAACACTTCACCTTTGTCGTCCCATGTTATTATAATCGGCTCCGGAGCACAAGACCTAGAAAACTCAGACCCCCCCAATCTGGAAAACTCAGACCCCCTCATAACTTTACAAATTTTCAAAGTCAAATAAACGTGGGCAAAATGAGTTATCGCCGTTCAGTGCGCTGAAATGTTACACCCTCTATTTATCGCAGATAACAAACACTTCACCTTTGTCGTCCCATGTTATTATAATCGGCTCCGGAGCACAAGACCTAGAAAACTCAGACCCCCCCAATCTGGAAAACTCAGACCCCCTCATAACTTTACAAATTTTCAAAGTCAAATAAACGTGGGCAAAATGAATTATCGCCGTTCAGTGCGCTGAAATGTTACACCCTCCGTTTATCGCAGATAACAAACACTTCACCTTTGTCGTCCCATGTTATTATAATCGGCTCCGGAGCACAAGACCTAGAAAACTCAGACCCCCCCAATCTGGAAAACTCAGACCCCCTCATAACTTTACAAATTTTCAAAGTCAAATAAACGTGGGCAAAATGAATTATCGCCGTTCAGTGCGCTGAAATGTTACACCCTCTATTTATCGCAGATAACAAACACTTCACCTTTGTCGTCCCATGTTATTATAATCGGCTCCGGAGCACAAGACCTAGAAAACTCAGACCCCCCCAATCTGGAAAACTCAGACCCCCTCATAACTTTAAAAATTTTCAAAGTCAAATAAACGTGGGCAAAATGAATTATCGCTGTTCAGTGCGCTGAAATGTTACACCCTCTATTTATCGCAGATAACAAACACTTCACCTTTGTCGTCCCATGTTATTATAATCGGCTCCGGAGCACAAGACCTAGAAAACTCAGACCCCCCCAATCTGGAAAACTCAGACCCCCTCATAACTTTACAAATTTTCAAAGTCAAATAAACGTGGGCAAAATGAGTTATCGCCGTTCAGTGCGCTGAAATGTTACACCCTCTATTTATCGCAGATAACAAACACTTCACCTTTGTCGTCCCATGTTATTATAATCGGCTCCGGAGCACAAGACCTAGAAAACTCAGACCCCCCCAATCTGGAAAACTCAGACCCCCTCATAACTTTACAAATTTTCAAAGTCAAATAAACGTGGGCAAAATGAATTATCGCCGTTCAGTGCGCTGAAATGTTACACCCTCTATTTATCGCAGATAACAAACACTTCACCTTTGTCGTCCCATGTTATTATAATCGGCTCCGGAGCACAAGACCTAGAAAACTCAGACCCCCCCAATCTGGAAAACTCAGACCCCCTCATAACTTTACAAATTTTCAAAGTCAAATAAACGTGGGCAAAATGAGTTATCGCCGTTCAGTGCGCTGAAATGTTACACCCTCTATTTATCGCAGATAACAAACACTTCACCTTTGTCGTCCCATGTTATTATAATCGGCTCCGGAGCACAAGACCTAGAAAACTCAGACCCCCCCAATCTGGAAAACTCAGACCCCCTCATAACTTTACAAATTTTCAAAGTCAAATAAACGTGGGCAAAATGAATTATCGCCGTTCAGTGCGCTGAAATGTTACACCCTCTATTTATCGCAGATAACAAACACTTCACCTTTGTCGTCCCATGTTATTATAATCGGCTCCGGAGCACAAGACCTAGAAAACTCAGACCCCCCCAATCTGGAAAACTCAGACCCCCTCATAACTTTACAAATTTTCAAAGTCAAATAAACGTGGGCAAAATGAATTATCGCTGTTCAGTGCGCTGAAATGTTACGCCCTCTATATTTATCGCAGATAACAAACACTTCACCTTTGTCGTCCCATGTTATTATAATCGGCTCCGGAGCACAAGACCTAGAAAACTCAGACCCCCCCAATCTGGAAAACTCAGACCCCCTCATAACTTTACAAATTTTCAAAGTCAAATAAACGTGGGCAAAATGAATTATCGCCGTTCAGTGCGCTGAAATGTTACACCCTCTATTTATCGCAGATAACAAACACTTCACCTTTGTCGTCCCATGTTATTATAATCGGCTCCGGAGCACAAGACCTAGAAAACTCAGACCCCCCCAATCTGGAAAACTCAGACCCCCTCATAACTTTACAAATTTTCAAAGTCAAATAAACGTGGGCAAAATGAATTATCGCCGTTCAGTGCGCTGAAATGTTACACCCTCTATTTATCGCAGATAACAAACACTTCACCTTTGTCGTCCCATGTTATTATAATCGGCTCCGGAGCACAAGACCTAGAAAACTCAGACCCCCCCAATCTGGAAAACTCAGACCCCCTCATAACTTTACAAATTTTCAAAGTCAAATAAACGTGGGCAAAATGAATTATCGCCGTTCAGTTCGCTGATATGTTACACCCTCCGTTTATCGCAGATAACAAACACTTCAGCTTTGTCGTCTCGGCTCTGTGATCAGAACACAAGACCTAGAAAAGTTAGAGCGCCCTCCCCCCACCCCCAACAAAAAAAATTAAATAAATAAATATTTAAATAAAAGAAAGGAAAAAAAACCCGGAAAACTCAGATCTCTCGCAAAACTGTATAATTTGAACAGAAAAAGAAACTTGAGTACATTAATTTACGTTGTCCATTAAGGTGAAATGTCAGGCAGACCCAACAACATAACAAAAACAACAACTTTATTGAATTCTTTTACATATGGTAATTGCCTAATAAAAAAACGTTATATTTAATGCGGTTATTGATAACCTCTTTCTCGTAAGGCTTCGTATACAAAATAACCCAATTTCGTTCAGATAAAGGGGCTGTTAAAAACAAATAAGTATTTTGTTAATTAGTGTGATTTAGAAGATCATACTTGTAACGCACCTTAATTGTATTTGGATTTGATTGTCGGAGTAGGTGGAGTGCAATTAGAAATAACATCAACGCCACTTTATTGTTTCAATAGAGCTATTTAAAACGATAATTTCGAATATGAGAATCAACCGAATGTGAGGTCGAAGTTGATTAATTAATAGCTACAATCTATGCACCACTTAGGAACCACCAATGAACTCAATACAAGTCGCGGGATTCTTGTCTCATCTCTTGCTTGAAGTGGATTTTAGTCCTTCTTATGTGGGTAACACATAATCGTTGTCGTTGTTGTCATCATAATCATTTTCAACGATGCAACGACTTACACAACAGCTGTTAATGGTAACTTCTTTGAACGCTTGATTTAAATGTTCCAATCAATAAAACTATTTTAATTGTGTTTTTGATGATTTAAGACCAATGACTTTGTGAACATTCCCCCATGCAGCCACCAATTCCTACAACAACGTATTGTCGTATTAATTCCCGCTTTTGTTGTCAAAATCAACTATGTATCACTGGTTATTTTACAAAGCTTTTAACTTGAACAATGCTTTTAAACAATGCTAGTATCATATCACTGGTTATTTTTAAAAACCTTTAATTAACTTGAACAATGCTATTATTTCAAGCTATTTCAGTCGACTTAATATGTTTTCATTAACGTGTTGGTTCTGATGGAACTTAGTAATTATTTGTTGGGCCTTTAAATTTTTTTAAAGGCGTTCCTAAGCTCGTTTTTTTCACGTCGCGATAATTAAGTACTTATTTGAAAGCAAAACGGCGAAAGCTAACGCTGAACCTCGGCCGAGGTTGGAAAAGACATGCTGAAATGACTAAATTGTTCGACACAATATGAAAACGATTTCGCATTTAGTTTACCGCATATGGAAAAGGAGAGGAACGACCAAGTTTTGCTGCTTGGTCTTTATCATTTCTTCTGAAACATGTAATCCACAGCCCGAAGGAGAATGTGCAGAGGCTATATCAACCATAACCGAGAAAATGAATTTGGTATCAATCTCGCAACTAGACAAATTCCCTTGTGCCAGCGATACGAGAATGGTATAACGTAAATAGGGAGTTTAAGCAAAGCCTTTTTTAAGCGACGTACGTCAACCGGAAGTGTGCATTTTTTATATTTAAGCAGTGGTTGTGCACATATTTTCAAATAAATCGTCTCTATTAGAGTAAAGACACTTGGTAATGCAAATCTGGTAGCACCAAGACGGGTAAAAGAGAAAATACCTCACTTCCGGTTGACGTTGGTCGCTCAAAAACGGCTATGCTTAAACTTCCTAATGTCAGTTGCTACACCTCGCTATGCCCAACTTCATGGATTGTATTGAAGTTCGTCTTCGAGGAGATCGAAGTGGGACTTCTGTAAACGTGAATGAGCCTCTGTATGAATCTGCAATAAGGATGGATCAAAGTATGGAAAACGGGTTTCTATGCAGGATTTCTTGACGCAGTAGAATTTTGTGGTCAGTCTTGCCGATGGAAGTTTGCAACGAGGATCATCGGGTGCTGGATACAACCACTTCTCTTCGTGCGACAGGACAATATCGAAGGGTGTTATCTTTTGCCTTCGCGGAAATTCGATGCGGCATTGCCTGCACTCCTGCGCTTTTGGCACATCGTCGAGAAAGCATACGACGAAAGGCTTGTTGTTGTGGTGTACTTCGGTAAAGGGACGTCCACTGGTTGTTTGAGGCGTTTCCACCGTGGCCTGCCTGCTTGGTCGCCATGGGTTCCTGTGGCTGCCACCTTTCTTCCCTTGAGCTGCTTTTGCAGGCTCGAGAAGGTCACCTTTCAACGGAGCTTTGCGCTTTGGCGATTTTTTCAGGAAGTCCAAGTGTTCCTTCAAGACTCCTACCGTCTCTGCAACGCAGATACTGTGCTTACAGAGGTTGTTGTATTTATAGCACGGACAGGAACAGCTTACGTGATCACTGTAGACGGAGCATTGGTACATTCCCTTTTGGCAATTCTTTGCAGCAACCAGATAGGTTTCCCTAGAGGGAGATGTCAGTGATGGCATCTTCTGTATGGCGTCTTTGACGTTTAGCAGTGCTTCTGCTTCCTTCACAATAGTGGCTACCAGACCGTCTGTCCAGCTCTTCAAGGACTTTAACATCATTCCCACGTCAACAGAAAACACTTTGTACTCTACGTCTTCAACGTTAGGTACCCGAGTAGCCCTTATGGGCTTTCCCTTCAGGGCGTCATCGACAGACATTTTGTTGAACTCTTTCATGTAGGCTTGTCGTTCACCTACAGTCATGTCAAACCACTGGTCTGGGGTAACTTCCAAATGGGCAACGACGTCTGCCAGTTGATACTCGCCGCTTAGTCCACAAATCGCCAACGTTAGCTCCTCTTGTTGATGGCTGTCAACTTCCTCCCAAACATCCTTCGTAAATTGTAACTTCGTCATATCCACTTTGCTCTTGTCATTCTTTGCTATAGCCTCTTTCTGTCGGGTCAACTTGTTGTTTATGCTTTCTGACTGGTTCGTGTAGCTCTTGAGGGGTTTCCCCGACTTGTCAGTAGGCATCCCCGCTTTCTTTCTTGCAGTTGCAATCATGCATTTCTTCATCATTTTCTTATGACTTTGCAGGTAGCTCCAAAATTCAGGCGTTTCTTTTCCGGTCAGCTTTACCTCCTCGGCGTCTAACGGTTCTTTCGCTGCCATCATGCATGCTTTGAGGTCAGATTTCTGATCTGCATCTAAAATACCTCGGGACGTTGCACTTCCAAAGATGGTTTCTATAAAGAATTTCTGTTCCGTAGGCTTTCTAATTCCAAGGTTGTGTAGCTTGTCACGACAATTCTGTTGGAAGTGTCGGAAACATCTTAAGCCTGTGGCATGCCGCATTACCTCGCCTAGAGCACTGTAAAGGGACTCTTCGCCATCTGTAATAAAACCCTTTCCTTTCTGGGCAAGATTGGGACTGGAATTGGCGACAGCATGAACGATCTTCTTATATACACTCTTGTGTTTGCTGTAATGAATAGCTGTTGGTCCTAGAAATGATGGGGCACCACCAGTTCGTTTGCAGGTCAGGAACAGGTGTTTGTATGTGAATGGAGTGACCTCAAATTTGCCGAAATTAAACGTTGGGTCCACACTCAGCGGGTAACTCAATTTTTCAGAGGTACAGAACCTCGATAAGTCCATTGTCATGTGGGGCTTAGCTAATACCCATAGGTCCTCTGGAACGTCGTGATGTTCGAGCACGACTGGTTCTTCGGCGTGCTTAGCGTATTGGAGCAGCTCGTCGACGTCATCAGTTTTCTTCAGTTTGTTTTTAAGATTGTACAATTGTTGTTTGGAGCGTGGCAACTCCCCCGGCTCTGTGGCACCCAAAGCTCCACCTGCAGATACTGACACGTTACGAAAGGCCACGGCAGATGAGTTAGAGTGCATTTCGTCTTTAATGGCTTGCAGAGTGCTCTTCTTTGTGGGATAGAAAGGCTTTCGTTTTTGGCACTTGCTATTTCCATGCGATGATACTTCAAAAACCACTTCATTACATCCTTCCTTCGCCATTGTATACTGAAGCAAGATAGTGGAATTTACAATTTCTCCATCTCGTCCTCTTAGCAAGAAGAGTGAACGACACAAGCCCGCCTTATTCCGCATTGAATTTGTGTAAACATGGAATGCTCTATCGGTTTTCAATTCGGTCTTCTTCTTTTCGAGAGTCTCCACGTTATTTTCTTCGTCAACTACCACCGTCCACGTACAAATGCGCAACGTGTCAGAATAGACGCCATTCATGTCACTTTTAACGTCTTGCCAGCATTTGTATTTTGTGACATCAACAAGAAAGGATAGGTTTTTCCTTGTTTTCAAGGGGGTCTTTGTGCATTTCGATTCTTGTGGTTGTTCACTCAAGAGAATTTTTATCGCTTCTCTGATGGTGTATCTTCCTTTTTTTCCACATTCAAAGATAGGCAGGTGTGTGTCATTATTGTACAACAACGGGGTGGACACTTGTGTCTTAGTCTCCAAGTATTTTTCTTTCTAAAAGAGGAAAAAAAGCATCGTTATATTTGGCGTTTGCTCAGATATGTAGCAGGCTAACAATTTCACAGTAATCGGGCAATAAGATTTAGGCGGGCTTTTGTTTACTTGTTTATCGAATCGCACGGCAAAAGAATCAAATCAAAATCAAATCAATTCACGATTTATTTAAGCTGGATAGCGTAGGGAGTGGTTGCCCAATCTCTCGAGCCGGGGCTCATGTATTGAACGTCCGAGCATTCCGGATCGAATGCGAATTTAGAAGTGCTGGTTTTTGAGGAGAGGGAAAAATCGAAAAATCCGATGGAAAACCTCTCGGAGCAGAGAAGAGAACCAACAACAAACTCAACCCACATATGACGTTGAGTCCGGGAATTTGTCTCGGGTAGATCAGTACTTACCCATACGTGAACTAAATTAATGTCATTCGCTCAACGGAAGGTTATTTTTTTTTTAAACCTTGCCAGTATCTCTGAAAGAAAGACTCTACATCTAACCTAAAACTATATCATTCGTGCGACCTACCTCTGTGGTTTCCTCTTCAGATGAAGAAAGGTCGATAGAATGTGGTGGTGAGCCAGGTTTTCTCTTGGTAGGCGTAACCTAGAAATAACAATTTTGTTACAATGACATCATTTATACTAAAATACGAGCTTGTTCTTAATACGAGTGTTGTGTTAACTTTGCATTTGCCATATCACACACTTTCTGACCTTCTACAAAGCCAGTAAAAATTACTGAAACTTGGTATTGATACTGGTGCAGATTTTTCCTCCAAGTTATCAATAATGTCGGCTTGTCTTTTTTCACACCAATGCCCAGTTTAAGGTGTCTACTTAATTATAATTTTATTAGGTTCTTCATCACTCAGTAGCCACTTAATAATCACAAGGTCCTACTGACATGGAAACTGAAAACCTAACACGGGGCGATTTTTCGCCCGAAGCGAGGAAATGTAAGTTTTTTTTTTGGCGCACCTGTCCACTATAATGTGCCATTCCAGTAGCCAGTACATCCAAAAAGTCTTGTACTTGCCCGGATGTACGGTTATTATCAAATCGTTGTTGTTGTTGTTTTTTTTGTCAGTTATGTACGACTTACCTGGGTGATTGGCTCTCCACAGGAAGAAAGGTCAATGTCAATGGAATATTGTGGTGGGCCCGCTTTTCTCTTCGCGGTTGCTCTAGCCTGGAAGAAAAAGCACTTTTTACACCGCTCATTTTCTACTCATGATCAAACCTCCATTTTAAATTCATCTCTTGCCTTTACAACAATTTGGCACATTATTCACCTGAGCTGTCTGTTCTTCTTGAGAAAGATCAATAACAACTGGTGCGGTTTGCCTCCTATTCCTTGTATCCTTAGAGATTAAAAACAGTTTAATTAGTTAACAATGCTGTAGTTCTTGCTTAAGTTGTCTTTTTTAACACGAAGTAACTCTCGTGATCTACGATTGCATGACGGTTAACTTGAAAATCATAGACCAATTAGAACTCACGGAAGTTTCCCAAAGGCCTTTCAGTGCTGAGCTCTCTCTGACTACGGGACGTTTGAAAGGTGGAGAATTTGTGATAGCTCGGGAGTGGCAAATCAGGCCTATTTCCACCTATGACAAGTGCAAGACTTACATACATACATGCATACTTTATTGAACCTCCCCAAAGGGGCTTTTCTTGATTCTAGATGAACATAACATCTTGGAAATATGTCCAAACGGTTTTCGCAACACTCCAAACTTAATTTTGCATCCAACGACTTTCTTGCTTTCACTCATGAATGTGCAAGCAAAAGCATCGCGAAAACAACAACTTGTATTGAAAAGTAATTGAATGCATGGGGTTATAGATATGCGCATACCTGGTCAGATATGGGTCCCCCGTCATTTTCCTTGACATGAAGTGGGTCCATACCAAACGAAGCAGCTGCTCCAAAGTCGATTGCCTCCTAAAGCCAATTAAATCAAATTTAAAGGACAGCAACGTATAGGGAATTTCTTTAGTAAATGCAACATTGGAAGCTCAGTTAACTATGATATATTAATTCCTAGCACGAAGTTTTCAGAAAGATATGAAAGTGGTTTGGGATCTACCTGATCTATGTTCTCATCTTGAGACAAGTCGTTAGAAGGTGATTTTACAGTTTGTGTCTTGCCGCTTGCAGCCTGAAAGCAAAAGAATATAATAACATTTGGCAGGCTAACGAGGTTGTTAATGCCACACTGCTAGAAATTTCAATTGGGTACATAACAAGTTCTTATTACTTCGATTTGAAACTGTGTAACGGAGACATTTTTTTACAAGTGTATTTCCAACGTAATTCGAGTACGATGTTCCATTGGAGGCGCCTGTGTTTCACGCGTCAAACAGACTGAAACAGTTTCACCCTTCGAACAGAATGGACTCGTTCACTGTACCTTATCACCACTCTTTCCCTGGCAGCTTCGTTTGCCCTGCATTTGTTCATTAGGTAAGGGTACTTCGCATTTTCTCTTTGTGGAACCTTTTGATCTAGGAGGTTCTTCTGAAGATGAGCTGCAATTTGAATCCCGTTTGTCAGCCGGTGTTTGGTTGTTATTTCCATCACTGCTATAAACGAACCCATTAACACAAGAAAATTAAACATTTCACCGACACACTGGAAACAACGCAAAATACCTATCATACGTTACTCGTAGAGGGCGTCCAGTACTTTTCAGCAAGGTAACGGTACGTTACATGCTGCGTACATATATAGAAATCACACCAAAAATTCAGATTACAGAAATTGTGAGGATATAAAACAGGAAATGGACATTCTTTTCATTAACAGTTGTGTTGGAGCATTAAAATGGAAAACGCGCGAGGGTAACAGTAATTAACACACAGCGAAGGAAGACAGCATTTCAATAAATGGATTGGTGGTGTGCCTGGAAGTTTTCTTTAGCGCAACGAGCCTTTCGTTCAAATCAATACGAATGAAATTGTCGTAAAGGTACAGTGGGTTGACATGGCACGTTCAGTTCAGCCTACACTCCCCACCCACCTACCACCCCGTTTAATAGCTAGACTGTCATCTCATTTCCAGATCAATACAAAATCATGTACGTTCATTCTAATTACCTTGCTGTTGGTTTCATGACAGAAAGAGACTGGCTTGTACCCTCCTTTACACCAGCACTCAAGAGTCTGTCCCAGAGCCAGATACAAAGTGATCTCCATGTCGAATCGGTGTTGTTTCTTCCCACTATCAGGGAGCCAGTGTGTGTGTCGATAAGGAACGGCCTTTCCCCGGTGCAGCCGATAAGTAAGATATACGGAACACTGGAAAAAATGGCAGTGAAGGCGTTCTCTCCAAGGGTACATAATTTGTCATGCAGCCTCTTCCTTGACTCAAAACTGTATATGCAATCTGCATATGGCAGCTCTTCAAAAAACTCATATCTGGAATTAAGAACTTTTATCTGTGACAGAATTGAGTACGCTTCTAACACATCGTACAGCCTGGCCACGTCGCGATGGTCATTTACTTTTTCGGGCAAACACCAAATAACTTCTTCAACCATTTCAGCTACGGAAACAGTGTCTGATATGTTCCCGTCAAGTTCATGAATTATCCTGTCACCAATTTTTACAGAAAGAAAGGCGCAGGCATTAGTGCCCTCATTGGAAACATTGACTGGACCGGGTGACTGGTTCTGATTCTGTATACGGTTGGCAATTTCGCGGTCCGCCTGTTCGATGGCAGTGCCTTGTGTAACACTTAACTTCACAACGTCACAGGTTTTATAGACGTCGTATTTCCCATCTAGTACCTCATCGATATCACACAGGGTAAATCGCTTGCTGGGGTCGAAGTTAGTGCAGCCAAGGTACACTTCCTCTAGGTAGGACCAAGCAGTCGCGCGGCTTTTATTGTACTTGCCATCCGACTTGGGAAGTTTCTTGTTGCGGAGAAGGTTGCTTACAAACTTCTGGACATCCCCCTGCGTTGCAATGGTTTCTTTTGATGATCTTATCTCCAGCAAATAGGGACACTTGAGGCTTGGATTTATCATCGTAAAGAAGGTCATACCAAGAGCCCAGATGTCAGACGCCATCAGATTGTGGAGAGATGCTTCAAAAGTGCTGTTATCCTGGACCAGGAGTTCAGGAGACATGTAGACCGCAGTGCCTCGATCTACGCGTTTGGTTTTTGTGGCGAGAACAGTGTTTGTTTGAACACTGTGTGAACGGCTTTCCCCGAAATCCGTGAGCTTGCAGACTATAGGGCGTGTGGTAAAATGCACTCCAATCTGATCTTCGCCGCTTAATGTAGAGTAATGTTGGTTGCTTGCCAAAACATTAGCTGGTTTTAGATCCCGATGAGCAACGCCATTAGCGTGGAGGTAGGCCAGTCCACGTACAATATCTCTAGCAGCGAACATAAGCAGGTCTTCAAACCCTTCAAAGCTGTACTCAGCGTCAATGTGAAGCAGGAGGTCATCTAGAGAACTCACTCGTTTATTCTCTCCAAAAGGAATAAAACTGAAATACAGATACTCCAGCATTAAGGCGCAGGGTTTGTAGCAAACCCCTTTCATATGTACAACGTTTGCATGATCCAAACCTTTGAGAAGAGCGACTTCTTTAAGGAAAAGCTTCCTTTCTTCCGCGTCAAGTGCTCTGATTGCTTTCTTGATTACCACTGTTTCGCTAAAAGGTTGTCGAGGATCCACGTGTTCTGCTGTGTAAACCTCACCAAAACTTCCTTGGCCGATCCTGTTCTTGACTTTCAGTCGATTAGGGTCAAACACTGGCACTCCTGCAATGCTTGTAGTATTGTGGTTTCGAAAAACCGGTAGTTTGAATTGTTTAGACATGATTAGCGCCTGAAAGGGAACGACGCTGAACGATGTGACCTTGCACTGCTTGTAGCCAAAATGCAAAATTTCGCGCCAAATTATCACGTGTTGTTTGCCTCGTGTGACCGTCACACAACTACCACTAGTATAAAATGCTTTTTATTACTTATGATCGATTATAAGATATGTAGCAGCCCTTTATTCCCTTCGTTTCCTCTTCACACAAATCAGCTACAAAAAGTCGACTCGTAACATATGACCTGGTCTTAGTATTTTTGATCTGCGAAACATTTCACCCCAATCCTGAAACGCGTACGTCACTCATGGTTTATTTTTAGAGCACAAAGATAATCTCTCTAATGAGACAACAAGGACGTTCAATGTTTGTTATCTATTCAATTCAGTACAGAAATTGTACAAACAGAGGGTGTAACATTTCAGCGCACTGAACGGCGATAATTCATTTTGCCCACGTTTATATGACTTTGAAAATTTGTATAGTTTTGAGGGGGTCTGAGTTTTCCAGAATGGGGGGGTCTGAGTTTTCTAGGTCTTGTGCTCCGGAGCCGATTATAATAACATGGGACGACAAAGGTGAAGTGTTTGTTATCTGCGATAAATAGAGGGTGTAACATTTCAGCGCACTGAACGGCGATAATTCATTTTGCCCACGTTTATTTGACTTTGAAAATTTGTAAAGTTATGAGGGGGTCTGAGTTTTCCAGAATGGGGGGGTCTGAGTTTTCTAGGTCTTGTGCTCCGGAGCTGATTATAATAACATGGGACGACAAAGGTGAAGTGTTTGTTATCTGCGATAAATAGAGGGTGTAACATTTCAGCGCACTGAACGGCGATAATTCATTTTGCCCACGTTTATTTGACTTTGAAAATTTGTAAAGTTATGAGGGGGTCTGAGTTTTCCAGAATGGGGGGGTCTGAGTTTTCTAGGTCTTGTGCTCCGGAGCTGATTATAATAACATGGGACGACAAAGGTGAAGTGTTTGTTATCTGCGATAAATAGAGGGTGTAACATTTCAGCGCACTGAACGGCGATAATTCATTTTGCCCACGTTTATTTGACTTTGAAAATTTGTAAAGTTATGAGGGGGTCTGAGTTTTCCAGATTGGGGGGGTCTGAGTTTTCTAGGTCTTGTGCTCCGGAGCTGATTATAATAACATGGGACGACAAAGGTGAAGTGTTTGTTATCTGCGATAAACGGAGGGTGTAACATTTCAGCGCACTGAACGGCGATAATTCATTTTGCCCACGTTTATTTGACTTTGAAAATTTGTAAAGTTATGAGGGGGTCTGAGTTTTCCAGATTGGGGGGGTCTGAGTTTTCTAGGTCTTGTGCTCCGGAGCCGATTATAATAACATGGGACGACAAAGGTGAAGTGTTTGTTATCTGCGATAAATAGAGGGTGTAACATTTCAGCGCACTGAACGGCGATAACTCATTTTGCCCACGTTTATTTGACTTTGAAAATTTGTAAAGTTATGAGGGGGTCTGAGTTTTCCAGATTGGGGGGGTCTGAGTTTTCTAGGTCTTGTGCTCCGGAGCCGATTATAATAACATGGGACGACAAAGGTGAAGTGTTTGTTATCTGCGATAAACGGAGGGTGTAACATTTCAGCGCACTGAACGGCGATAATTCATTTTGCCCACGTTTATTTGACTTTGAAAATTTGTATAGTTATGAGGGGGTCTGAGTTTTCCAGATTGGGGGGGTCTGAGTTTTCTAGGTCTTGTGCTCCGGAGCCGATTATAATAACATGGGACGACAAAGGTGAAGTGTTTGTTATCTGCGATAAATAGAGGGTGTAACATTTCAGCGCACTGAACGGCGATAACTCATTTTGCCCACGTTTATTTGACTTTGAAAATTTGTAAAGTTATGAGGGGGTCTGAGTTTTCCAGATTGGGGGGGTCTGAGTTTTCTAGGTCTTGTGCTCCGGAGCCGATTATAATAACATGGGACGACAAAGGTGAAGTGTTTGTTATCTGCGATAAATAGAGGGCGTAACATTTCAGCGCACTGAACAGCGATAATTCATTTTGCCCACGTTTATTTGACTTTGAAAATTTGTAAAGTTATGAGGGGGTCTGAGTTTTCCAGATTGGGGGGGTCTGAGTTTTCTAGGTCTTGTGCTCCGGAGCCGATTATAATAACATGGGACGACAAAGGTGAAGTGTTTGTTATCTGCGATAAATAGAGGGCGTAACATTTCAGCGCACTGAACAGCGATAATTCATTTTGCCCACGTTTATTTGACTTTGAAAATTTGTAAAGTTATGAGGGGGTCTGAGTTTTCCAGATTGGGGGGGTCTGAGTTTTCTAGGTCTGAGGTCTGAGGTCTGAGTTTTCTAGGTCTGAGTTTTCCAGACACCGCAGTACACACGCTGTCGTTTAGTTTGCTTCATAGAGAGCTTAAGCAACGACGACGGCGACGGCAACGAGAACGTCACAAAACAATAGGCTTAATTAGGAAAAACAATGCTCCGCACGTGCATTTTGCATTTTGGTACATTTCTTTGCCGTCCTCAGCAAAACAACAGAAACAACAACGTGAAATGACCAAATTTTAGGTTTTGTGGAGAACGTGAGCGTATGACGGTGAACTCTTCTTTCTTTTTCCCAACTTCAACGCCCTGTTTGCTAATTTAGCTCCAGGATAATTCGCCCACATTTTACAAGTTAAAGAAATTGGAATAATCGCGAAAGAGTTACGATAACGAGAAGTTACATTTTGAAGTGACGTTTTCGTTGCCGTTGCCGTCGTCGTTGCTTAAGCTCTCTATTATTGTTTCGCTGCGTATGCACGCTGTTGTTTAGTGCTTTATTGTTTCGCTCCGTATGCACGCTGTTGTTTAGTTTGCCTCATTGTCTCTCGGTTCGCGCATAATTAGCTGGCTACCTTTGTTACCGCTTTGCTAGCTTCGTTTGATTTGCATTTGCTACTTGTCTTCAGTGAATAAACGTGTTCTCTCTTGCTCGGAGTTTCGGCTCAACTTGCTGGCGCTGTATAGGGGCTGCCATCGTAAATTATTTAAAAGGATACTGTCTCCATCCCGTAACTCTTATAACACTCCTCTACTTATACCGAACGTCTCCACAACTCTGCCTCTTATCACTGACGGTTGGTCCAGCAGAATGCAGTACTGTTAATTTACAAGCGTGAGAAGTTGCGCCGCTCATGTGTTGCTCTTTTTCTAGGAAAGCGCATACTTCTCGATCCCCTTGTTTGTGCGCAGAATTCGCCGAAGCTGGGACAACTTTTTACATGTAGTAGTTATCACGATAAATTCGATTTGCAAACTTAAAAAAGAGGCACTTTTCTCGAACTAAAAGACTACAAGAATTTTTAATAAACTTTATTCTGCTTTGAATACCCAACTATCCAAACTAGAAGGCTGTTTATACAGCAAATATTTATCCACTCCATTAGAATTCTTGGTAGTAGGACAATTAACTAAAATAACTAATTATATCTAATTGCGTTTTCTTAACAAACTGCACTGACTTGGTTTCAACGGTGGACGCTAATTAAAATGAGTACATTTCCGTTCGGGAAGAGAAAACACTTTTCTTGTTTTTGTGGTTGAGATTGGTGGATTCTGTATAAACATAATAAGTGAGGGAGCGTGAAATGGAAATGCAATGCCAGAGAATCGTGAGTGACGAATGTTTGCGTTAAAATTCCGGGCTTTCACCTCCGTCCTGACTTGTTGCACGTTTTAGCTGTTACCATGGAAATGATGCCCTTAATTTGGATCCCACGATTATTTCAGTGGTGTTGTTTTAAACCCGAAACCCGTTTGCACTTTATGATGCGATGCGCTTTATCTGGGAAAGTTTAGTATGCATCCCTCAAGGGATACGTTCGTGAATCAAATGGGCGATGGGTCACTCAGAAACGCATGTCACCAGGAAAGTCGTTATAAAAACAATGAATTGAGAATAGAATTGGTGCCATGCAACTGCTGTATTCAATCCATGAGGAAATAGAGACTCCAGTCACCACCCCAAATCAAACAATTCATATGTATTTTTATCTTGCGGTCAATTAACGCAAGAATCAGACCACTGTATTTAAAACGTGCATGTTTTGATATTTTCGGTTTCTCTTCCGTTTGTGGTGGTCCTTTCCGCTTTATAAACGCTTCAATAAAATGTGAGATCTGCGTCAGTGAATATTCCCTGTTCCGCCCATGTGCTCGTACACTGGTGACTGGCGGGTGTCGTTTTTTCCTCTTGATGAAATATTCATTTTTACTCGATGGCGTGTTATAATTTTACTGATGTGCTTGTCCAAGTGTTGATTAAGTCCTTGGATGTCAAATTTGAACTAGCAAAACAGTTCTAATATTAGAATTCTGAGAAACTTGAGGGAACAGCTTACGTGACCTTGAGATGTTTCTAGGAAAGCGGAACTGAATTACCAGAAACGAACTTTCGACTTCCGGTCTTCCCATTCGACATCAAATTTCGAAGAAACTCGGCGGTTTCTTGAATTTCTTCGTTGTGTTCGCTTTGTAAACTTTCTGCTAATCAAAAGTAGCGGGGCAAATGTTAAAGAGAAGCAAAGACAGAAGTCAGTTACAAGAAAGGAAAGCAATGGAAAAAGATAATGTCAAGGACATCGCATACAACTTCATCATCAACGTATTTTGACAACGTTTTAGAGACTTTAAACACAAGCGGGTTTTATTGGGGAGCGATAAACGCTAATCAATCAAAACGTTTACTGATGCACAAAAGCGTTGGGACTTTTCTGGTGAGAGCAAGCTCGGATCCTAAACATTTGTTCACGCTGAGTTTAAGGACAGAATCTGGGGTGACGAATATAAGAATCGTCATGTGCGATGGAAAATTTTCCTTGGATCAAAATCAAAACAATGGGACTACTGTTGCTGCTTCTAGTCAGCGGGCGTTGCTGAGATTCGATTGCGTGGTGAAGATGCTTTTCTATTACATCTTAGTGACAAAACGGACGTCTCAACACAATTCCTCATTTACAAGAAAGCGTGACACTGGTTCAATGCTACGCATAGGAGCACCTTTGTACAAAGAAGTTTCTTCTTTGCAGCACTTGTGTCGGAGAACGCTAAATTGTCATGTAATCGGAGAAGGGGTGCATAAGCTACCCATTCCGCCCAAACTTAAAATTTATTTGAGGAGATATCAGTACCCATTATAGCAGTAAGGAAAATGTTGACAAATGACTGATTTCTCACGTAAACTTGTCAAGTAGTAGATATTATTAATTCCCCAAGTCGTGGCTGTTTCGTTAAACAAGCCACTTTTTCCAAGAAAACCGAAGGGTGCACAATCGCAAGTGCACGATTTATGAGCTCTCTCTAATAATTTATAACGTTTTCTCAAAGAGGACACTTTCGGTCGACAAACTAAAATATGCCTTCTTGTAAAATTGTAAATAGTTCTAACTGAATAGAATTATTTATTGGAGAAATAATTTAAGGTATATATATTTTTGAGTGTGAGTGGATGGCCTGACAACGAAAATGCATCCGTTATTTCTTAGAAACTTCAAGTCTCTGGTGACATCTTTTGTAAAAACATGTTTTCGATGAGCTGTAAATAAAGTATACTGCTGAAACTTTTGCTTTTTTGTTCAAGACTTTAAATATGTGAGAATGAATTTATGAAAATCATATATTTGAACTGCGGATTAAAGAATGAATATGTGAATGATCATCGCAGTTATAAACACTACTTAAGCAGAATGAAAATATAGCCCGAAAAAAATTCAGGCTTTTACGGGATTCAGACTTGAATAGTTAGTCCTTGCACGGCCTGCATGCAAGAATTCTCACCTACGTTTCAGTTACAAAAGATATAATTTCGCCACCGTTTGATTTTAGTGGTCAAATTTGTTAGCAACAGTCCCATACTTCCAAGAAATGAGTAACTTGTAGACCAGCAATTCGACATTCCTTAAACAATACGTTTAAGCGCGTTTCAGTGTTATTTAAAACTAAATGTTTCTAACATGGTTACTTGTAGGAAGTACACGTATTTGGGGTTTGGGTTAGGGTTTAGGTGGAATGTTTTTTCATTGAACTTTTTCTATTCAGTGAAACTTTGAAAAAGCTTTAAAGCAGTATAATCTCTAGAGCCGGACATCATCAAATTCTTTGTAACCTAGGACGGCATCTCCGTCTTCCTTGTTGTGTGATGTATTGTCCATGGAAAGCTGGTATAATAATTAAAGCAACTTTCCGCAATTAAAAATGTTCCTGGGGAAATCCCCGAAAATCATTTCAACCAGTCCGCTTGCTCTAAAACTATGACGTAATTCCACGGAAAAAAAGACAGCCGTTCAAATTATGCTGTAAGTACTGCCGTCGTGTACGGGCGTGGGTATAATATTTCGGAGGCTTTTAATTCGGATAAATAAGCTGCCCGAAATTACAGCCGATTCGTAACTTAAATGATGGAGAGTCTTTGCATACACGGAATAAGTATTCATGCTGTTAAAAGTTATTCTGGTGATTGGTTTTACACAGCTGAATAGCAAACAACGCTTATTTGTGAACGTAATTATGTCAATTACAGCGTAGTCATCTGTTTCTTTTAACCATCAAGTACTCATTTTATCGATGCCGTTCACAAATGGTCGACGGACACCATATACTCTAAATCTCCCGCAGATTAAAAGCGTCTGAATTATAATGAAGATGAGAGATGCGCCTAGGCGAATTGCCCAACCTTGGTGTAATTTTGTTGATGGCTCAACTAGTGCCATGAACACTGGGTTCATATCACACAACACAATGAACAATTGTTTTCTGGGAAAAGAGACCTGGCTATGAGGGTGGGAGCTGGGGTGGGGACATTTTACAGGGCATCAATAACTTCAAAATGTTTCGACCAAGAGACTCAGTTATAAGATGGATTTTACGACCAAAATAGGTATTAATAGCAAGCACAGGAGTTTATCAGTTTATGCTGAGCCTTTTCTTGCAAGGACTTGTGTTTGCACTTCAACTTGTTCTTCCCTTCTTTCTTAGAATTTTGTCACGGAGTGGGGAGAGGTTAGAGAGAGGCCTGTCGTTTTGAGTGGACGCATTGTAAAATTCTGCGTGCGCCCGTTTGGAAGTTTCACAAGATTTTTTCTGTGTTTACTCGCTGTGGTCTCCTGGTAAGTTTTAAAATCCCCTGCTAAAACGCCCTTTAGCGTTGTGTTTTAATACAGCTACCTCTAAGATTCTTGCAGTAAACCCTAATGCCTGCTATGATTCTGATATAACTGGAGAAGGGTGGGGAACAACTTTAACACTTGTTATGACTCTGATATAACTGAGGAAGGGGGGGGGGGGGAACGCGGTACGTGCCGCCCCAAATGGCATGTTTGGTGTTTAGAGACATTGAGCCTGGAAACGTGTCATAATGTTTTTTTGCCATTCTGATCCCAGAAGGGTATGATCCTGACCTCTTGAGTGAAAATAGGCACGTTTTTTTTATCATTGTTGTTTTGAACCATAAGTTTCAAAAGAAGAGAAAGACCGCATCATTTCTTGGGGTACATAAGTCCCCGAGTTTTAAATTGACGTTAGCTTGCGAAAGACGCCGTTATTGTTGGGCTGAATGAAATGGATTTCGCAACAGGGAATAGAAGGGACGTACTAATTACAAAATCTCATGTCCTAAAGAGAGGACTTATTATGGGGGGCGGGCTTATTTCAAAAACCGACATCCCAATGGGGGCTCATTAGAGACGGGGGACTTAATAGAGCTTTTACGGTAGTCTGTTCCAGGTCTCAGATATTTGGGGCGAGCGCGAGGCGAAGACAATTTAACGAGACTGGGGGAGGGAAGGTGGAAGGGGAACCCCCAGTCCCCGCTCGATTTTCTTCCCTCCGGCTTCGCACGTTGTTTCGCTCACCCCAAATATCTGGGATCCTGGAACAAGCTAGGGCATGCATGTCTCATGACCGTCTGTGGACGCAACAGTAGGGCATTTGTTTGCAACATGTCTCCTGGCAAGCTGGCCGTGAAATTATTCAGTAAGCGGAGGGCGTTGTGTAGTTTACACAACCAAAGGGCAGCACACATCGCTGCTAGTTTTATCAAAAGAAATCACTCGTGTTACCCATTAAGTAAACAGGAGTAAAAATCACGGTTTTAAAAGGGCAGTGTCATATATTCTTAACTGAACGCCTTTAGAAATCTAAAGATCACGTTTTCGTCAGTGAGGAAACGAGAAAACAGGTAAATAGGCCATTCGGGGCTGCGGAGGGAACTGGGGCGAGTTTCAAATTTTAACTAATCGATAAATTGACACCATCACATGAAAGATAGCGTTGTGTAAATGTGTGGGGCTGTTGCGGTGAAGGTCACAAACAAGGCCTTGAAGCCCTCCAAAACCGGGCTGCTAGAATAGTTGCAAGAACTGTGCGCAGCAACCCGGCAATGGACGTTCTGAAATGGCCCACGTTGGAGGAGCGCCGACGTAAATCTGGTTTTAAACTCGTTAAGAAATGCCTGCAAGGCCGATGTCCCCAATATTTTAAAGAATATTTTAAACGTAATAATATAATTCATGCGCGCGCTACTAGACAAAGCAACTTTTTACATCCGCCTGCTGTGAGGACTGAGATCGCTAAACGATCTTTCTATTACTATGGTTACACTCTATTCAACGAACTATCTTAATGGTATTTCGTATTTATTTAAATTTTAAATCTTGTATTTGTACATAGTTTTCTATCTATATTTTTATCAATACCAGTGTAATGCTTATATGTATGTTGTAGTTTTAGTACATTGTTGTGCTCAGAGCTCCCGTTGATAGCAGACTGCTTTTTGCATCTGAAGGGGCTACCCTGAACGGTATAAATTAATAAAGGTTGATCCATCCATCCATCCGAATAGCCATTTGACCAAGTTTGATGATTTAACATGCAAAAGAGACCAAGTTATAGAATTTAAAACAAAGCTCAAAATCCATACAAACGTCTCTAATTTTGAGGCTGCGTCCCCCAAAACCATACAAACTCTTAAATTTTTTACGATTTGTCTGATATTCGTGAAAATGGGCAAGCAAAGTGATTTTCACCTCAGTTACTTCAAAATAGTAGCTTGCATAACGAAATTTTACAGTTGTCACAAAACTGAAAAATATTTTTAAGAGTTAATATGGTTTGTGGCCATGGGGGGGACGCAGCGTCAAAATTAGAGACGTTTGTATGGATTTTGAACTATGTTTTAAAGTCCATAACTTGGTCTCTGTTCAACCTAAAGCCATCAAACTTGGGCCAATGGCCAATCTCAATGATTTCTTTCATGTGATCGTGTCAATTTCTCGATTAGTTAAAATTTGAAACTCGCCCCAGTTCCCTGTGCAACTCCGAAAATGACCACCTTGACCAATTCTGGCCGACGTTTTCAAGTTCTTCCCTTCAGTGTGTGAGATAGATGGAGTTGATGATATTTTTTTGGCCCATTCCTGCTTTTGATTCATCCCAATCAGTGTTGATTTATAAGCAACTCGTGAATGAAAAAGAGGTGAAAACATGATTTTAGCAAATTTTTGACCAAAACATAGGATAATTTCCATGACAGTGCCTTTTGAAAGTTTCAAATTCAAATCATCGCAAGCGGTTTCCTTTGAAGACAAATGATAACGAAAACCTTTTCTGGCTCCCTCTGGGGACTGGGGCAAAGGAGACAGTGGTCTGGAAACAGGTAGTGTAGTAAGTTAAAGCTCAAATAGAGCAACATTGTTATTTGTGTCCGGGGCTGAACTCCTCTTCGAGAAAAATAAAAATCGTTATTTTTTACTTATGGGCAGAATCCGGGAGCTTAGATCTTTTCTAACTTTGTCACTTTGCAAACTTACCTACTTGCCTTCTACTGGGTCGTGCTGAGTGTGCTCTCAAAACTTATATGATTGGTCATACTTTTAACTCGTTGTAATACCTTATCTATACGCCTCACCTGGAAATCAGCTTTGTTGTGTGGATACGTATGGTATCCGTTTCTGTCTCTTTTCCCATGAGTGCTTTTGGTACTGAATTGTTGCTTCATTTGCGTATCCTAATTATCCCTCCCAGGGGTGAATCTCAGTAGGGGAGAGGTGCAGGAGATGCGCATCCCCCTCCCCCCAAGATGACTTGCGGTTTTCTAATAGATATAAATGATAATAATAAAGAAAGAAACCAAAACTGTGTGGCTTATTGGTTACGTCATTCCTTAGTGATGCAACCCCTCCTAATTAAGAAAAACACTGGATCCTCATCAAGGCCTGCCTCTTAAGCTTAGCTGCGTCTGAAAACTCCATGCACTCCATTGAGTAATTAACCAGCCACATTGCCATATCCGGGTAATTTGGTTGCAGCTACGCAATGGTGCTTAAAGTAATACCCCGCGTGACTGAACAACTTTGAACGGGGGGAGGGGGTGGGGGGGGAGTTGGCGGCGTTTCCGTCGCTCCCCATGGTCCGGTTTTCAAGTGCCTCCGACGAAGAACGAAATACTGAAGAACTGGCCGAACTCCTTTGAAACGAAGTACTTAAGTAATTTTTAAAAACGCCCGACTTTTCATAAAATTAGATACCGCGATGTGTGTTGACAGTGTGGGTCTTTTTTTATAGTTAATACGAAAAAAAGAATCTTGAAATAAACCGCATGACACCCGACGTGTGCCCCCCTAACCCGGGGTTACTACCCTGTATGATCTAAACGTGGACGTGTAGCTGGATGGGGTATGCCGGGTTTTTGCCCCCCTCTTCCCTGAAAAGGGTTATAGTTTCTAAGGAACCTGCCCTAATTAGGGTCTAGACAGGGTATTGCTTCAAGATTTTCGTCGACTATTTAGAAATCCGAAGTCGGGAACTTATCTGTATTAATCAATCAATATTAGCCTCCTTCGCAGCTGTTGTTTGTGTCGAGAATAGAAGCCACACAATCAAAGGCTGCGAAGAGGACTGCAGTCAACATCTGATCATCTTCAGGAAATTAAACGCTGTTGTCTTTAAAATAGATGTCGTTGTCCTCCACAGGGAGGTAATTAAGGTTATTTTTGTCCTAAACAGGGGTCAGGGGCTCAAACCCCCCAGCCACACCCCTATACCCAAACATGGGGTTATGTACCCCCTCCCCGCCTGTGGTTCACAAACAGATCGAAGAAAATTTCAGCAAAAATATCTTTTAAGTGGTGTGGAAAAGAAATGACAGCATGAAAGGACGTGTCTTGGGACAACATAGGCAATGATTTCGAAACACCATCATTAGGGGTCACGAGGACTCTGAAACTCACTCGCTGGTTGCGTTACAGTATTTTAATTCACATTTTGAGACAGTGAAAAGAGAAACTGCTTTTCTATCATTATTCTTTGTGAGTCAGTGACTTAAACTAGAAATTTAAACCAAGAGCAATTTCTCTCAAAAATGCCGCAAAATGCGGTAATTCGAAGGTATTTTACTCCGAGAATCTGGGTCCCATATTCCATATATGGTGTCGCGTGAAGCCCACGTGGTTTATTGCTCAAGTAAAATTTTGGCGCGTTCTGCGACTGTGCATGTAATTTTTCTGCTACATGTACTCGATCAGGGTTGCTGTATCTTTTTAATACGTCTGAGTGATAAACTCTTCTTTGTTTCTACAAGGTAAGGACGTTTCTCTTAAATTTAGGAGTGATCATTTTGTCTGTAGCTGTCTTGATTGAGGGGTTATTTCGTTGAGCGCTGTGTTGATAATTTTATGGGTCCCAATCCGGCCGAATCTGTATCAAGTTAAGCTCGAGCTTAAGCTTAAATTTATTTTTTTATTTCAAATTTGTGCCATCTATTTTGTCTCAGATCGATATCATCGTCATGGCTGTAAATGGACATGTGGAAGACGATTTTGCCCCTTGCGTGACTCCTTGGAAGTCAACGATCCCGAAATGTACGAAATCTTGAAAAAGGAGAAAAAGCGTCAAGTTTGTGGGCTCGAGTTAATCGCTTCGGAAAATTTCACCAGTAAGGCCGTTATGGAAGCTCTAGGCTCATGCATGACCAACAAGTACTCCGAAGGACAAGTTGGACAGAGATATTATGGAGGAAATCAGTTTGTAGACGAAATGGAAAGCTTGTGCAAACGTCGAGCGCTGGAAACTTTTCGGTGAGTCGCGCGATCAACGTGTAATATTTTGATCACGTGTTCGGTCAAAAAGTGTTCTTTTCAAAAAAATTCTTAAGTTTTCGCTTCAACATTTGGTGCTATTCTAGATCAATTCTTATTGCGTTGATATTTACTGAAGTAAAACGAAAAGCGAGTTGATTTGAAAAACCTATTGTATTCACGAGAATAGTTTAATGCAATCTTTGCTGATCTCTATTAATAAGAGGGGACGGGGATTGGGGGGGGGGGGGGGGGGGGGCTGGGCTGGGTTCGGAAGGCAAGTTTGTTCCAAGCCAATTATTTCGAGATAGGTCATGAAAACTGAAATATGTTTTGACAGTCAACAGATATTAGAAATACCAGTAACCCGTAAATTGACCACAATGGCAAGATTCCATTTTGTTATGGCAATTCTAAAGAGTGTGTCGCCACACCAAGACTTTTTACTGTTGTCTGTTGGTATGGATAGCAAGGATGAAAATGGATTGAAACTTGAAACTGTTTTAAAGAATTTACTTTAAAATTTAAAATAGATGGCTCTCTCAATTTAACCCTTTAACTTCCCAGCATTTTGCAGAAAGACGGTTTCTGAAGCTCATTGAGCTGTTTGCTGGTGGAGGTCCTCACGCCCTTCTGTTCCTGATACTTAATATTAGCTTTCCAAGATTAGGCATGTGCAGAAAACAAAATTTTGAGTTTCACTGCCCCCTCTCCTTCTACCTTCCGCTTTCTCTCCTCCCCTTTTCTTTTGCTTTTCTTACCTTGCTTTCTTTTTCTCTTGGGCATTTTCTGGGCTTCCTTTTGGTGGGAAAAGATTTGGGGAAAACTTTTAGGATCTTAGGATTAGATGGAAGGAAGTGCAGGTGGGTCGTGGAACAAGATTTTCGTTCCAGTTTTCGGGTCAATGTTACTTGGTTTTTTCACACTTTCTCTGGCCTGTTTGATGGAATTGTGCTCATTCGGGTATGGTTTGAAAGATCTCTTCCCCCTACATATGCTACATGTAAAAGTTGTCTATGACCATTAAAACTGATGACGTCACAAGCAGTACAAAGGACATGGTTCTGCATGGCTGGTTTCGGCGGGTGTGGTAGTCGATGGGTTACGGTAATCAAAATGCTAAAATTCGTGTTTATCCTTTTATGCCACTCAATTTGTCATTTTATGGACAAATTGGATTGTTTTATGCTCAAAGCAGGATTTTTTCAGAAAACTGTGTACTTTGCTTAACCCTTGAACTCCCAAGCATTTTGCCAAAAAACACGTTTTGAAGCTTGTAGAGCCATTTTCTGGCCAGAATGTAGCCAAAAAGACCAAAACTGCCCAAAACTCTGTTTGCTGGTGGAGATCCTTGCACTTTTCTGTTCCTGATACTTAATATTAGCTTTCCAAGTAGCTGGTGGATACATTGCCTGACAAAGATTTTCACTTAAGTCTGTTGTTGTTTGTTTTGTTTTTTTTATTTTGTGACACAAAAGAAGTAATAATAATAATAATTTACATTTGTATAGCGCAGACCTCTATATGAATATATTCAGTTGCTCTTCACAATATTGTTAAAGTAAAATTATGTCAAAGTAACTAAAAACATAGGAAACTATTAAAAACTACAAACGTATACACAATCAAAGGCAAGAATTACCTAGTCATTAAACTAGTTAAAAGATAAGACATGAATAAAAATCTATTTAAAAGCTAAATTAATAAAATGAGTTTTAACAGCAGTCTTAAAAGTGTCCAATGTCTTTATGTTGCGAATTGTTGAATGTAAGGCATTCCAAAGATAAGGTGCAGCTGACTGGAATGCACAATCACCAAGGGTTGGACGGGTCTTAGTGCTAGGTAACTCAAGTAATAAAGAGTTGTTTGACCTAAGGGAGTATCTGGATTGCTTTTTAATGCTAATTAAATCAATCAGATAATTAGGAGCTAGACCATATAAACACTTAAATGTCAAAAGCAGAATCTTAAACTTTATACGGTAACTAATCGGGAGCCAATGAAGGTGAAAAAGCAGCAGTGTAACATGACAGAATCTTGGTGTTCCAGTGACCAGCCGAGCTGCAGCATTCTGTATCCATTGGAGTTTCATGATATGTGAATTCGGGAGGCCATATAATAGGCTGTTACAATAATCTAGTCTAATGGTTATAAAAACATGAACTAATGATTCGGTGGTTGGACGACTTTAATATTTCCTAATTCTACGTATGTTATAAAGATAATAGAAAGCAGATGAGCAAGTTCTGTTAATATGACTTACCATACTCATTTTCGAATCAAACCAGGTTCCTAAGTTTTGAACTTCACATGATGGAGCAATTTGGGAGTCGCCAACTGATACCATACTGATGTTACTGACTTTCTGAAGTTGTTGTCGCGTTCCAATCAAAAGACATTCTGTCTTATCCAAATTCAGTTTTAACTTATCCGTGTGCATCTATTGACTGATATCAGCAATACATGATTGCGTGGCAGTTAAGGCAGCGGTTTCCTCCAAATCATTTCCTGGTCTAAAGGTGATGTACAGTTGTGTGTCATCTGGATAACAATGGGGATTAGGAAGATGTGATTCGACGATCTTAAAAAGCTTGCTAGCATAGAGAAAATAATGGCCTGAGACAGCTACCTTGTGTAACTCCAAATTTAAGATTGAAAGTATTCAATAGAACTCCATCGATAAAGATACGCTGGGTTCTGTTAGAGAGGTACGATTCAAACCAATTGAGTGCAGAACCTGAAATTCCAAAATCAAATTGGAGGCGATCTAAGAGAATCCGATGATCCACAGTATCAAATGCTGCGCTTAAATCAAGAAGCACAAGCAATGTGACATGCTTATCTTACATGTTCATCAAAATGTCATTCTTGACTTTAAGTAGGGTGGTTTCTGTACTGTGGTGCTGTCGATAGGCTGATTGCAATGAAGGAAAAAGATCATTCTCATTTACCGTATTTATTCACTTATAAGGCGCACCATTTTTTACAAGAAAATATGCTTCTTCGATCAAAATCTTCTCAAAACTCGGGGTGCGTCTTATAACCGAGTATTTTCGCGCAACAAAATATAACTTTTCCAAATTTCCCTAATGATTAATGCTAAACTGAAATGAGTATGTAAATAAATGCCAGTAAATGAATAAACAAAAGAGAAACAACGTTGATCATTGACTTTATCTGATTTGTTGGTTCTAAAAAGAACCGGGGTGGCTCTCAAAAGAACCACTTGTTTGAAATCTCGGCTGAGCTCAGCTACTCGTCATCCTTGGCTTCACTATCTGTCTTGAACTCGTTGTCAATCAACTCTTCTGCGTCTTCTGCTTCTTCTTCCTCGTCGTCCCAAACCAAAGGTGCTTTAAAGCAAATTTAACAAACTACAAATGCAAAGAAAAACAACTCTGATGAGTGCTGCTACGGCGAACAAGTTCGTAAACAAAGCCGAGGTGATTTCAGCAACGAGCGAACATGCTAAATAGCACGTGCTTGAAATGATTGACGTCAGAAACAATTGAACAAATTCATAACCTCGCTCCCATGAATTAGGCAAACTCGACTACGAATCGCTCGAAAAAATCGTCATGGCCGCTATTAACTACTCCGAAAATGATAAAGGGAAAAGAACAAACCTTCTTCGTCCATCCAGGCCTTCTTGTGTACAGAAACCTGCATTCTCCTGGGCACCTCAATTCATAGCTGATGAACGCCTTTGAATATCAGCATCTTTAACTCACCGGAGAACTAGACATGCTGTTGGTTTCTCCATTTACGGACCATCAATTCCGATATGCCGTATTCGCGAGCAATTTCACGATTGTTGTTTATGGCTTCCGCTTCTGCTACGATCTTCAACTTGAAGTTTAGATCATAGGAATGACGATGAGTGCTTGGCACAAATACTGAAAATTTACGGTACGCTGAAAGAATGCTCGAAGGTTAAGATGAGTTTTGCAACTGATGAGCGAAAGATCTGTCAGATGAGTATTGTTTATAAACATAAAACAGATCAATTAGTATTCATAACTTAAAGCACTTTTTCCTGAGAAGGATGACTTGAGTGAATTAAAGAGTGTGACTTTTATGCTATTGTCCATGTGTGACTTTTTTGCTTTTGTTTTGAGAATGAAAGCACTGTAATTAGTACCTTTTGGAAGCAAAATTGTTGTGAGTTCAGTAAACGTGGTCAACAAAATTTCCCGTAATTCTGGGTGCGCCTTATAACAGGGTATTTAGGTGAAATTCTCATTTTGCTTACTTGTCACAATTGTCTTTGAAAGTTTAGGGTGCGTCTTATAACCGAGTGCACCTTATAAGTGTATAAATACGGTAAGTAGGACTGGATCTGATCAGCTGCCACTCTTTCAGCAATTTTGAAACAAAAGAAAGATTGTTAGTGGTGTGACAACTGATTCTTTCCAAATAACAGGGAAAACTCCAGATTCAAGCGACAGGTTTATCATGGTTGTTAATATCGGAAGTAACTCATCAAGGCAATCTTTCATGATGTTAGTAGGAATAGGATCAAATAAACAGGATTTTGTTGGTGTTCTAAGCACAAGTTTCCTTAAATATATAGTTCATGTCTACACAGCGAAAAGCAGTAAAGGAGGAAGAAAACTGAGAAGGATCTTGTTGCAGCAATATACAATTACGCATACTAGAAAGTAAAGCAAAAGTTTTTAGGGGAAGGCAAGTTATAAAATTGGGGTTCTTGACTTGGAATTTTGTTGGTTTTGCAGGTTAGATCCAGAGAAATGGGGTGTTAATGTACAGGCCTACTCTGGCTCCCCTGCAAACTTTGCTGTTTACACTGGGTTACTTAATCCACACGATCGCATCATGGGTCTGGATCTGCCAGATGGGGGACACTTGACACATGGCTTCATGACTGAAAAGAAGAGAATCTCTGCAACATCCATCTTCTTTGAATCCATGCCTTACAAGACAAACCCCAAGACTGGTCTGATAGACTATGACATGCTTGCTGAAACAGCCAGACTGTTCCGCCCTAAGCTGATTGTAGCTGGTATCAGTGCATACCCACGCCACTTAGACTATGCCAGATTTAGAGCAATATGTGACGAGGTTGGAGCCTATCTGATGGCTGACATGGCTCACATAAGTGGTCTTGTGGCAGGTGATGTCGTGCCTGGTCCATTTGAGCATGCAGACATTGTAACAACAACAACGCACAAGTCACTCCGTGGGCCACGCTCTGGTGTCATATTCTATCGCAAGGGCATCAAGGGTTACAAGAAGAATGGAGATCCCATCAAGTATGACTATGGAAGCAAAATTGATTTTGCTCTTTTCCCTGGACTCCAAGGTGGTCCCCATAACAATGCAATTGCTGCCCTCTGTGTCGCACTGAAGCAGGCCAACACTCCAGCATTCAAAGTATATGCCCAGCAGATACTGGACAACTGCCAGGCCATGGCTAAGGTATTTTTAGAACGCGGCTATACACTTGTGTCTGGAGGATCTGATAACCACTTGGTTTTGGTTGATCTGCGACCGCTGGGAATAGGTGGAGCCCTTGCTGAGAAAGTCTTGGAAGAGGTTGCCATCACTGGTAAGTTATTTCAATATTTTATTTGCTAAAATTGAGTACCATTTATCTCTTTACTCTGACTTCGTGTCACTCCTTGAAGTCCTTGAAAAGCCCTGGAATTTAATTTCAGATTTCAAGGGCGCTTGAAAAGCCCTTGAAAAGAAGAATTTCTGCTGAAAGTGCTTGAAAATAATGAAAACTCCTTGAATTTTTTGTTCAGATGGAGCGTAACTCGGCCACAAAACAAGCAAACAAAAGCGGACTGGTCGATAAGTCTTCAAAATGTATCGTTTGGACTTGTTTCATTTTTACAACAAAATACAGAATCGTAAAGTCAAAGTGTCTGGGAAATAGGGCACCGTGCTGTATATTAAAGTCAGTAGATTTATGTTCCATTTGTGGATGTGTCTCTTAAAAAGGCATTTTATATCTGGGGGAGCTTTTCCAAAAGTTGCTATTGACCAATGAAAACATTTCAAAACATACCTGGAAGACACAGTAAACTTGCTATAAACACTCCTTGAAAACTCAGTTTTTGTTGCTGGTATATTCAGGGTTTTCATTAAGAATTGTAGTACAGTCGAACCTCGATTATCCGGACCTCAATTATCCGGATTTTTCGATTATCTGGACTTGCTTAGCTGGTCCCAGTTTTTCATGAATGTTAATTAGCCATATTTAAGACCCGCACCAAAACTTTTTCCCTTTAAATTATGTAATGAAACTCCAGTTCAAACTGAATTTGTTTCGCTTCAAAACACAAATCTGTATGCGTTTTGAGCTCACGCGCGCCGTACTACAACAGTGTATTTCACTGAGTTCTGATTTGCTCAGGTGTTCTTTGTTTCTAAGTGAAATTTTACACTCCACTTGTTCAGTCATTCAGTTTTAGTTTTGGCTCATTAATATTCATATTTTTGATTATCCGGACTCTCGATTATCCGGACTGTTCAGCTCGGTCCCAACGAGTCCGGATAATCTAGATTCTACTGTAACAGGAGAATAGTGTAAAGTAACAGGAGAATTATCATGAAAGATTATTATGAAAGGGCAAAGCTCTTTGAGGGAGCAAGTGAAATTTAGCAGGAGAATTTTGTGTAGTAGCTGGAGAATTCTCAGATCTATGATGCCTAATGAACACCCTGAATACACCTTGATTACAGACTCTTTGAATTTAATGCACACAAGCTAGCGCAAATTCTGCCTACTATATCACCAGTGCATTGACAATTAACTTTTAGATTATTGTAAACAAGGTTAGCACCAACATAGATTTTTACAAGCTGTAGCGAGAAATCACGTGGCCCTTTGGACAGATGATTTGCTTAAAATCAGATCAACTTTTTTATCTCTCAAGGTTGATTTCCATTTTGTCTCCTTTTTTTAACTATGGTATCCAGAATTCTCTGTTTAAATTGAGTTGTATATTTTGCTAATGACCTTGTTTTGGTGATGTATCATGCTGTTTTGGTGAGGGAGAGTGGTGGCTGATACTTGGGAAGCTACCCTCAGTGAAAAGATCACCATAAACTGTATTTCTCTAAACACAGCAGGTGTGATTTCTCTGGCTTGAGTTATCATTGCTAAAACTTTATTTTATCGCTTTGCAGTGAACAAGAACACTTGCCCGGGAGACAAGAGTGCATTGCGTCCAGGTGGACTGCGCATTGGTGCTCCTGCTCTCACTACACGTACACTGAAGGAGAGTGACTTTGAGCAAGTTGCAGACTTCATTGACCGTGGAATCAAGCTGGGTCTTGAAGTCCAGAAAATCAGCGGGCCAGACCAAAAGAAATTTGAAGAAATTTTGCTTGGCGATCAGTTTAAGGGGCAGGTTGAAGAACTGAAAAAGCAAGTGGAAGAGTTTTCTGGCAAATTTCCAATGCCAGGATATGACTTGATTTAAACCAGTTTATGATCTTATTTAAGCTAATGAACAAATTATATGTGTACCTGATTAATGTTAAAGAGCTGAGAAGTGCTTTGTTCTTGCTAATTTGTGTTGGCCTGCTTAAATTACACATGTCAAGAGTTACTACTGGTACGAGGTTAATGTTGCACAACTTGCTGAAACCACCCTCGACAGCTCTGAAATGATAAAGAAATGGTTAACAAAATAAGTATATTTTAATATCGTAATTTCAAATCAGTCAGCCTCTAATGCTTACGAATGGCGAAGGATGGACAAGGGTGCCTAGCTAATTGTAATGTAGCCTGTTCGTGGAAAAAGCAGGATGTGTAGTCCACTGAATGGCAAAGTTTTTGTGGCAGGAGCTCGTAAAGAAGTGCCAGCTTGTACGTATAGGCCAACAACACAACTTTCCTATTGTCCACCTTTGTAACCATGTGTGAATGGGGTAGTATAATCAAATTAAAAGCATAGTGCATTTAACAGGTCAGTTTCATTTTATGTTTACTACATAAAGATTCCTGGTGTAAACCTGAATAAGGACTTACTGGCCAAGGATAGTGATTTTGCTTAGAAAACTTACTCAATATAGTGGTTCCTTGCCCTTAACTTCATTAACCGGCATTGTCCAAAAAACTTAATGATAGCTTAAAAAAATATTTGACTTCTTTCGTGATATTAATAAACTAAACAGTAATGGTTATGGGCAAAAGTGATGGGTTTATTACACAAGCTTTGTATCGCACCTGGTAGCCATCATTCAGTAAGTGATGCATTGACTGTTCTGGTGCTCTGTTTTGCATTTGTTACAATTCTCAACCATGGTGGAACAGGAGAATGTGACAGATTTAGTTGCCGCCAGTTTGCAGTCACTGCACCACTTGGCCCTTGTTCACTTGCAGGCGTGGATCCTGACTAGTTTCAAGCATTTTACAAATAAAGAGCAGTTGGGATTGATAGTAAAATCTCCCTATTTCCGAGAACTGAAGTGACTCCAAAATGTAAGGAAAGGAATATTAGCCCGGGAAGGGGGCGGGAGGGTACTCCACATATGGGCTATATAGGTATGTGCCGCGGGATAGGGTTCTCGATCCTTAAATAGGGTATCATTTTTTGCCCATTTTGGCGGAGTATTCCCTGTGTGATCCTTACATAGGGTGACTAAATTGTATCAGTTGAAAAATACCCAGCTAAACGAAAAACATGATAAATTTTTGTTTTTCTGCGGCGGTAAGCCGTTTGGATCGTTCCTATTATCCTGTCAAATCCGGCTTTTGTTTCACGCCGATTCTTTCCGGTTTTTACGGGTTTGGGTCTTAAATAGGGTATCAATTTTCGTTTGCTTCATCCTTAAATAGGGTCAGGGTTTCAGACCTTTCGCGTCACACAGCTATCAGAAATTTATTGGAGTACCCCTTCCCCCGGGAATCTTAGACCATGTGAAGCTGCCCATAACCTTTAGACCTGGAATCATGAGGACACAGTCACCCTTTTTTTCCTGGGTCGGCGTCTGGCTTACTTGGTTTGTCAATCACATACAGTTTCGCGCAACTTGGATCTGAACCAAACGTGTTAGGTGAAGTTAAATTTCAACTTCGTCATTGTGTCTAAGAAGAATTGCTATAAAATATTACTAGTTTCTTTTCCTTCCAAGAAATAATTTGAAATCACACACAGACTGCGGTGATAAACATGACAATAGAACGCATTGTTGGAAAACAAAAATAAAACTATATCGTTTAACTTGACGTTTCGTATGTTTCGACATACATCTTCAGAAGTGACCGTTAGGAATTAAAGTAACAACTAAATTTGAAATTTAAGATAAGTAACTAATTAACAATAACCTTGACAGAAGCTAAAACTAATTTGCATATAAAGGTTGCATAAAAAGGTTTCAATTCTCTAATTAGTAGAGTCTCCTTTATCTTGCAATGAGTATCTGACCGACCTTTCGCCAATATCTCAAAGTGGTCCCATTTTAAGTTGTGACCAGTTGACGTGACGTGGTCTGCGATAGCAGATGCATGACAGCTACTCGTGATCGCTTTAAAATGTTCAGTTTTTCTGTCATGCAATCTGTGTTTTGTTTTTCCAATGTTTTTCCGATGTTTTTCCACTTTGAGATATTGGCGAAAGGTCGGATATAGTTTTATTTTTGTTTTCCACAAATGCGTTCTATTGTCATGTTTATCACCGCAGTCTGTGTGTTATTTCTTGTTAAGCTACGATGGCCAAAGACAAAGGGTGTGTTCGATTGGGAAATCTGGATTTAGATTTTCAAAATCTAAATCCGGATTTCCCAATCGAACGCACCCAAAGAGAATTTGAAATCAACCTTTGGTGTTACCCCCGCGGGAGGGGCCTATACGGGGAGGCTCCGCCCGAAAGGGGTACCTTTTTCACATTTCAGGTACACGAAAGGGGTACCTTTTCTATCAAAAATGGTATATAAAAGGGTAAGGGGTCGGACCTAGAGGCGGGAGATCTCCCCGGGGGGTGTTACACGAGCCGTTCATGTATCAGAAAAGATCTTTCTTGGAACAAGAATTGGCGTGAACGTACCCCCATTAAACACTGGCTATTAAAGAGGAGAAACTTTAATGATGGCTTATACAAGTACATACAAGTAATTATCCTCTCCCTCTAGGGGCTTTTCAGGGATAATATTGAATTAGGACAGACACTAGGGTAGCCTCCCGCGCAGTCCTTTTTTAGTGGGACTCGCATTTCACCTCCGAGTCCCCTCAGTAAAAACGACTGCGTGGGAGGCTAACGCTATGGGTGATCACTGCCAGAGATTTGTTACCTCCGTCGTCAGGGTTCTTCTACATCCCACAGAGTCGGATTAAGTGAAACTACTGTGAGACGGGACCTACGGTTTATCGTCCTTAACCGAGAAGACTAGAAAGTCTAACCGTTTGTAGATTGCATTACAAAGACAGCACTTTCTTCTCAATTTGTTAAAGGCCCTGAGTGTTGGTCCGACCTCCCGTGCGGTAGTCCGGTTCTCTACCAACCGAGTTAACACGGTTTGAAACAGCTGACGGAGCTCTACATCTCACCATAAGTGGATCCAGATCAGTAAACCAAATACTATTTTCCTAGATTGTGTTTAACAGCTTTTTGGTATTTACTGTTGACGTTTCAATTTTAGGGTTGGCCAATTTGAAACTGGCTTAAGCCTTGCTGGAACTGCCAACATCACACTACATTTTGACCGAAAAGAAATAGGAAAAATCTGTGACGTGAAAAGAGTTTAAAATTTTTTGCTTTGTTTTGTTTTTTGTTTGTTTTTGTTTTTGTTTTTGTTTTTTGTTTTTGTTTGTTTGTTTGTTTGTTTGTTTTTTTTGCTGACTTTTTGTTTGTTTCTGTTTTGCTTGTTGGTTTGTTGGTTTGTGTTTTTCACTGAAATGGCCTAAAAGGGTGAATTAAGCGTTAAGTGGACATAAAAACCCAGCGTTTCGGTTCAGCCTAAGGTAGAGTAAGAGTAGTCCCTATCTTTTCCCTAAAGACACTGAAAGCGAGCGAAGAAAAATTGTTACGTCTCTACGCGGAAGTTAATTTTCGCATGTGCCCGCGGTTTTCACTCGCTGTCAGTATCCCCAAGAGAAAACAAAGGAGTACCTGAGGTCTATGTTTCACGCGTCCAAATTAATCAAATTATTGCTCCTTATGTAGGTGCGCCTGTCAACAAGCTACTCTTAAAGATTTAATTATATCTTGACGCGTAACGTAATGAGGAAGTCGCGAGAATTTTGAGCGTGAGATGGCCTGGCTCGATTACGTTGTCATTTTTAATTTCCCTCAACGTGTCTTACAACATGTGTGCGTTATAAACTGCATGAGTGGAAATTTTCTCTTCACTTCGCTCACACAGGCTATTGAATGCCGTAAAGGAAATTCTTTTATTTTGCGTGACGCACTACACTACTATGCGAAGGCGTTATGTTGACTCGCCAGTGCGTTGACGAGATGACGAGCAGCATGAAAACTCGTGATAAATACATTACTGAAGAAACTTTTTTTATGATATGAGACTGGCAGACGTGCTTTTCTCAAAACGACGGAAGACATTTCGAGCCGATAAACGTTTTTGTACAATGTTTAGTACCAGAGTTTCAAAATTGAAATAATTTTCAAGGATAAGACGTTGACAAAATTACAAGATTAACGAGTACTTTTGGGAGGCGCTTCTCGAAAACCTGCCATCAATCAATGGGGGACGGATTTGAAAAATATTATCCGGGATTGAAAAATCTTCGAAGGTTGTAAGAAACAAGCCCCAGGCGTCAGTATGGCAAATGCGTCCAAATTCGCGAATAGAAAACCTACCAATTTGATTTTATGTTTGCCATCCTCAGATGATAATAGATGAAGAGTGCTCATCATAAACACAGACAGAAGCCCATTGGCGCCTGACACAAACCATCCGCCTAGAAATTTTAAATCGTAAATATTAGATGACTTGGTTTACCGTAACGAAAGAAGTTGGAAAACCTATAAATTTTACCAACATCAGCTGGAAAGGTTGCCTATATCGCCTCCCACGTAGTCGTTTTTAGGGGAGTCGTGGGAGGCTACTGGAAAGCCCAAGCAGCAGTAGGAGTGTAAAACCAGCCAGTGGTCCGTAATTCCTTCAACATTCCAAACAAAATGACGTGCAGCTTTTGATTTATTGACCGAAATAGTTCTGGTTTTCCGTGGAAATGGTAAGCGCCCTCGCCATTCTTTTGTATTCGTCTTGCATTTTTAATTGCTTAAAGGCAGACGTCTAGAGCTACAACTCTTGTTCAAAACCATTGAGAAATTTATTCTTCGAAGAGTTCTTAGGGGTAAACGATAATCAACAGAATTTTAAAACCCCGTCCCTCCAGTCGGTGCTGTTGACTCCTGAGCGTTTCCCTGGCAATGGAAGCATCCCATATTCAACACTCGGATAGGCGATGGGAGAAAGGAGACGTTAGACTTCAGTAATATATTTGAGATAGAAATATGGGAGAAGGGTTTTCGGACTCCAAGTGTTCTCTTTTCTCGAGTAGTTTTGTTTTTAAGACCGAGGCTAAGAAAACAGGAACGTACTTACTACGCGTAAAAACTACTATCATGGTTTCATTGTAAGCAGTTTCAAACCTGACATGGGAAAAAATTACTCGATTCGTCTACATTTCGGTCAGATATGTTCATCTCATGAAGAAGAAGAAGAAGAAGAAGAAGAAGAGAGTCTTCGTTTCAGTGGTTTTGAATAAAACGGTTTTCAGACAACCTTCGTTCTCTTTTTCGAGTCATCCTCCTTTTATCGCCCACCAACATCACCTCTTTGTAGCATACCAACAGTGGTTTGCTACACACTGGAAAAGCGAGAATTAACCTGCTACCCGATTATTGCAATTGTTCCAATAATCTATGTTTTGTTTTAGCGGTACAATAAAATCGGTTACTTCCTTTGTTGAAAAAGACTCCTCGCCTCGCCTTAAATTCCTGTATGCCATTGTCATTCCCTTGAATTATTTCCGTCACCGATTCGCGGTGTACTTAGATCGGAAGATGACAACAAACAACATATAAATCCCAGAGGATCTTTGGTCCTGCTTAATATGGCAATCTTGGTTTACAATGCGTTACAGTTTTTTTTTGTAATAGACACTGGTCGGTAAACTAAAAAATGTTTGTCGAGGAAGGAAGATCTTAACAAAAAAAAACCTTTATTCTGCGTCATTTAGGCGTGATGGCTTCCTCTGAGTTAACGATTACTTATTAATGAACATTTTAAAAGTGGAGGCATACCAGACTGTCTGATTTACCTGTTCTTGAGTATAAAAGTTGGTAGCGCAAATATGCGAAGCCGCTAAACCGCCGTGACTTACAACATTTTTATAAGTTACCTCACTGAAAAGTCGTCTGGATCGAAGTGCAAAAAAAAACTTTGAAATTAGATTTCTAAAAAGTGTTTAAAATGAAAACGAGAGATTTAAGAGAGTACTTGGAACTGTTACAAAACAGGTTTATGACCAAGACAACTGGTTAGGTAACAGCTCGTAACCAACAAATGACTGGTTTTAAAGCAACATTTCGAGATAATGAGCTCATCGACACACGTTGAAGGCGCATGATGTGAGGTTCGGCTCCGGAAGACTGAGATGGCTAACCGACAATTTCATGGTCCTGACTATAAAATGAATGGACGGGCGTTAGTAACTGATGACTACTTCTAGTCACTTGAAGTATTCCCGCTCCTTTAAGCTGCAGCTAACATGAAAATTTTTGGAGAATACATTTTGCGTTTTTGATCTTCAAGTCCAGTTTTGGATTCTATATCTTTTTAAATCTGTCTCTCAAAATTGAAGAGATGCAATCATCAGTGGCTGTAATTCCGCATTTCATTTCCTTATTGTCATATTTTTTCATTACCCCAATGTTTGGATATGGCGCAAAAGCGTGAGATGTCACCTCAAAAACATCTTTTTACCACTCCTGTGGCATTACGCCTCTCTTAGGTTCGGTCATATAGCTGATTTCGTTTCCGATCCGGAGTCTTATTAACTTTAATAAAACTATTTTGGAGTTGGTTTGGTTGATCCGGGGCTATTATCGAGCTTTTCAAAACGAAACGTCAGTTGAAAAAATTATGTTTGAAAAACTTATCCAAATATGGTCCAAGTGGAAAGCTGACGGCTTTGAGTTGAGTGTTTTCGTGTTTTCTGGGTCGTTGGCACTTGTCTGCTCGACAAGGTTTGACTGATACTTAGTAGATATTGCAAGATAAACTGAGATGTTTTTCCTGCGGCCCTGACAGGCGACAGACAGTTAAAAAAACCTCTTTAAGTGTGGACAAGTTTACCGACAAAGAGAACACACCCAGTAATCTGAAAAGTTTCTTGTGCAAAGAAAGCAATATGTAGCTGTTATTGCAGGTCGTATTTAGAGATCTTGCTGTCCGCACGAAAGCCGCCAATTTGTGATTTTCCATTTACGAATTCCATCAACACCCTTTGAAGTGTTTCTCAAACAAGATAAGTGATGGCTTTCCCGGTCAGATGCTTTATGATCTGATAAACCTCGTCATTTCCAGTCACACACGTCTACAACAAGCCCACGTTTTCTACCGAAAGCGAAATCATCAATCCGCGCATTTTTAATCACAAGTCTATAATGTTCGCTGAAGAATTATAATGAAAGTTATATAGCGCTTGTTAAAAATGTTCCTTGGCAATAACAAACACTTAATCACATTCAATATTTCGCGTTACGCTATTCAATTTTCACTTTCGCCTTATTCGTCTAAACAAGAAATATTACAGAGGGATGATTTTGACCTAGGTGTGTCCACAGTTTGAAAAGTATTTCCGGTACTATGATTCGCAACCCGGTTTTCTTTGTGTTTTCGGATGACTGACCCTCGGGAGACCGTGAAACGTTTTGCACCAATAGCTTTGACGCATGCGTGCGCAAATATTTATATGGCAAGTTTGGCGTCTTGTCGATCATATCATATTTACACTAGCGAGATCAAATTTCAGGGAGCGTGAGATTACATTTCATAGGAAATGGACTACAACGTGGGACCAAGGTGCAGACAGTTTGAAATTGCTGCTTTGGTGCTGATTTGTCTGACATCTTTAGCTGTATCGTGTCCGCAAGGTTGTCAATGTGAGCAAGAAGGAATCTCGGTGTTTGTCGAATGCTATGATGAAAGCAGTATAGACAGCATTCCGACCGGCTCTATCCCACCGGCAACGACCACATTGTGAGTACAGTTAACCATTTTGGTTTATTTGTTCTCTGAGGGTTTGAAATACGTCTTGTTATCAGCTCATAAAAATTTGCCACCTTTGTCGGGAAATGCCGTCTTGACTTTGCCGGCGAAGATGCGAGATCGCACGAGGATGGCAAGCTCTCAAATCTATAAATTCAATTACCAAGCTTGGCTGAGTCAATTTCTATCCCCTCTTTAACGCTGCCTTGTCATTGCAGCAAATCACGTTGACAGATTTTTTATGTTTTAAGACTGGAGCAGCAAAACATTTCGAAAATGAAAACATAAAGCAAGAAATGGGAAAGATTGTTATTGGCAAAGAACCGTCCCTTTCGTTCAAATGGTTTTCTTGGCATTGTCAGATTTTCTTGTCATTTGCTCTGGGCTTGAAAGAATTCTTAAAGCAAGCAGAGTGTATTCAGCATTCAGTGCGTTTGGCAAACAATGAAAGTCTTGACAGATTAATAAAACTTTGCTCGGAAACCTGATTTTGAGTGTTTTCCGCCCCAACTGAGTAAACTGTCAAATATCTAATACACTCGATCTGAGAAAAAGCGACCAATTTTTTTGATAGTCAAACTTGTTAAAAATTGAATCCTTTCTTAAGATCACACAATGGCGTTTTCGTGAACGTCTGAAAAGCAAACTAAGCATAAAATAACGATGGCATATATATATAGTAACTATATATGCAACAGTTTATGATTCGACCCTGTTCAAGTGTGGACTATGACAGAAATTTCCACTCGGTATGATGGATTGATTTAAAGAAAGGAATGAACTCTTTGATTCTAATATAAAAATGTCTAACTTTCATTTTATTTTATCTTCCTTTTCCTTACTAGAATCTTGCAAAACACACAAGTCTCGAATATTCCACGGAATGCCTTCCAGGGATTGTCTAATCTTCAAATAATGTGAGTCATCCAAATGTAAATTTTCTTGTATTGTGTATAACACCATTCGGTCGATTACTTGTGCATATTTAGGAAACCTTTATTTGCACGTAGTCAAAATAGCTTTCCTAGTCGAAAACTTAACTACACGAGACTCATTAGAGTGTACAAGACCAGGGAAAATATAATTGTATTTTGTCGGAAATCGGTTTTTTGTGAGGTATAATCTGCTAGAATGATGGCCAATATCTTGACATGAGTAATTAATGCGTAAGATAGAACCTTACATTAATATTCTAGACGAGTGTCCGATTTGTTCACAGTTCTCACGAAATTTCTTTCATGTTGACTTTTTCTTCTATGAAAGACTGTAACGGCGAAAAATTAGAAAGGAAGATCTTTCTGTTTTGCGTATTTTCCGGTTTTATATTGAATCTGTTTCACCGAAAGCCACTTGTGTTTTTTCTTGTTTTGGCTTCCTCCAAGCTTATAATAAAGAATCTTTACTTCCACTAAAAGCGTCACTAAAAGCGAAAATGGCTCAAATTGTCAAAATTTCCGCTGTGTATAAAAACTGCAGAAACTTTCCTTGTCTTTGTGTCATCAAAATAATGCTGGGTCGCAAAGAAAAGAATTCTTGTTAATCTTACTGTCAGGCTCTCAATTACCGCATCCTTTTCCATCTTGAGTATTGAATTATTACGTCAGTATAAAATTTTGATCAACGTTGAATAAGCCGAATCAGTCCAGACAAACTTCCCACTATTCGTTCATTAGAGTTGAAATATTTGATAGCTGGTTAGTATGATATGTAGACCATTAAGTATGTATATACGATATAGTCGATAAAATTTATCGCATCAGCTGTACTAACGACATCGTACAGTCATCTACAATATGTAAAGAGATTTTAATAATTGCTGCCTCTTGCGCAATTGATCTGTGAAGCGTAGTTACTCTTCACATCGGAGTTTCCCAAACTACCGCACTGGTTGTAACAAAAACCTTATAGCGCCCCTTCTTCAAGCAATTTTCCATTTAATAACTCGCTTAATGAAAACACTTCTATTGTTTGGTTACTTATCTTGAAGAACAATCTGTGTACCATTGTGTTTTGGCTCTTTACGGAATACTAAGAATGCTCAAACGGTAAACAAGCTTACACAGTTACACAGCTTTTATCACTTTATTCAGCTCCTTTCTCTTGCAATACGTCGGCATTTCTGACCTTTAGCGAGCTTTTATTTATTCTCTGTTCTTTTTTAATTAAAAATATACTAGAAGGATTAAAACATGATTATGTCGGCATGTAGTAAGGGACAAATAGTTTTCCCGCGGCGAGTTTCGGACAAGATAAATAAACTTGGAAACGCGAAATGAGCTGTCGAATGTATAGTCGTTAAGTCTATCTTCAGCAAAAATATGTAAACAGTGCAAAAGCGCTTTAGCTGACTGAGTTAAGCTTCGTCGGTGAGACTTTTATTTCTGCAACGAGAGAGAGGCTAAATTTCAGTAATTAAACTATTCAAAGTTTCAAACTCAGGAATGTTGACAAAAGGGAAAAAAAAGCAAAGAGAAATCAAGATTTCCATAAATGTATTCTTCAGTGGCTTCTTAACATCGTTCCCAGTTTTACATGACAGTGTTGAGTACCGGAGAGGTTCTAGCAAAATCAGCTCTTAAATTAAGAGAGCCAATATCTGCCATGTACGCATTTACCACTTCATTGCGGGAAATTAACTGTCTCGTACAAATGCAAATGAATGTCGTTTGGCTTCAAACCGTACGCAAAGGAATGCACGATTTTTGTCATGGCTTCAATAGTGATTATATTGGCCTTGCACAAACTGTGAAAACCTAGTTACAGATATATATTGTGTCTATAGTTTTGATAAACCTTCTATCAGAATCAGTCTGTAAAGAAATGCTCCCAGTTCATCCCTTCAGTCATTATAAACTGTCTAAAAAATGAAGTTTTTGTAGGTTGGTAAGAGCTTTCGCTTAAAAAATATGAAAGATTACTAAAGCGTGCGACGTGTCTATATTGGATAACAATAAATGGAAATTGATACTTACTGATATTCAAAAGGTCAAGTCAAATATTAGTGCGCCGAAACGCTTAGCAAGATTCTGCAAACTTTCATCTACATGAAATAGATTCCAAACTTATTCTAGATCGCAGGAATGTCTTCCCTGTTTGGTGATTATAATGGGCGGTTGTTACCGAAGAATTGAAAAGTGGTTATCATCGTATTCAAAGAGCTTGTTGCAACAACCATCCCTTTGCGTTTTAAACGCTTTCAGTTAGTACAAGAACCATCTCAAGAATTATGGACATAAATGCTGTAAAAGCTTTTTTAATAATTCATTACAAACTGAAGGAAAAATTTGATAGCGTTTCAACAATCTCGTGTCCCACGGACCGCTCTTTTGGCAGATAATTCAGTAGCGTAATCAATATGCACGACTGGTATTGGTCTAATAAATCTAGGAAAATGACACGAGGGCGTCTTAGTAAGCGGTTGGACAAGTTTCGCGGTTTTTACCACCGCTAGCGAGGACTCAGATTTTTGTTTCATGTCCCATCCACGTGATGAACCGGTCTGAATATAGCTGACCCAGTTGTTCAAAGCACGATTAACCTAATCTCGGATTAGATCCAGTTTAGTTACTGTTCGATAAAAACATTTCCAAAAGATTTTCACCCTTAAGCTTTGACTGGAATTTAACTTTACTTTAAACGTAAAATTTGATTAACAAAGCTTTCTCAACGAGCGAGCTGAAAACTTCGGTTAATTAACTCCGTTAGCGTTAATAGGGTTTCGAACAACCGGGCCCTGCAATACTTCAGTTAGCGAACAAAACTCACGTGAGGCTGTTTATTTTCAATTACAGAAGCATTTTGAAAAATCCTTTAACGAGCGTTGCTGAAAATGCGTTTCAAGGACTAAACAGTCTTGAACAGCTGTAAGTATCCACCACCTCTATGATGATCATGTTTATTTATTAAACGTGAAGAGTTTCATGTTATTGCGTCCTTCTACAGATTTAACATAATGTCTCCTTGAACTCTATCATCTGCAGATCTTTAAAGAACAACAATTTGACGCAAGTCACGGGAGATTCTTTCAGAGGATTGACAAGAGTAAAAAAAATGTAAGTAAGTTGTATATTTATTTGCCATATACAACGAGATTACAATGATTAATAAACTATAGTGATCAATATACAGAATTGCAAAGAATTAAGGCCCGTTTCAAACGTCGAACTTCTCATGTGCCGAATCTAATGCAAATGAGAAAAATCTATTGTTTTCGCTCATTTGCATTAGGTTCGGTACATGAGAAGTTCGACGTTTGAACCGGGCCTAAGATACAAAACAATATAGAACAAAAGAGAAAAAATGACGAGGGAACCTTCTGAACTTCTGATCTACAATCGATGAATAATCACCTTTTTTGCACGCAGCTTTATACAGCCAATGATTTGTTTTGCTAAAGAGAACCAGCTCAAAAAAGGATAAAAAACGCCAAACGTACATGACAAAAAAGAAAGAACTGAATAGGATTTTTTTTTCAATATTTCATGGCCCCAGCGCAAATCAAAGTCGTCATCATATAACGCGTCAGTAACTTACATGTACTTTTCGAATTGAGGACAAGCTAAATTCTCCAAACAATGGTTCAGCTATATGACACTGATGAATAAAGGCTCTGAGACAACAAGAAAAGAGACCCGCACAAGACAAATGGCCATATGCTGTACAAATATGATCTCAAAACTGGACTTTGGTCACTACCTCAGTTGTGTTTCTTGTATCCAGCCAGATGTGATAACTGCTAAATTATTGTATTCTAACAGGGTTGTTTTCTTCTCCCTTAGATACATATCAAGAAATAACTTGAATTTGCTTCCAGATGGTCTATTTGTAGACACAGCTCATCTTAGCTTATTGTAAGTTGAAATAAAGGAGATTTGAAGTATCTGATTTTCACCTTCGGTTACACGCGCGGGACAAAGCATAGAATCGAACCCACGCCCCACCATAATCCCGCAGGATGCCTTCACCCCAGACCGACCAAGCCCAATTTTTTATTCTTTGACCCACGTTCAATTGCATCTTCACATCGCATTATGAAGCTTAAAATTTACTATCTCTCCTTAGTGATCACCAAAAAGCATGGGATTTCGTTTTTTGTCAGTAATATGCATGCTTAACTTTCTCACACTTAGATTAGTTGGTTAGCTGTTTCAATACATACCAAGATTAATAGCCATTAACTTAATTCTCAAAATAGCTATCTCGTCTTTGATTGTCTGTTGCCTTACATTTTTCATTCGTTTTGCCCTTAACAGGTATCTTGACAACAACAAAATCACTTCTATCTCTTCCAATCTTCTAAAAAATCTTGGCAGTTTGGAGTTTTTGTAAGTATCATTTTTTAAATTTATTACCCAAAATACTTTTGGCTTGTGACAACACTTGTGGGATGGGCAAAGCTTCCGGCATACCGACTTACATAAATGGAACAATCGAAGGTGTATCATCACTACATTTGTGTAATTGCACACTAAAAGCTTGAATGAGATTTCTAATTGTTCTCAGTAGAAAAGCCAGGCCACACGAGAACATTTGAAATAAACTAAATCATTTGACAGCACATAAAAATCAACAAAAAAAGGATGAAAAGAGCTGTAACGAAAATTGCACTTTTGGCCATTCTGCAGAAAGGACTAAAAGAGATCAAGCGAGAGAAAGGACAATGGCCACTCTCTCGATTTGGAGAGTGCAGAACTAAGAGGCCTCCCGGGCCTAACGCTGCATGGGAGGTTTGAGGCCAAACCTGAGCAAGAGTTGAAAAGAGCTCTAACAATTTAACAACGCATTACAGTCACTAAGAGTGCGTTAGTTCTTAATTTAAAGAAACTGAGAGAGACATTATAGAAACAGCTTCTGAACTCTGGATCCCTCGTTCAGGCGAGTTCACAACATCCCCATTTGAAATGAGAAACAGCATGTCCTACGTATTCTCCGTAATGAGCTGGAACTAGCGTGCACACGAGGCTTAAACGGGGGAACTTTTCATATGTAAATGAATTCCCCTACAAGAGCCTCCACTTCATGCTAGATCCAGTTCAATACAGAGAATACGGATATGGTCTATTATCTCACTATGATAAAATAGTTAGGATTTAAACTCATACTTATGCGCTGCGTGAACTCCTTAACATGATTTCTTACGTTCACTCTCACCTACTTTTTTTCTGCCAGGCAACTTTCCAACAACAAGATCTCCACCATTAGCCAAGGGGCCTTTTCATCGATGACTTCAAGTCTAAATCACTTGTAAGTTTATTGATCTTATGAACGCTTAGTTAATGCCGAAAATCAAACCGTAGAACTGAATCATTCGTTACTATCACATGAAGTCATCATTCAGGATTTATCCCGCTTCTGTAAGTTAAACTTTTAACTTTCTTTTCTATTTTTCTTTCAGAAATCTGGATCATAATCAACTCAGTGAATTTCCAGTAGAATCGTTAAAGAATTTAAGTGCTTTAAATGAGCTGTAAGTATCTGTTGTTAAACATTAATTTTAGATATGTCAGATCTACTGTTAAAAAGCTTATTTCAGGGGCTTTCAAAGAGCGAACCTTTTACAGTGTTTTATTTGAACGTCAATTCCAAAAAAGCGAGAGCTTACACGATACTACATGAGTCAGAGAAGTTAGAACATGAGAAGTTTTGAATACTTACGCCACGTTATTTTCAGTTTCTTCGCAAAAGGAGATCGGCCAAGAAAACCTCAAAAGCAAAATTCTCTGTACTACGAGTATGCATCAGACAAGTGAAGATAGTCTATACTATCAATACTGATATTTCCAATAACAACGTGATCTTTGGAACACAAAATATTGTTCTTTTGCTGTTCTTCACAGGCGTTTGGCTCATAATAACTTCCAAACCATCCCGGTAGAGGCCCAACCAGTCTTTGATAAGATCGTGGCTACTCAGTCAGGAGGCATGTAAGTAACCTCTCAGCATTTCTTTGGTGAATATTTACAAGGCGCAGTCGGTGATAGAAATTTACTGGGATTACTGAGCGACAAATGGAAAATAGAGTGCGGTTTAGTGTTTTTTCACCTTTAGAGCAAGTCCGGCAATTGAGTCATAAAGCAATCAAAACCAAGGTCAAACGAAATCATATAGAGCGGTTTTCAATTGCCGGGCATCGAACGGTAAATTGCCTTAGCTGCGCTTTTGCATTGCTTAGCTCTGTGATTGGCCAGCAAAACTCGCGCCACTTTCTCAACCAGTGAGAAGCAAAACCAAAACCAATCGCGACTTGCACTCGCATTTTCCCGCGCTTTGCGCCGGTTACATGTAGCAGCTTCGAATTCTGATTGGCTCATTGCACTGTTTCGGTCCGTTCTGGAGTGATTGCGTTGGTTTTGGTTTTTTGACACCTATTTGAAAACCACTCTAATCGATGGAAAGCGTTAGAGAAAACACGCGGAAGCCAAGCGTGATTTTTTAAGACGAATTACGGGCCATTCGAAATCAGAACATCGGGTAATGGAAGAATATATTACATTTTTCTTAATATATATTCCTTTTTAAGTGGAGCCATGTTTCAAAAGTGGTGCTACAGTGTATAATTATTGCGGTTTCTTATCCTTAGTTGGATTTCCCACAATCCCTTGGTGTGCACCAAGGATCTCATTTGGTTTCAAACTTGGATGAAAAGTCATCCCGCCGTCGTGAGAGACCTGGACCAAGTCACGTGCCAAACGCCATACGGGAACTTCAGTAAAGTGTTCGACTTTGACTTCAGTCTTTTGGGTAGGTTTACAGCTATTGTTTTTACTTTTCTCACAAAGAAGCTGGGAAAATTACTTGTCCAATGAAAATCTCATGGAGAGACAGTATCTTTCTTTAAAGTGGTTTTGGTGAAACCGTTTGCAAATTCAGTGTTTGATTATTTGAGTAGCTCTCGTCCTTTTAACCATTAAAAACATCTGCAAAGAAAGAGGTCGTAGGTTAACTTTTTCAGTCTAATTTTGACAACCACCTTCATTCATTGTTTGCACAATGTGTGCAAAGCGAGGGAAAGATGAGGTGCTGAAAGGGATTATCATTCAGAAAAAAAGTGGTCACAATTTCTTGTTATTTATTGAAAAACATCGCTAACGTTTTGTTTCCGCTGTAATAATTACAGACTTGTGGAGGCCAGCAGACATCAAGACTTCTTTAGCTCCATCAACTGCATCATCAACGGCACAAGGAACCACCACAAAGGCTACGACGCCATCTACACAACCAACTACACCATCAACCACATCACCAACTACACCACCAACTACGTCATCAACTACGTTACCAACTACACCATCAACTACGTCATCAACTACGTTATCAACTACGTCATCAACAACGACAGTAACCGCTAAAGCCACCACGTTAGCGACTACTACACCAGGAACCACAACGTCTGCGCCATCAACTACGTCATCGACCCCGAAGGCGACAACGGCCGCGACTACGTCATCGACACGACGAACAACGACGGAAGCTCCGACAACGGCTTCGACGGCAGCTACTACAGCAGCCAAGGCATCAACTGTAACAGATGTTCCATCTAAGCCTACGTCATCAAGAACGACAGCGGCGAAGTCATCATCTACGTTATCGCCCACAACAGCATCCAATCCACCACAAACAACGAAACGTTTAACGGGAGTCACGTTTCCAGCTCAAAAATCCACAGATAAAGCGAGTACAACTTCCAAACCTTTGACATCAGAAGCTCCAATCAGTTTTGCTCCCGTAACGCCGGGATCAAAGATTGGTGTTTCGACAACATCAGCTGAAAAAGGTGAGAAAAAAACCTTTTGACGTTGAAGACATGGGCAAAGCTGGTAGGATAAGCAGATATTAGATATTTCCTGTTTCCCTTTACGTATTGCCCTTTTCCATCTGTGCGCAAAGCAGGTTGAGCAAACGCAAGTGTAAGGCCCATATAGAAATTAACAACTGTCTGCAGTCGATCGCAAACCTCCCTTATAAATTCTCTCTGGCTTGTATTGCCAGTTTACAGAAATCAACGATGCAAATGATCTCTAGTTGTTTGAGAACCTCACTCCACATGAATTCCTGTTTTCGTATCACAACAGTATCAGTACAATATAGAATATGAATTGAATGAATGTCAGTGCATAAATAATAATCAATACTTACCACTGTTGACAAAGTTTCTCTATTTTTTCGCTGTTTCAGAGAGCGGTGCAGGCTCAAAAAATAAGTTCTTCTCTAGAAATCAAGAGGTTATCCTATCAGCGTCGCTGGTTGGCTTTTGTCTGATTGTAGTCGTTGCCATTATGCTGTATTTCTTCAAAAGAAAAGTCCTAATGCGTCAGAAACAGTAAGTGAATCAATACTGCAAATATTTTGCCCCTCATTTTAAGTTTTAGGACTGTCTCTTGCAGCCGTTTGCCGTGGTATCGTGCAAAAATAATAAATGAACGCTTCTGTAGAGGAAAAATTTTTCAAAACCGTTGCTTCTAGGAAATGATTTCAAAGCTTCTCTCTCACCTGCAAAAAAACCTTAGCCTTATATTTTGTAGTGCCCAAATCTCTCGTGGTCAAAACAAAATGCAGCTGCGCAGTTCCCGGTTAGTGTTTGGACCAAATAACCTTAATGCACATTGCTAGAATGGGACTTTTGAAAACGTTTTCAACGACATGACACCCTATTTTAAAATTTGTACACCTCGAGAGACTGGAGGGACCAGAAGCCTTGAAAGAACCCTTTGTGAAAACATACGTAAAAAACAAACGTTTTCATTCTTTGTTTCTTCCCTTTTTCTTGTTCTTTTGGGCTTTGTCTGTTGTACCTATTGACAACCACAGAAATCAGTTGGTGGTGGGCCTGTGAAAAAAGAAAAACCCAAGCATTTCACGCTCTTCAGATTTCCCGAATTCATAATTAAATCTACTAGTCGTTCAACACTAAACAAGTAAATTATCTAAATTCTCCTCACAAGCATTTCGAAAACGCGAAGAAGCGGCCGCTATTTTGCTGACAACCGTTACTCACTATTTATCACAGAATAGATAGTGAGTAGCGTAGCCAATCAGAGAGCGGCATTCGGGATAGAACTCTGGTAGATTTACACTAATAGATGATATCTGAAAATTATGTCTCCTCTTGTTTGTTTCCAGGCTCAATATAAGACTACCAGGCATGATGTATGATAGAGTCCACGCTGTGTAGGGTGGCGAGTAGTCAATAGGCGTACAAAGAAGTCTCGCTCGGATGACAGAGCTACGCGAAAACGAGGTTGAACAAAAGAAGAGAAATTTCGAAGCTCGTCTCCTGAATATCGTGAACGGAGAAAAAAAGAGCAAAGTAACTTTTCAAACAAGGAAATCATGTTAGAGATTTGGAAAACAACAACAACAAAAAACAGAGGAACTGGTACCAAGACATTCTGCAGCTCGAAGCAGAGATTGTTCCCCAGAACAAAGATAACATGGGTTAAAAGGACATTATTTATTGTACAGAAAGGAACATTTATGATACAGGAAAGAAGTTTCGTTGGTTTCGTAGCCATTGCGTCGCGTCAACGAGGAAGACCATACATGTCAACGAATGTTTCAAGACTCTTATTCGTGTTTCATTGATGAAAATCGCGTGACTTCACTACCTGGTTTATCGCATTATTTATATAGATTTATCGAAGGATAATTTAAAAATTCAAACCAAGTTTTAAAAAAATGTATGTCACACATACTCGTAAAAACATGGAGAAATAAAATGTAGTTGACCCTTAAAGGGTTGAGATGTTATCAAGTTGTTAATTTTTACTTTCTTTTTTGTTGCTTTTTCTTCTGCCCTTCTGAAATTAGAAAAAGCTTCCCTGGCCTTACGGATTGAGTCTCTGTTAGGAAAGATTTTCTCAATGGGGATTAATTGCATGTCGTTAGCAGTGTGGCTAGTTAAGGCCCTGGCATACGAGGACACATTGTTGAGGCCCTGCCAGGGCTTATCTGGATTTTTAAAATCTCTCCTGTCGGTGTTCTCGGCTTGATATCACTGTCGCAATTTTGCCCTCTCGTCGCAATTCCATCATGTGCTGTCGCTACTTTTTGGGCCATGTCGCTTGTCGGAATTTACCCTGGCAGGGCCTCATTGTTGTGGACACTGGCAAATTTTTCCCTGTTTGCCCGCGCGCAACATTTGTTGAGGACACAAAATTTGTGTCCTCAACAAATGTTGCCCTGTTGCGGCGCAGTACGGAAACACAACATTTGCGTTGTGTCCCGCTCGTTTGCTCATCGCCAAGAAACATCATGAGCAACAATGTGTCTGCAACAATGCGTCCCAGTTTGCCAGGGCCTTTAGGAGAGGAACACGAAAATTTGGTTTATCAACGGAGTTGATAATGTAAATTGACCACCGTACAGGGATTCGATTAGCTGACGTTTCGAGCGTTAGCCCTTCGTCGGAGCGAATCGAGGAATTGTGGGTTGTGTATGGTTTATATACAGAAAATGGAGCTACGCTATTGGTGGTAACATGGTAACGTGAAAAAAGGAAAAAGATAACTTACCATTTCCTGGCGTAGCTCCTTGGTGAGTTTCTTCAGGCTTGGCATCTTCGTCTTCGGTCTCTGGTCAGAAATCTGTGGATTGAAAAATACTAAGACAAGATCTAGAGGTTAATGGTCGCAGCGATTAAACAACAAATGAATAAAGGGGATTAATTTCTAAAGAAACTGTGGTGCTGCGTCAGTGGGGAATGAAACACGAAAATTTGGTTTATCAATGGAGTTGATAATGTAAATTGACCACCGTACAGGGATTCGATTAGCTGACGTCGAGCGTTAGCCCTTTCGAGCGTTTCGAGCGTTATCTTTTTCCTTTCACGTTACCATGTTACCACCAAAGCGTAGTTTCAAGCTTGTTCGAGCGTTATCTTTTCCTTTTTTTCACGTTACCATGTTACCACCAATAGCGTAGCTCCATTTTCTGTATATAAACTATACACAACCCACAATTACTCGATTCGCTCCGACGAAGGGCTAACGCTCGAAACGTCAGCTAATCGAATCCCTGTACGGTGGTCAATTTACATTATCAACTCCGTTGATAAACCAAATTTTCGTGTTTCACTCCCCCACCGACGCAGCACCATAGTTTCTTTAGAAACTAATCCCCTTTAATCCGTTAGGAGAGGAGATGAAATGTTCCAGAGAGGAGAGGAAATGTTCCGCGACTAGTAGGTTTAGATTTGGTGTTTAATAGGGTTAGGTTATCTACTGTCCGACTTTCCTTTTTCTTAGAATTAATGCACATGTCATCGGCTTCCCCGTGGGGTCGACCCCCGGGCCAACCAGGGGGATTGTAAAATCAGTCAAGCAAACTTGAGGAATTTCCCGGGGGTCGGGGAATCTTTCAAGACAAAGTCCCCTGGGTGAGGTGTCTCTCACCTGAAAATCTCCGTGACATCCTTTTCAAACTTGTGAATTCCCCACCCCCTAACCTTTGATCGTAAAACAATGTCAAGATTTTCCCCTACCCTCGGGCAAAGAATCCCATCCATCTCCTTGTATTCCCCCACATATCTCCCCGGTAGGCCGGGGGTCGACCCCACGGGGAAGCCGATGACATGTGCATAAGTCGTCGTCTTCTTCTGCTGCTGCTCTGCTGCTGCTGCTGCTGCTGCTGCTGCTGCTGCTGCCTGCCGTGTTTCCATGGAAACCAAGCTTACACACACAATGCGGACTTGCAAATTACGATAATTTGACTTGTTGAAACCAGATATTATAAATCAAAGATGACTTAGTTTATGGGCGAAGAAAAATGTCTACAGTTGCACAGTGTGTCTCTGGCTATGGCCAAGGCACAGACACATCCGCAGTGCTCACAAATCGTTCAAAATATATCACAATCATCGCAGACGAACCGTATTTCTCGCGCCATTCGAGAACATTTCCTCCCTCAAGACACAGGAAAGGTACAAGACCGATGCACCGTTCAACTCTTACCTATGAAGTGAAACCCGTACAGACTTCTTATGTCAGCTGCATGAAGGCGGTAGGTAAATACTATTTTTAACAGCATGGTCAAACAGGTGTGCAATGTTTAAATTTCACATGATATTCAGCATGCGAGCGCGAACGCAAACAACGTATATCAAGTGTTTGTTATGACCTTGAACGCTCTCAATCTAAACGATATTTTACGCTCTCAGAGTCACTGTTATATGGTATGATTTTCTGTCCTTCAAAAGTAATGCCTGGTGCTCAAGTTTTCCTCTTGCCTAATTTTTAAGGGAACTGTTAGAGCAATGGTTCGTGATTGTACCGTGAGTTGCCGTGGCTATCAGTTTCTGCAGATAAAATCAAGTTAAGTTGAGATCACGTTGCTGAAAATTTTAATTTTCTAACCCAACGAAAGTAAGAAGAATTTTGTTGACATCATGTATAAAACAGCAACAATATTTATTTGTTAAGTCAAATTTGAAAGCGTCTATCGATCAATATCCCAAGGGTCTGTTGTGTATGTGAGGACTTAAGGGGGTGCGGGTGCGGAGGGATGTGCCAACCGATACCCCGTCCCGTTCGCTGTATCATTTACATATATATTTCCAATCCCATCGGCAAATTTCGTTTGGATGTTTTGGTCTGCAATGGGTATCTGTTAATAGCGTGAAGAGAGAAAAAAATACAAGCTTCTGTCTGATCGATGGAGAAGAACCCCCCACCCCAGGAGAGAAGAGGACATCAGGCCTGGACATTTCCTGAGTTATTAAACTCTGGCCTCACTAATGTGTCATTACCTTCTGCAAGTAGAGTTCTTTCTCTCCTCATATCCTATTGACAATGATTTTCACAATTTAATTTCAGGCCTCATTAATGGTGGGTTATTACAGAGGCCGGCTTAACGGAGATGGGGGGCTTATTTCAAATCTTGAACATGAAGTTCTTGTCTTAAAATAATTTTTGTACAAAACTAAAACAACTGCAGTGGAGCCTTATTATATTTTAATAAACAGCAGCAAACAGTATTATGTGTTTGAGTGTATATTTATCTAAAAACAAACCAACTGGGCCGCATGAAGTGGATTTTGTAAAAGGGAGTAAGGGGACTAATTACAATATCTCATTTCCCAAAAGGGGGGCTTATTAGAGAGAGGGGGGCTTATTACAAAATCGTACTTCCAAATGGGGGGGGGGTTATTAGAGAGGGGAGGGGGGTGCAGAGAGCTTTTACGGGTAATAATACTTATTATTCATATTCTTATTCATTATCTATGAGTTTCTTACAAACTGCGAAAAAATAACCACTTTGATAGTGCAGTAATTTTGGTGGAGCTTTTGTACTAAGTTACAGAGCTAATGGTTTTTCACCCTGTTGAAACCTGAATTTTTTTAGGTTTTATCAGTTTTATTTCATAACAGCTTAAGTTGTGTTCACGGCTGTGATGATCTTTCCTGTCAACATTTCTACAAGTTCTAGCACTTTTTGGTTTAGTTCTCAAATTAAAATTAAAACAGTTTTTGTTATTGGATTTTGTCAAATATTTACAGAATTTCTCTGGACGCAAAGATGTGGCACCAAGCAGACGACCACCAGCCTATCCTTCACAACACACGTCACATTTCAGTATTGGAATTCTACCAGGGCATGAACTCAACACACATTCGAGAAAGACGTATAGAAAACACCATGTCAAACCAGTAAGTGAACTTTAGGGTGATGTGGGGACTGGCTCAGCCTCCTTCGCAGCTGTTGTTTGTGTCGGTTCTATTCTCCCTCTTGATTGGATACTCAGACACAATGGGAATGGAATGTCTGGCTTGGTTCAGCAGATGTGGGGGGGGGGGGGGGGAGAATAGGACTGACACAAACAACGGCTGCGAAGGAGGCTAGAACTGACTATGCTGCTCACAACAACTGTATAATTATTAAGTTTTACCATTATTTATCCCTGTGCTCCCTAACATTTTTTTTCTGTATGTACTTGTGGTTACTTCCTAATTAAACCAAGTTAAACTCTGGTTGGCTTCACTAGTTGGTCTCTTTAGAAACTTGCGAGTTAAACATTTCAAGACTTTTTTCCTGTTTTTGTCACTTTTTAGTCTCAGTTTATTCTTTACTCTGTATCTGCTCCAAGTGACAGATTTTAAGCAATATCTGAAAATGCCATCATCACTTTGTGATGCACTGCCACCCCATAAATATTTTTTTAATTTTCTGCCATTTTTAAGAGCTTGTATCAGAAGACAGTAAGCTGATCTAGAGATGTTGTGTCCTACAAACCAACTGTACATATGCTCTCTACCCCTATGTCAGATATACAGGACAAGGTGTGTCTTTGATAACCTAGGTTGTTCTGTATCTATGCAACTGACTAGAGCTTAATTAATATTCATTCCCCATACAGTGTATACTTTCATAAATTGTCTTTTTTCTAACTTAGTTTTCATCATTACACCAGGCTGAAGAAATCCATGAAGATAATATTAGATGGAACTCTCAGATGGCAGGACAAGACATGGTTCAATCCATAAGACAACAGGGCTCTCAAGAGGTTGGTACTTTAAACACAGATACCATAAAAGCTCTATTAAGCGGGTCGGTACATTTCACTGACCCCCAGTCCATGGACTACCATGATGGACTACCGAAATGGACTACCTATATGGACTGCTAAATGGACTACCAAAAATGGACTACCCTTAATTACCTACCTTGAAAAAAAAAATTAGTAAAGTTTGGATGTTTTCATCGATTGATCGTGATCTCCACCATCTTGTTATTTTTTAAATGCTGCTGGTCAGCTTTTCTGCAGGCGCATTCACTCGTCGTGCATGATGGCTGACGGGCTGCAGTTAGAGTAAAAATTTGATTTATAATCTTCCAGGTGATTCCTTACCTGGCTGTCATGATGCTCAAAATGGTAAGTGACAGAAGAAGATACAACTCAAAAATAGATCACATGACCAGGCCCAGGGGGGTATTCCCAGAAAAATTGGGTGGGGGTGCAGCCTGCTTCCCAAAAGCCTTACCTTATTTAAAGTGCACCTAGCCCCAAGAATAGTTTTTTTTTTTCGCTATTATAATACTTTGTACATATTCCAAAAACATGTAGCATTTATTTCCAGCCTTAAGAGTTTTTTTATGGGGCTTACGATAAACTATGCATCATTTGGTACACGACCAAGTCAGCTGGGGCGTGGGTCTATTCCCCAGTTGACTATTATGTATTTACGAAGACGTAGCGCGATGATCAGTTTGTGACTTTAACTGGGGAAAAGACCCACGCTCCTTACTAGCTTGATCGTGTGACAGATGACGGCAAGATGTCGTAACTTTTACAGCCTGTAAAAAGTCAAGATTTGGTTAAAAAAAAAATTAAAGGCGCAATGTGTTTTGAATATATTTCGGTGTTAGGGGCACTTAAAGACCAAAATATCTGTGATTTTCCCTACCCTATTTATAACAAAGGATTATAAATTCAAAATTTTACTGACCATCCAGCGTTTCAGCTATCACACGAGACGAATGAATACGCCTGCAGAACAGCTGACCAGCAGCATTTAAAAAATAACAAGATGGTGGAGATCTCGATCAATCGATGAAAACAACCAAACTTTACTAATTATTTTTTTTTTCAAGGTAGGTAATTAAGGGTAGTCCATTTTTGGTAGTCCATTTAGCAGTCCATATAGGTAGTCCATTTCGGTAGTCCATCATGGTAGTCCATGGGCTGGGGGTCAGTGAAATGTACCGACCCCTATTAAGCCCCCGATGGGCTTATTTCAGACATCATTAACGGGGGGCTTATTAGAGAGAGGGGGCTTAGTAGAGAGGGGGGATTATTTCAAATCTGAAACATGCTGTTTTCATTTTAAAACAACTGCAGTGAAATGTTATGATTTAATAAAGAGCAGCAAACAGTATCATGTGTTTGAGTGTATATTTGATTAAAAACAAGCCAACTGGGCCGAATGAAGTGGATTTTGCAGCAGGGAATATAGTTGGAACTAATTACAAAATCTCATTACCCAAAGGAGGGAGGGGATTATTAAGAGGGGAGGGGGGCTTACTACAAAAACTAACTTCCAAATGGCGGCTATTAGAGAGAGTGGGTTAATAGAGATGGGGGGCTTAAAAGGGCTTTTACGGTATTCATGATCATGAGCTCACTTTTGGCATAACTGGAAGTTAACTATCCATCATACTGGCTTGTTTTTACTTCTTACTGGCTGTAAGTAGAAGACAAGACTGGCTTCCAAGCTTCTGAATCCAGTGTTTACATGAATCATGGATCACAAATGTCTCTTTTTAGATTTCCCAATCACTTTGATTCTTAATAATTTATTGCCTTCAGTATAAAATCACTCATGTTTGATGTTTCATAGAAGTCCATTCTTGAAGAATAAGTTTGTTTGTGGATTTTTTCACTCTGGATTGATTAATTTTCACTTTGGCTGCTTTCAAACTTATCTACTGTACATTAACATATTATTTAGCAACAATGGAAGAGCTGTAAAACAAGGCAAAACATATATGTTCAACTTTTTATCTTAGATTTATTTGAGTTGACTTTGAAACAAGGAGTGTCAATTGGTTTAATGAGGTATGTCATTTTGTTTGTCACAGATGAACTTTTCCACAACATATCACAAGGTTCATGACCTTGGCAGGCAGCGAGGGCCTGGAGTTAAACGACTTCCATCCATGAATTATTCTTATAACGTCATTACAGGTAAAGGTCGTTAGATCTGGAAGAATACAAGACAGTTGTGGCCTTGTATTACCCAACTGGTTTAGGCGTCAAAAGTGTAAAACATATAGCCTACAAGCTGGTGTGTCACAAAAGTGGTTTCTGTGCAAGTTGAGGCAGCGAGGGAGGCTGGAGCAAGAGAAGACCTCAGTGATTCACAATTTGCAGCTTTAACCCTTTCACCACCAAGGGGGACTTTATAGATTTTACTCTGGCTAATGCCAGACGATTTTACTTGTCAAAGGAAGACCTCTTGGTGGTGAAAGGGTTAACTGTCAATTGCACCAGACAAACCAGAGTGCCTGCATGCAGTTGATACAGAACTGTACTTTCATCTGACAATAACCATTCAATGATAAAACATGACTTGTTTTAATTGGCTTTTTGGGTGAACATGTTTTTGGCCGGTGTTTTCTTGAAAACTAAGCACAAAACAGTGAAAAAATACAGGACAGTGTGCTATAAATCAGCTATTTCTGAGCAAAATGAGAAAAAGCACCCAGTATGTCACTTAGCATAGTTTGCATAAAACCCTTCAATTGTCAACAAGGTCTAAAGTGCAATCATGCAAGGGCCTAATAATGGTGCTTACAAGTGTTTTGGGTCCAAAGTCTGAATTATGAAACTGGGCTCCATCTGGCTGGGGGCATGGTCTAATGAGGTTCCAGAATTTTTCATCCCAAACTGGAGAGACATCTCCGGGAGTGCAAAACACTGCTTTTGAAATTGTGAAGTAAAGTAGCAACAAATTTTTCATCACAGAGACAGAGGATTATTTATAAGTTTTGTCCAAACAATAACCAAATGGTCTAAATAATTATGTTTTTCACAGGTGAGCCCGTCCCCAGACAGACTGGTGATGATTACAGAGCACAGACAGCAAACAGAATCCTGAACAGAATGCGGCAAAGTGATGGGGGACAGCTAGTTCTTGGGTAGCTGCTCACAATTGCTTGCAAAATGGAGTGCTACATGATGGACTAAATGAATAAAAAAATATTTCAAGTTGTTGGAGACAACAGGAGAAATTTAAATCCTGAAGTCTAAAAAATGTTTGAATTTTATCTCTCTTCTATTTTGCAATGATTATAAATTTTTGTTATTTTTTGGGCTGGTCAATAGGTTTTAAAACCAAGTGTTTCATCATAAGAAATTGGAAGAGTCTAAAGTATGCAGTTGGAAGTGTTGTGCATTGTCTCCTGCAAATGTAATCTGAAATTGAAAAAAGGTGCTGTTGTGAGGTAAAGTTATTAACAGAATAAAATTTGTAAAGTTTTGTATTTTGTAGTAAGTATGATTTTCTTTTCTGTTTAATCACTGGCATTAAATAACTGTTTTAAATTTTGGAGCACAGTCAGCTGTGTCTTGCAGCGTGACAAGATTAGTATGGACATATTGACCCTGGGTGGTGGGGTGGGGGTACTCCCTTATATGGGCTATATAGGTAAGTGTGATCCCAAAGGGTATGGTTTTTTAGCCACTTTGGTCTGAAATGGGGTATCGATTTTGACCATTTTGGGCATGGTTTGTGCACTCGTGAATTGGTTATGTGTTTTTAGAAGAAAGTACCTCATCATTAGGCAATAAGAACATCAACAAAAACCCTTCTCCAGTTATGTTTACCGCAACCGTGTACATGAAATAGGTCTGTAATAGGGTATCAAATTTTTGGTTGGGTCTGAAATGTGGTTGGAAAAATAGCAGATTTTGGTCTGAAATAGGGTAAGGGTTTCAGGAAGCAGGCCACACATCCCCACCCAATTTTTCTGGGAGTAACCCTCCGCTTTCCCTGGGCATATTGATTTGGCCAACCAATCCAGTGCGCAATCACTAGACAGTTTGTTCTTACACCTGACTAACAGTAATAGTTAAAGGGTTTGGTGCAAAAAGGGCATAAATGATGATTTGGCCGTCTTTGGGCTTGTCACGCGTTCCTTGCCCACGAACGTCTGCTGAACTGAACCACCACTTCCGTTCGCGGCGGTTAGCCAATCATAGCTCGTTTTCCAATTTATGGAAAGTAGGGACGCTTTCCATTGAGCAAAAATAACCGGTACAAATCTTCGGTATTTTCGCTGGTCGAATGGAAAGCGTCCGACCACGTCCCAGAATTCTAGGTCACGTGCATTGACATGCTGAAGGTTCTTCGTCCGCTTATTGGTTTTTCCGCTTGTCCACGTGAGCTCACGCCCGGTAGGGAGACTAAAACTGATATCTATCGCGAATTCGGTAATTCTGGAAATTCCGGCAAAGAGGGAGCACTCAAAACGTATTCCTAAATTTTCGGAAACTTTTCCCGGAACTTTGCCCGTTCCAATTCGATTTCGAACCGGAAATCTCGAAAATTTTGGTTGAATGGAAAGCATTTTCACAGACGATGCACGTGAATCGGGTGTCGATTTCCATTCTTACGCAGCTCGTTATTGGTTTCTTCAAAACAAAGGCTAACCGCCGACGAACGGAAGTGGCAGTTCAGTTCAGCAGACGTTCGTGGGCAAGGAACGCGTGACGAGCCCAAAGACGTCTGCGAAGGAGGCTATAACTTGAAGTGTGCTCCACTTTAATTTGGCCTATACACTGCTTATTGCTTTGGCAATGTTGATTTTGTGGCCTAAAGGCTAAAATGTGGCTGAAGGCTAAACTCACAAGCTAATTTTCCAAATCACAAAATTAGTGTAGGCATGATAGTCTGTAGGCCAAAGGAGAGAAAACCTTTAGAGAAATATGGTTACTTGCATTGAGCCTTTCAACTGGGGAACAAGAAGTAAGTTGTAGGTTTACCCTCAACATTTGTTAGGTCTCCTTAGCTGTGACCCATTATTTTATAAACAAAATGCAACCTCGTTCCCAGGGTCCTCTCTTTTCCTCCCTCGAGAAAGTACCCGTCACAGGTCTGCTAGATGCTTGCAGATTCCAGAAAAATGATTGAAGGGGGTCAGGGAGGAGGGGGAGGGTAGGAAAGTTAAGCTTTGTCTCCACTAAGCTGAGGCCCCACCCTCTGTGCAGATTTGACTTGGACATGTAACCAGCCACAACCAGGGACCTTCTGGAGGGTGGAAGAATGGGGAGGGTGGAATGGGGAGGTAGATGAGGTTGTTGATTGACTTATAGAAGGTAGTTGCAGCAGCTAGATGTCTCCTGCACTCAAGTGTCTCCCATCCAAGGGTTTCTCTCATTTGTTACGCTGCTGTATCTCGAATAATCCCCAGTGACAAACCTCAGGGCACTGCGTTGTACTACCTCGATAGATGCGATGTGTTGCTTGTCGTAGGGGGCCCACGCAGGTGTTGCATACTCAACTCTTGGTCTAACTAAGGAGTTGTAGGCCTGTTCTTTGACCTTGGAGCTACAGTGGGAAAGATTTCAGCGCAGGAACCCCAAGATTTTGTGAATAAGTGGTAAATCAGGTCTTAAAATACATGTGCAATTTTCGTTCCTTTAAAACCAGACCCACTAATCGCAGTGTTTAAATAACTAGCCTTAAGGCAGCAACAAATAAAATTATGATACCACTGGCCTTGCAGTAAATTGACATTTGGCCGCATAAAGAAACAACAAACAAACGTTTTTAGGTTACATTTTATTAGCATGCAAGATCACGGTTACATAATTGTACAGTTATAATGTGTTAGTAGGTTAAGAAATGACAAACCATCAAACAAAAGTTAACTACGGTGCACAAATTCTAAGCAACCTTACTACTCTGGTTACAAACATTCTCAGTGATTTAATCAAGTGAATTTGTGAGAAGGTGAAAACAGAAAAAGAGACAGGTAAGCTAAGTCTCCAGTTTGCTGTAAGATATAGTTTGGGCCATTGAAAAATTACGAGTCAGTCTGATGCTAGTAATTGTACCAATGCAAATTGTAATAAAAATCATAAGAATGATAATAGAAAAGAAGAATTCTTAGCAATAAAGGCATGGAAAAAGGTCCCCAAATTAAGGTTTAGTTGGTTGTCTTCTTTTCGAAATCCAGAGGATAGTTAAAAAAAAAATCATTCAGCAATCTGTTGGCTTGGCACTCAACTACTGGCTGAACTTTTTCAGTTATGGGATGCTCCAATTCTTGTGTTGTTGAACGTATCTCTGGAGTGGGTTTAGATTTTATTTTGTGACCCAGCCTTAAAAGTTAACAAAGTCAAAATACACTTGGAAATTTCACTGAGTATTTGTCCAAGAGATTTGCATATAACTATCTCATTTTGTTTTGCAATAACAAAGTTCAATTGCACATTATAAAGAAAGCAAACGTAAAGGCTTTTCAAATAATCTGTGTGAATACAATGAACACTTTTTCTCCCTTCACCACTAACAAAGAATAAAACTCCTCCCCTGACATTAAGAATAAGTGACAAATTAGATCAAATGACCTGATATGGAGTCCATACTTCATGATATATCACAATAGTAACCCAAACTGTGCTCTGCAAGTTTAATAGACCCTTTTCATAATGGCGCCTGACAAATTATTCTTTTATTCTTATGATAATGAGCCCTACTAGCCTCGTCAGCATGTGCAAAATTCAATAGAATTTTTTCATTAAAGTGAGGTTAGTAGGGCTAATTAACACATATACAAAAGAATAATTAAAATCGTCCGTCATTATGAAAAAGGTCTATTGAAAGAGAGAGTGAGACCCTACCAGAGTATAAACAGACAACATACAAGGCTGGAGAATGAGTGTTTGGTTAGATTACATTACAAACTCCACTTCTTGTTTTCTCTTCCCACTTCAAGATGGTAGTTATTTAATTCTCAATAGAGGGGTTTTTAACTATGATAATCTAATAAGAAGAGTCTAATCCTGGGGTTGAAACACATGTTGCTAAAGCAATTGCTTTCAAAAGGTAAGAATTAAGAAATCAGAAAATGATATGTGCAGAAATGATGGCTAGTAGATGATCGAAAGCACCTATTTCAAGAGGCTGGTAGCTTCGAGTATAAATTCATTAAGTCTGCCTATAATAGCATTATTTGTTCATTTTTCTAAACTACCATCCTGAAGCAATGCTGAGAAAACAAGTACCTTGGCAGGGCCACAGCCAAACGAGCACATCAGAACTTGTTTCAAAATCAAGTTTAGTTCAATTAACATAAATTAGGCAATATGACTTTGAAAAGGTCTTGAAATGATTAAATGAGACACTACATTATTCTTATAACTTAGACACCAAAAGAGAAAATGAACATGTGTTTCATGCAACACAAAAAATGATGTTAAGGTATCCTGGTGGACTTGCACTGCAAAAACGTTAGCTCCAAGAGTGGAATAGATGACAACGGATGTTTCAATGCTGTTCTAATTAGTTGCAGTTTGTTTTCACCAACTTAGCAAATGTCCAACCTTCAAGCAATACTGTGAGCATCTGCGCTAATAATATACTTGTTATGCTCACAATATAGATACCTTTTTATCAATGATAACAGCATAATTCTCTATTCAAACATTTCACGATTATGCTATATTTCTTGTTCTCACGACTTGCTGAAGGGTCCTCCAGATAATAATTAGACCACAACTAGGCAAGTACAACATGAAGACATAAGGCCCTTGGATGCTCCAGGTTCTAAGATCTACAAAAATTTCTTCACAAGTGTGCTGGCAATCATTAACTTTGCAACAATGCTTTTCTTATTCAAGTCATAGCTTCAAATGGTCTTTGCTTCTGCTACAATAGAAAGGTATCCTATACTTTGGGCATTGTAGATGCCAGAAAGAAAACACAACCAAGTTGGCTGCCAAACCATGTGCTACCAATGTGCTACCATGTGCACTACAAAATCCTTCTTAGTTGTATGAGCATCATTAACATTATTTGTAGTGGCCTGCGGTCTGCACTGTGAAATAAATGCTGTTGTTAGCTTCATGCCAGTATGTAGCCTTGGTAATGCTTCCTGACTTACGGCCTGCTGTGATGCTACTAAGATGGCTGTGGTTGGCCTTCATTAGCACATGGTACTGTGGAACATGATCACTTGTTCTCATCAGCCCTGTTTCACACCCATGCTGTCCATCCTTCATACATCTGACTCAGATTGTCCAGGCTTCGTGACTCACGGATCACAAAGTCAACCTGAATGAAAAGACCACACAAGTTACTTGACGCAACATGACGATAATTTTTAGCGATATTTTTCACTAACATTCTTGCTGACAAGATGTAGCAGGAAAAACAGGGGCAATGTTCACAAATCTCAGGATAGCCTGCGAAGCAGCTCCAAATTCCTTGTTCTGGACCAACAATGAACTCAATGAATTATTGGAAGACTGTGTTTCGGGTTTCCCTTCACCCTGATTGGCTATTGATAATGGCTTTCCTTGACAGGCCAATCATAGTGCATACTAAAATTCTAGTACACAGAACAAGGAATTTGGCACTGCTTTGCACACATTACTGACAGGGGGTTAGATTACGTCTGCAACACAGGCTAACCTCGGGATTGTGATTAAAAAACCTTTAAAGTCACCAGCTCCTAACCTGATCAGCAACGGACATCTTCTTGTTTGTATCTTGATCTCTACCATCCAGCTTTGATTTAACTCGTCGCCACACACTGATAGCATATGTGTTTCGTTCTTGAAGGGCTGTAAACAACAAAGCAACTGACTTGTCTTATAGTAACACGAATCACCACCCTACAAACAAAGCCTCTTTAACCCATTGACTACCGAGCATTTTGTGAAAAACACCTTTTGAAGCTCGTCGAACTGTTTTCTGGCCAGATTCTAGCAAAAAAGAACCAAAGCTGCCCAAAACTCTGTTTGCTGGTGGAGTTTATCATGCCCTTCTGTTCCTGATGCTTAATATTAGCTTTCCAAGATCGGGCATGTGCAGAAAACAAAATTTTTCGCTCTCTCCTCCCCTTTTCTTTCACTTTTCTTGCCTCGCTTTCTTTTTCTCTTGCTCGGCATTTTCTGGGCTTCCTTTTGGTGGGAAAAGATTTGTGGAAATCTTTTACGATCATAGGATTAGGTGGAAGGAAGTGCAGGTGGGTAGAGGAACAAGATTTTCATTGAAATTTTGGCTCAATGTCACTTGGTTTTTTCGCGTTTTCTCCGGCCTGTTTGACAGAATCTCTTCCCCTAAACATGCTACATGTAAAAGTTGTCCATGAGCATTAAAACGGATGACGTCACAAGCGGTACAAGGGAGGTGGTTCTGCGCAGTCAGTTTTGGCCGGCATGGTTGCCAATGGGTTAAACTTCCTCTTCTCAATGCTACTTGACTGAATAGCAGTACCTAGTCACATGTCCTTAATATTAATCTTTACTTCTGGAAAAGCTATCATGATGTATTTTGTATTATCAAGATCCTTTGGCCACATTTGGCCATGCCTTCAGCATTTTTGCGTGAGCTGAATCTCAATAAATTACAACAGTATAATCAGGTTTTCAGCCAAAACTTGATTATTAGAGACCTTATTCCCCCAATGCAGTAACTGTAAAACAATTTCTATGCATCCTAGGTGTTTTCTGTAGTCGCCATTTCATCCTTGTCCACAGAACTAGTCAGGGGTTTCAATAAAATTTGAAGTAGGCAGTGAGTTGAATTAGAGTAGGCGACGGTATTAAAGAAAAAATAAAGAATCGTTCTTTAATTACTTCAATTTCGGGAAAAAGTAGCCGACGTCTCTGATTGAAGTGGCCGACGCTTTTCGTCGGACATAGGTGCTTATTGAAACCACTGACTAGTGAATGCCATTCTAGCTAACAAGTTGAGAGAAAATGTACCTTTGCCAGTTCTGGGATCCCTTGCAAGATTTGCAGTTGAAATTCGTCTTGGGCTTGCCACTGCCATGAGTCTGGCAGAAGCTGTTGGTGAGCCAGCACCTGAAGGACTGGCTGTTGTGTCCCTCTGTAGGATGACTGGGTGAGGAGATCCAATGTCTGGTACTACAGACTCCTTACTCCCTGGTATGCTGACATTGCTGCCTTGACGAAGAGCTGAGAATTATGAAATTGTTGTTAATATGACTGACAACAATATGCCCTAAGAATGGCCGTCATAAGAGGTTTCATTCGACTTCAGTAATACATAAGTCTCTTTTGTTATTTATTAATTTTCTATTCATTTATAATAATAATAATAATAATAATAATAATAATAATAATAAAAGTAATAATAATAATAACTTTATTTTTGTGTCAAAGTACTTTAGCATACCTGCTACTTGGAGACACAATAACAAATCTCAAATCAAATCAAATTAAATCAAATGTTGGTTTTTGAGGAGAGGGGAAAACCGGAGTACCCGGAGAAAAACCTCTCGGAGCAGAGTAGAAAACCAAAAAACTCAGCCCACATATGACACCGAGTCCGAGAATCGAATCCGGGACACACTGGTGGAAGGCGAGTGCTCTCACCACTGCGCCAACCCTGCTGTTCTCTGATGACAGTGGTTTTCAGAGAGGCCCAGTATAAAAAAGTTACAATGAAATAAAGATTTAATTAAACAGTTAAAATCTACTCTACTGGGTACATAATGATAATAAAAATTAAATGTAACTAAGAGATCATAGAAACGAAATGGAAAAAAGATATATCATATCAGTCCTAAATAATACAAATTTGCAAAGGCTAGTCAATACGTCACTTAATCCAGGGCTTTCATTAGAAGCCGGCAACCAGCTAAAACCGCCACCTACTTTGTCCATATTTGCATTCAAATTATTAAAAAAAATTCATCAGGTTGCCGTCTACTTTAGTTAGCTCAGACGGCTAAGACTTATTGAAAACCCTGTTAATCCCTTAATTCTCCGTAGCAACCAGTAACTAACTCCTCCATAAAATTCCATAACAAATATATGAGAACAGTAAGGAGAAAATGTATCTTGATAACAGTAAATAACAACCTTTGATTTACCCTCGGTAGTTTTTATAGCACAAAGGCTAGTGGGGCCGAGCAAATACAGAAACAAATTAAATCAACTGAACTGAAATCAAATGAAATCAAATCAAATGTTGGTTTTTGGGGAGAGGGGAAAACCGGAGTACCCGGAGAAAAACCTCTCGAAGCAGAGTAGAAAACCAACAAACTCAGCCCACTTATGACGCCGAGTCCAAGAATCGAACCCGGGACACATTGGTCGAAGGCGAGCGCTCTCATCACTACGCTAAGGAGTTCAGTCAGTCAGTCAGTCAGTCAATCAATCAATCAGAATTCCTTGTAACTTTGACATGAGCATCACTACAGACTTGCTGTTCCACATCCATAACAAACTGATATTTGATAACGAGCAAAATAAAAATGTAGCTTTAGAATGCAAGGAGTTCGTAAAATATCTAGGGATCCTAATTGATAATAATTTATCTTGGAAACACCATATTGATCATATATCAATTAAAATTAGCCGAACCATAGGTTTAATATCTAAACTACGACATTTTGTTCCAAAACACACTATTATAAATATCTATCGATCCCTTATTGCACCTTATTTAAGCTGTGGTCTGATAGCTTGGGGCCAAGCATGTAAATCCTATCTTGATAAGCTTCTCAAGCTGCAAAAACGCGCAGTCCACTTTTAATTATTTATTTTTCTGACTACAATCAGCATGCAATTCCTCAATTTTCCGATGCTGGCGTCTTACCTCTGCAATTTTCTTATTATGAACTTACAGCTAACTTGATGTTTGACATTAGACACAGAAATGCACCTAGAAATATTCGAGACCTGTTTCAAGACATTTCTAATATTCACTCCTATAATACCCGATCCTCTGCTTTGAACAACTTTTACACACAAAGCTCTAGACTCTCTATTCAACTAAATTCGTTTTCTAGAATTGGAACAACAATTTGGAACGAGATGCCTCTTACATTAAGAAATCTTCACTGGGACTGGGGAGACAGTGATGGCGTACGGTCGTGTTCCAGTCGCTCTGTGATCCCAAATCCAGGTTAAGGCCATGTTCTCTCAAATAGCGTACAAGATCTGAAGCAGACTGATTTTAACCAAACACAACTTTCGCCATTGCATCTTTTTTTGAATCTGACATTCCCCGTTAATGGCAAAGCGCTCTGAGCGCTCGACAAGTTCGACAGAGTCTCCACCTTCCCGCAGATTTAAGAACGACGAAATGGTAAACGAGAAATACTCGGAACCGTCAGTATCCCTTTCACACTTATTAGATAAACTAAATTACTTGGACAAGAGATTGGAGGACTTATTTGGAAATCTAAGTACGGAGTTGTCAACTTTACGATACGAGCTAAAAGAAGAAATCGTAGGTGTCAAAAACAACATGGCAGAAATGGAAAAATCAGTTGAAACAGCATGGGCCGTAATCGGCGAGATCCAAACGCAACTGAAAGATGTCAGCGATTCTAAAGAAAAATCCGACAGGGATCTGGAGAGCCAACAAACAGAAATTAACCGATTAAAAAGAAACAAGCTACAACTGGATAACCAGCGAGTTGAAATCGATCAGTTAAAAATGAAGCTAGCGGAGGAGCAAGAGAAAGTTATTGCCCTGGAAACCTACTCCAGAAGAGAAAATCTTCGATTCATGAATATACCAGAACAAACAGGTGAAAACTGCATCGATACAGTCTATGACATTATCGAAAATGAATTGAAAATCAGCACGGACGACATCCAATTTCAAGCGGTGCACAGAGTTGGGAAGGTTCGCCCCGCGATTAACGAACAAGCTAAGGCCTCTCCACGTCCCATTATCGCTCGATTTCTTCTTAGGGAAGACAGAAATTATGTATTGAAAGCAAAAAATAAGCTGAAGAAATCTGAAAAATACAAGGACGCGTACATCACACAAGATTATGCAAGAGCGGTTCAGATGGAAAGAAAGACTCTAATAAAGGCGATGTTTAAAGCAAAGGAAAAAGGTTTGGACGCTAGAGTAGTTAATAGAAATCTCATTGTGGACAATCAAGTCTTTCATGTGGGAAACATCCCCGATGATCTTAAAGCCTCTTACTAAATTATCATCGCCGCTTTCCTCAACCAGTGTTCCTGCTACATATTAAATGAATCATGATCATGCCCCTTCACATATGTTACTAACTTGATGGATATGTATCCCCCAACCCAGAAGGAATTTTACCCTTTCCGTTTTATGTTTAGCCCTGTTTTAGCTGTATATATATATGTCCTTGTTTTCTTTTTCTTATACAATGCTGGTTTGTTTTTATTCTTGTTTTACCTTGCAAAGTATCGATTGTTATGCATATCGTTGCCGCTTCAACACCCTTTTGTTTATGATAAGTTCCAATTAACACCTTTGTCGCGGAAGAAATAGTGATCTGTTCTCTAAACGTGAGGGGTCTGTCGAACACCTTGAAAAGGCGTGAGACCTTTCGCTGGCTTAAGTTTAAAAAATATGCAATATATTTTCTGCAGGAAGTTCACTGCACGAAAGAGAAAGAAGTCTACTGGTTATCAGAATGGGGGTTTAAAGCTATTTTCAGCAGCTACTCCAGTGCAAGTGCCGGAGTGTGTATGCTTTTCAATAACAACTTTGAGTTTCAATTGTTAAAACAATTTGCTGATCCAGAGGGACGGTTTATTATAGTTGACATCAAAATGGAGAACAAAACCCTGACATTAGTGAATATCTATGCACCAAATGATGATAATCCGACCTTTTTTAGGACGGTTCTCTCCCAGCTTCTCTCTTTTGAATGTGAGGATATAGTCTTTGGAGGGGATTTCAATTTGGTGTTGGATGTACAAAAAGACAAAAAAGGAGGTAACCCAGTGACCCATACTAACTCGCTGAAAGTAGTCCGCTATATAATGGATCTGTTCGATCTCACAGACATTTGGCGCATCCTTAATCCCGACGCTAAAAGGTTTTCTTGGAGAAGAAGTAATCCCGAAGTGCACTGTCGCTTGGACTTCTTTTTAACTAGCACGAGTCTTCACACAAAAACTACTGAAGCGGACATTTTACCTGGATATAAAACCGACCACTCTCTTGTGACTCTACATCTTGCACACAATCAAAACCCTAGGTTTTTGGAAGTTAAATACTTCTCTCCTGTCAGACGAGGAATATGTCAAATTAATGAAGAGCACAATTGCTGAAGTAGCCAACGATTATGAACATAACAATGAGGTTGACGCTGTTCTCCTGTGGGACACCATGAAAATGCAAATACGGTCAAATTCGATAATTTACGCGAGGAAAAAGAAAGCTAAAATGAAAGTGGAGGAAGAAAGCCTTGAATCTGATATACTGTCTCTTCAAAAGAGACTGGAAGAAAATAATCTTACCGAAAGCCGTAGAAAAGAAATCTCAAATTAATTAAACCTCAAAATCCTCCAAAGAGAAGAGATCTTAAAACATAAAACTCGTGGGGCAATATTAAGATCCAAATCCCGCTGGTATAATGAAGGAGAGAAGAACACGAAATACTTTTTATCTCTGGAGAAACGTCACTTTAACCAAAAGACTATTAAACATCTACAGTTAGCCGATGACAGAATCATTAATAACGATAGTGAGATTCTTGAAGAAGCGAAATCTTTTTACCAAAACCTATACACCTCGACTAACCCTCCATATTCTAAAGTCAGCGAGGAACTTTTCTTTCCGGAAGGAAACACTTTAACTTTAGACGAGATCGAGCAGAGAGAATGTGAAGGTCTGTTAATGGAGACTGAATGCTTGGAAAGCTTGAAACATATGGAAATAGGTAAAAGCCCTGGGAGTGACGGCCTACCTGCCGAATTTTACAAAGTTCTCTGGAACGATATCCATCCTTACTTAATAAATGCTTTAAATAGCGCATATACAAAGGGCTTGTTATCAATTACTCAAAGGAGGGGCTTGATCTCCCTCATTCCCAAAAGAACAAAGCTACGAATGTTTTAAAGAATTGGAGGCCAATTACTCTTCTCAATTGTGATTATAAAATAGCCGCTAAAGCTATTGCTAGCCGGATACGAAAAGTCCTACCAAAAATAATCAATAATGATCAGACTGGTTTTATGAAAAACAGATTCATTGGAGAAAATATTAGGCTGATAGATAGCATTATAAATTACACAAACGAAAAACAAATTTCAGGTCTACTATTATTCGTGGACTTTGAGAAGGCTTTTGACAGCCTAGAATGGTCCTTCATCGAAAAAACTTTAGACTATTACAACTTCGGATCGTCCCTAGTGGCTTGGGTAAATCTTTTCTATACCGATATTAGCAGCTGCATACAGAACAACGGCTGGGCATCAGACTTTTTCACCTTGAGTCGTGGAGTAAGACAAGGTTGTCCACTTTCCCCTTATTTATTTATTTTATGTGCAGAAATACTAGGTAGTGCAATAAGAAAGGATGAAAAAGTCCGTGGTATACAGGTCCTTGGAACGGAATGCAAAATATCACAATATGCAGACGATACAACAATGATTTTGGATGGCAGTGAAACATCCTTTTCTAGAACTCTGTATATGCTCGATACATTTGCGCTCCCTTCTGGCCTAAAAGTCAACTATGAGAAGACCGAAGCCCTCTGGATCGGCTCATGTCGAAATTCGAACGTTAAGCTACCCGTAAATAACCCAATAACATGGGCTGAGGGAAAGGTCTACGCCTTAGGAGTATGGTTCTCGACAGCAGAAAAAAATGCCGTCTTGGCTAACCTGTCTGACAAAATTGAAAAATTGAAGAAGATTCTAAACAGGTGGTCTATCAGGAGACTCACTCTTTTGGGTAAGATTGCAGTTATAAAAAGTTTGGCGGTATCTCAGGCTGTTTATGTCCTGTCTTCTCTCCCAACACCTCCAGGTGTCCTAAAAGCGATAAACTCTGCGCTGTATGAATTCCTCTGGGATGGCAAGGGCGACAAAATAAAAAGGACTGAAATCGTTAATGACTATGATAAGGGAGGTCTTAAAATGATTGACGTTCATAGCTTTAACGAATCGTTAAAATTAAAATGGATTCAAGGTTATTTAGATGATAATAACCAAGGTAAATGGAAGCTCTTTTTTGATTACCATCTAGGAAAATATGGAGGGAAGCTATTGTTTCTTGGTAATTTAAAATGGCAGGACGCCTCAAGGCTTAATATAACTGATCCATTCCTAAAAGAGATTGTTCAATTCTGGTCCAATTTAAACTATAGAGATAAGAATTTGGAATTTGTCTCCTCCCGAATCTGGCATAACTCGATGATTAGAATCGGAAATCAACCCTTTTTTTCATAAATCGTGGTTAGATGCAGGTGTGGAAACAGTTGAAGATCTGTTGGACAATGAGCAAAATTTTCTGAGCTATGCTGCTTTTGCAGCGAAATTTAAAATAAACATTAACTACCTCGAATACTACAAAGTTGTGTCCGCCTTGAAATACTTCAAGAAGTTCTGTTCACCGGATATCAATAGGCCATGTCCAAAAGGTGTCATTGAGGTTGTCCAGTCTTCACCGAAGGTTGTTAAAGAGCTTTATCGGCTTCTCATTCAAAAGAGAGCTTCCAACCCAAAAAGAAGCGAGGAGAAATGGTTATCTCAAGGGGAAGTACTCGGAATATCCACTGTCAGTTGGAAAAATACACTGGTAGTTGCCTTTTTTATGTACGAGAGAAACAAAGCTTAGAGTCTTTCAATTCAAGCTCCTGCATAGAAGGATTGCTACTAACGATTTTCTCGTTAAAACAAATCGACAGTTGTTCCTTTTGTGAAGAAACTACAGAAACCCTTATCCATCTCTTCTGGAATTGTAAATATACAATGGCCTTTTGGGAGGAAATTTTCCAATGGATATCACAAAATTTTAGCGGATTGAAGGACTTTCAACTCTCCTCGCCTCTTTGTCTGGGCATTATTGACGAAATATCTGATCTGCTAGTTCATCACCTACTCCTTATTGCGAGATATTAGATTTACTCCTGCAAGTTAACAAATGCCCTTCCTAGGCTGGAGGTTTTCATACAGCAAGTTATAAATTCTATGAATGTTGAAAGACAAATAGCTTCTGGGAACAACACTAGGAAAGCATTCCAACAAAAGTGGTCTCGTTTTAATAGAAGGGCCCCTCTACCTTAAGTCTTCACGTAAGAGTTTATAATTGCGGCAGTTGCAACATAAGTCGATAGTTTGCAAGGTGTATCCAAGTTATATTTGCATCAATATCCACTCTCGGTGTCCGCGTGCGCGGGTGATTATTGTTTAAGAGTAGTGATTAATTTTCGTTTCTTTTTCTTTAAAGTGACTTTATACTTTGTTATTTTCTTGAAGTGTAGTAATATGTTATTGTTGTAAATCTATGTTCTATGTTTCCAATAAAATGTGCAAAAAAAAAAAAAATCTTTCAAAATATGACTTTAAAAGAAAACTTAAAAGAGCACTTTTCGATATTCTGACCTCAGAAGACTCTTATCTCTATATACGAAACATCATACAAAAGGTCAAGTTTTCTTAAAATATTGTTGCATTTTCAGAATAAGTTGTATTGTCCTACTTGTATTATTGCAGATTTAGATCTATTACCGGTAAGTATTTTTGTAAAAATAAGATATCTAATAGCGCTTTCTCCTCGTATGGTACCAATTAGCTCACAAACTTAATTTTATAATTGATACACTTGTACATTTATCTTCCTGATTCCTGTAAACTTGCCTACCTACTCGCTTTAGCAAAGACATGACCCACCTAGACTAGCATCAGCTACCTGTGGGCACGTCGAATTTGTAAAAAAAATACTAATTAGAAAAAAAAAGAGCTGAAGAACTGAAGAACTGAACTGAATACAATATTTACCAATACTTATTTTATCATTGGTTCATTACCTGATGCGAATGTGGGTGGCGGAGCAGCAATGGGTGTTTTTCCTCCACTGGAACCAGACTCATCAGGAACAAGAGGGGAAGCCAGTGACAGCAGATGGTCATGAACCCTATAAATGAAAAAGATGCCAATGACTAATAATGGTTAAAATAATTACTTAATTAACAGTTAACGAAACCTATGAAAGAGCCTCACTGCAGTTATGGAAGGAGAAAAGTGAAATGGATTGTTACATAAAAAAAGGCTTCTTTCCTTGTGGTTTGAAGCACAAACTGGGAAATTCCTACCATATATTTCGAACAGAGTCTGTGCAATATAATAACCCCTTACACCAAGAAGATTTAATTGGGAGAAGTCAAAAAAGCTGTGGAAAAACTTGCTTAAAAAATCTGCAAAACGGCAGTCTGTTGTACTTTCATTCGGAAGCCTTGCAGTTTAAAGAGGATGGGTTGAGTGACTGAGTGAGGAAGAGAAAGGGAAAAAATGTAAATGAAATAGGAATGGGAAACAGGCAAAGTTCATATGCTACATGTATCTTGCCACTGAAATATGTGACTTACTACGTAAACTCACATGATGAATGTAAGTCAATAAGCATTAGCAAGAACTCACCACTGCACAAGAGATTTGATTGTTTTGACCATGGCCTTTACTTCTTTCATGCTTTCTTCTATGGCGTCTCTAGCATCACTGATCTTCCCAGAACAGACTACAAAGATGAATTTAAAAATTCCAAATCCATAGAGGCAGAGGTTTAATTAAGGGCCAGGCTCTGGGCAAATTGGCTGGCTGTGGACATAGTTTTGCCCGCCTGCCATGAGCACATCAAGGTTATTTTTTTTGTGATGAAAAAGTGAAATCCAAACACATTTGCCAACCTATGAAAACTTATTGCTTTCCTGCTCAAAACCTTAACAAAACCCCTGAGTCAGTCCTTTATCTTCTGCACCTAGTTACAGTTAAATCTCTTATGTCTGTACCTGCTAAGATGCTTTTAATCAGCTGTGAGCACTCCTCTGATTGTCGGTTATGTGTGGATATGAACAGCTTGGCTGGACGCGACTCTGCTGCTTCTTCATCCTGAAATACACACAAACATATCTAAAGCCCACTGCACACGTCAGGAAACAGCTGAGCAAAATGCCTCGCGAGGCAGTTAGCCCAGTCATTTCCTCTTGTGTGTGGTGAGGTTTTCATGAGATTTTCGCCTTGCGAGGCCGTGAGATCAACATCAAACATGTTTGACGTTGATCTCATGGCCTCGTGAGGCAAAAAACTCACCAAAAGTTCACCGCACACAAGAGGAAACGGCTGAGCCATCTGCCTCGGGAGGCATTTTGCTTAGCTGTTTCCTCACGTGTGCGGTGGCCTTAAGGCCTTTCTTTTCACAATTATTTCTCCTAAATTACTTTACTCCTTTTTTTATCAAGAGAGCACAATAAAGATTGTTGTTGTTGTTCTTGTTGCCTGTGGCTTTGTTGACAACAGGCAGGTGCTGTGGGGAAAAAGAGGAATGCTGCAGTTGAAAAATGTTCTTCAACTTGAGAAATTCAAATGAATGTGCCAACTGGTTAATCCTTTAACAAAATAATTATAGCCTGTCAAAGTTTCAAGTTTCCCCAGTTGAAGTACTTTTCAAAACTCTTTTCACCCCACTTTAAAGTTCTCCAGGTGGTAGCAGTTGACCTGACACATTTGCTACCTTTTGTGATCAAGAATCATCAGAAATCACTGACTAATAATGTAACAAAACACGAGACAAACTAATTAATTTTGCTTTATAAAAGGCGGTCTAACCTTTGCCATTGTAGTAAGCATAGCTTTGACTTCTCCAATGAGCTGCTGGTGGGAAACCATTACTGTCTTTACTGCACTTGCCTGTGACTTGATAGAGTCCTTCAGAGAAAACAGGGTTTTCATACTGATTAACACGAACATTCCTCATAATGAAAATAAGGAATTCTTGTAATGAAAATCACAATCTGGTATATAATCATTGCTGTTTATCCACACAATGATTGATTATGGGTTATCATAAAGTTAAAAGCTCCAGATGTGAGCAAGTGAGAGTTGGTAAAGAACTGAGAATTCTCATGTCCTCATGGACATTTGAGGACAGTATGCAAGACATATCAACTAAATGAGAGCCCAGATTAAAAATAAGAGGGATAAAACATACAGAGGGTCGGAAATTTGTTCGCCTTCAGTTACTTCTGTGGTTCTTATTTAGTTGACAGCTAAACCAGCATCATTTTACAAAGTAGTTTGTTGAACCCACTTACCCTGATACTCGTAATTGCCTGAAATGTCTGTGACTTTTTAGTCTTAATGGACGCCACCTCCTGACCAACAGCATCTAACTTGCTCTTCATCCAGTCCAGTGTAATGGCAGCCTCAGGCGGATATGACACTTTCACTTTCTTTGCTACTTCTGCCACATCAAGGAGCTTTTCTGTACAGCTTTCCAGCTCGGCAGAGCTATGCTGACACCTAAGCAACACACACAAAAACAATTGACTCATGACAAGGACCACATTTTGAGGACAAAACAGTTTGACTTTACTCAGTCAGCAAATTGTTAAATAATAAGGGACAGTACCTCTTAACCAAGGCAGTCATGACATTATCTATTCCCACAGCATCTGCTGTTTGAGTGCGCAGTGCTTCACAATGTAGGATGGCATTTGACAAGCTGCATATGTCTGAAGAATGCTTCCCTTCCATCTGTAGGCAAAACAACGTACTATAATGCTCCAAAATTATACAATACAATACAATACATACATACTTATCCTCTCCCCGTCGGGGCTTTTCAGGGATTCCCGGAAAAACAGCAACTTCCCAAAATGAGCTCTCAACAGTGAGAACTGATACAAGTACATCTCAAACATTGTGCACCTCTGAATTCAAGGTAAAAATAAATTACAACTATGCTGTACAAGAATGAAAAAGGCAGAGTGGAAAGAAAGCACCTAAGCTTTAAACATTATATTTTTAACATATCTTTTCAAATCCTTTTCAGTTTAATAGTTCATTTTTGATCAAGAGAGAATAAGAATAAGAATTCATTTTTTGATCAACTTCTTCATTTTTTGATCAACTTCAATGACATAAACAAAACTGTTCACCAAACCTTCCCTGATTCAAGTAAAAACTAACATGCACTTCTTGATGTTGATCTTACCACCATAAGCTTTTTCCTCGCTGCTAAAGTCTGTTCAAAGCTCTGCAGTACTGGATTCAGGGCAGGGTTTGCTCCTGCTGCCCACTTGAGGCGCTGCTCAATGCTGGACTCCTGTGCAGTAAACTTCTCCTCCACTCCTTTGATAACTGAGTCCATGTGAATCAGGCCTTGAACACGCTTTTTTAAGTCGGCCATCACTGTTGCTCTTGCTGGGGTGATCATGTTGTTCCCTCTCATGGGGCACTGAAGCAAGTTATCTTCATACATCCACTGACAAAGTAACAGAATCATCATAGTTACACACTTTGCCTTCCATACAAAGAACAATCTCATTATCATCAAGTAAAGAAAATTTCAAAATTAAACCCTTCTTCTCCCCGGAAACTAAACCTCACACTGTGAAATTATACCATGAAATCACTCGAGTGTAACTATCCCTGGCCAATAATAGCTCTCAACCAATAATTTGCTTCAGTGATAGTTTTTGGATTATTTCACAAAAGAAATCCCGACTTCTCTAGAACTGTGACTTTTTTCTGATCCTGGGTTAAAAGTTTTAAGTACTTAAGGACCTGAACAACTTCATAGCAAACAAATTTTACCTGGAACCTTGCAAGTTGAAGTTGGGCTCTTTGGACTACTCCCTTGTATATGTTCATATTGTTATCTAAACGCCTGAAAATAGTGAAGAATTCTAAATAAAGGATTACAATATGTTTCCTATTCATTACTACAGATCCTGCTTGGTGCAGTCATATCTTACAGAAAAACAACAACACAACTGAAGAAAAATAATATAAAGCACTTACTTGGCAAAATCATGCTTTCTCCATGCCACATCATAAGCACTCATCAAGCTGCCCATCTGTGATAGCTGTTTTGATTTCATGAGTCCATTGGAGACATTACCATCAACAACCTTGTAACAGAAAATCAATTATAATAAAATTCAGAGGTTTATCGTGACTGCTGCATAAAACTAGTTAAGGCCAGATTTACATGTATCGCCCTATTTCCTAGTTAAAAAGTAGCAAGGATGCTGCAGCTTGTTACAGAAATGACAATCTTCATGCAAAGGAGAATGAATGACAAGGAAGAAACAGCATAATTGCATCCACTCCAATTGATTGTTGAATTTTGCGTTCTCTCAATACAAATTTACAATTTTGCCCTGAATACCGCATCCATAGAAGCAACAGCCATCATATGAACATTGCTTATGGTGGCACATTCCAAATCAAACTTTGTTACATTTGGAATTGAAAGCAAAATATCATATGAAACACTGGTTTACTTGAATTAAAAGTAGCTACAAGCCTCAACAAATCTCTGGTGTAGGTTGACCCAGTATGCCTTATCCTCGCCTTCCCCCCCCCCCCCCCCCCCACCCCCAACTTTTAAAGTTGGGCCATAACAGAGAGGTCTCCTGCTTTTTGTCCACCGAACATCCAACATTGAACTGAAGGAGGAGGGAAGGAAAAAAAACACAAAAATGGACAGTGGATGGTCAAACCTTCCCAAGTAAAATTGTGGAAGACCGTATGTTAATTTGCATGCCACGGCTTTGCCGCTGGCTAACTTTTATACCAGAACCCTACATGACTTATTCAAAAATCAGATTTCTTTTAAAACAAAATACTTGCCTTCTTGCAATATTCCTCTAGAGAGACAACCCCCTCCTCATTAATACACTCCTTCTCATTTTTGTTTCCCAAAATTGTGGCAAATGCGATAATCACCGCAGCCAGGGCCTGAGATGGCAATCCCATAATGCATTGCTGCACACAGTCTGCAATAAAATGTTTAACATGCACCGCCAAATCATCTTCACTGTAACACGTATCTGGGTTCCATGTTTTGTTCTCACCACTCACGCCATTTGCATTGACAAACAAGTTGTCTGAAGTATCTGTTACACAGTTCACAGCTCCTGGTTTAATTGCTGAGCTAGAAACACCTACAACAGTAAACATGAGTTTTAGTAAAAAGTTAAAGCTTTGCAGTTGAGATTTGTTTTTTCTTCTTGTTCTCAGACAATTTTTACAATCTCTTAAAATATTGATGCTGACATCTAGATAACACTCAGAATACAGGTGCTCATCTTTGTAAAGCCCCCCCCCCCCCCCTCAAAAAAAAAGGGGTGGTGTGGTAGGAATAAGAGCGTTCTCTTTGTGTTCGTGCAGAAATAACAGAGAACAGAAATCCTCCTATGACTTTTGTCACAGAAAATTTGTAAACAGATTGAATCATTGATTGGAGGATAATGACTCTTATTTTTGTCAGTATCAACTATCAACTGTGCCCACATCATGAACTAAATAAACATGCATGCCTTTGATTAAAAATGGAAGATGATTCACGAAATACAATATGAATGATACTCATTTAAAATCTTAGCTTATGTAATTAGCTGACAGTCACAGGTGAGTGCATTTAACTCTGTAGAATTTATTAATGATACCTTTTAACGAGAGGGTGACCAGTCTGCAGCTCTTGAAGAACGAGATGATAACCTCCAGCCTTTTGAGAAAGAACAGCTTGCCAAGGAGATCAGCATTTTTGGCACTGTTTGTCAGCTGTGAACAAGACAATAAATGATTTGTAGCTGCAGTTAGTGCTGGAACCATATATGTACATCTTGTATGTTGCAATATACATAATCCAAAAAGAAAATAAATAATTGTAATGGTGAATAGAATCATATACCATATCCATATAAATAGTCTTTTCCTATCCGAATCGTACGGCACTGGAATAGCCTACCAGGTTCTGTTGTTGAGGCTGGGAGCCTGAATCGTTTTAAGAGTGCGCTGAAGTCCTTTTTAAATATCTGAATATCTATTATTTATTGTTATTATTGATCATTAGTTATGTAATTTACCTCTTGTAAATAGTTCTTAAAGGATTTACATTTTTATTGTACATTTTTATCTTTTTATTTAGGGAAACATTATAGGGTCAACCTCTAGTTTTCCTTTTCAAGATGTTTTATAATTTTTAGCTCCCCCATCTTGAATAAATACATTATGTAATGTAACTAGTGATAAACGCAAACAAAATGCTTGTACCTGAAGATCCTGTGCATCTCTTATGACATCAAACTTCAGTTCATGTTTGCCAAAGTGAACTTGTTGAAAAGATGTAAACATATCTGTAAGTTCGCTGGCCACTTTGGTAAAGAGTCCATTGAAGCCTGCAAGCAACATCTGCCCTGATGTCATGGAACTGTTACTGTCCTCACCTAATTAAGATCAATTGGAGTTAAGATTTTGCTTTCCTTACCCTTATTGTTAGATAAAAACTTTTATTTACAATCCATACTGTAATAGTATAACCATAGTTATAAACAACAGTTACATTCTACTGTTGCAACTTCACCTGAGTCAGAGCTAGGATTCTTGGTGGTTTGCAGCAATTTCTCAAACATCACAGTTATCTCCTGGATCGCTCCATCAACATCTCCAGAACCTTGTACCTATAGATGAAGGAAATATAAAATAAGTTTGAAATTTGAAAGTTGTACTCCTACTCAATCTGTTACTTACACTGACGTCTAAAGGGCCCCTAATGTCACAGTTAGAGCTGATATCCACTCTCGCAATACTAGACATAGAAATAATATACTACTACTGGCCAAAGGTCCCTTGTACTGTATATAGAGCCATTAATCTTTGGAATACTGAAACTAATTTTAAGGTTGCTTTTAAGAGTCGTATTTTCAATGGATTCTTAGACTTCTAGACCTTTTTATTTAATATATTATTTATGTTGTGAGATCCCTGAGTCCCATAGATTATGTACCTCTGTTGTTACATGCCCTTCTAAGAGACAAGCTTCAATCTTCTCAGCAAGTTCCCGCAAGGTCATCTTTTGTGAGCAAGCCACACTTTCAAGCTGCTGAACTACAGCAAAAACAGATGGATCCTCTGCATAGATGCTCTTTATTGCCTCTGGGACAATAATTGTCCTGAAGTTGGTCATCAGTTCCTGAGGATCAAACCACAACAGTTATCACTTCCATTTGGTTTCTGTTTTAAGACTGTTCCCCCTCAGCTATGAGCACTGCCCACATGTTTAATGTATCACAATTTCTCAGCCAGAAGTTGAATTGTGCCACATGCAGTTTAGAGAGATCTATAACATTCTTTTATCAATATCTTTTTCTTCAGTTCATTTTGCTCAACTGCAATTCATCCAACATCATTGTCTTTTTTTGGAAAGAAATATACATTTCAGCCACAGTCACAGGCTTTTCTCTGCTTGCGCTCTAGCATTTGGTAGGAACACTTTGCTGCTCAGCATTTGAAAGTCTTTAACTAAATTATTCAGTACTTTTAATAGTTCCCTAAAGACTGAATATTGTTACTCAAGCAGTAATTGTTTAAGAGAGTCTTCCTTATAGAACAGAACCCTCAAAGTGCACCAGCTCAAAAAGTGTGAATCCCATGTTTGTGCATCAGTGGTAGAGTTAGAAAGTTCCAGCTGGTGCAAAGAAAATGACTGTGAAAATTATTGGGTTTTCAAAATTATTTGTTTATATACATCCCTCGGACGTAGCTGTAAGAGATACACTAATACAGAGCAATCAAAGGTTGAGTTTACAGTCGAACCTCCCTTTGCGATCACCTCTCATAAGCGACCACTTTTGCAAAATACCAAAATCTTCCCAGTCAAATCACAATTTGCAATAGTCGTTGCTTACAAACCTCGTTTATTTAGTTATGTTTTGATTGATGAATTCATTGCCAACTCAAGTGCTGGTTGGCTGATTAAAAAAAATATTTTCAGCTTTCAAATGTGGTCGGAATACTCCACCAAGGGGAGCATTTTGCTGCTTCATGTTGTTTTAGGGTTCCCTTATAAAGAGTGACGTTTTGGTGTGTGCGTGACGCATGACATTGGGACTTGCTTTTCTGATTGACATTGAGACTCGCTTTTCTGATTGGTCGCATCAAAACTATGCTTGATAGATGAGAACTTGTGATCTCATTGGTTCAACTTTAATTTAATTATTTGTTCATCAATAACTTTCTTGCTAACTCGCATGCTGATTGGCTGATTAGAAAATCAGTTAAGCTGTCAAAAGTGGTCGGAATGATCGACCTCTACTTTTTGAGAGTCAAACTTTGGTCAGTCAGGTGTAAGTTGAAGCTAGGAGAAGACTCGAGACAAACACACTGATTTCTGAAGCATGAGATAAACCAGATGCAAACTTTTCTAGAGCGCAGGTAGTTCTTGTTTGATACCTGTAAAGCTGTGAACACTTTCTGCATGCCAAAAACAGCTTTCATGGAATTCAGGGCCTGGCCTAACAAGGCTTGCTGATCTTCTTTAACCTCCTGTTAAAAAAGAAAAATGTGATATTATTCTAATGGTATCACTTCTGGCTAAAGTCATTATTATAGCCAAAGGAGGGCTTCCGTTTACCATTCAAATCAACACCTCTTAGTCTACATATAATATCAGCTGATATTAAAGTGCTAATAAACCAGCCACACCATGTATTTGCTTGCATCCCAGGTTGTCTCCAGACACATCTACAGGTACTGTATCACAGTGATCACTGTATGGTATGTAACATTTACTATGCAATAATTACAGTCAAGTCAGGTCAAGTGTACCCCGCCCCCCTAGATTACATTAATGAGTTGATTCTTTGAACATTGAACCTGTTAGTCGTTTCAAATAATGCAATCATTTTTTTAAATATTTGAATCAAACTTCGATTGCTGATTGGACTATGCAAACAAAAGATGCTCCTTATATGGGAAATCCAAGCATGAGAGCTATGTCAACATGGCGTCCAATGGTGAGTGCAAGTGACAGGTGAAAAACTGTACTGTAAATGTTATTATCGAGAACTTTTGTTGCTTTCTACATCCCATAGAGCTTGTAGAAGACCTATTTGTGATAAAATGATTTCGGGCAAAATTTTAGCAAGTATTCTCGTCAATATTTTTGGCTGTTTACAATGCTGTACATGATCAGCTGTGTTTATTAAATATAGTTTCACCTGATACAAATTTATTATTTCAGGATTCCTTGGAAAGAACTGAATATTGTTGGATTTTAAAGGTCTTGTTGGTTGAACGCGTTTTTCGAACCCATCTACGGACAAAGCCCAATCAGCAACTGAACTTCGATTCGAATATTTCAAAAATGATTGCATTATTCGAAACGACTAACGGGTTCAATGTTCAAATAATCAACTCATTAATATAATCTGGGGGGGGGGGGGGGGTGCACTTGACCTGACTCGACTGTTATGTGGAATTTATCTACTGTCCCTCACCAAGGGGTGATCCTTCAGCAGCAGAAGCAGTTGATTGGCATTGCCACTCATGGAGCAGAGCTCATCAAGAAACCAGTCTCCTTCTCTTGATGTCAGATCAGATAACCTGTCCTTGGCAACTAATCACAAATGAAATGGGTAAGGAGGTTAGCTTTGTCAGAAACTGTGGTGATGCACCAGTGAGGGGACCTTTGGGGAGGGTTTTTATTTTTTGCAGATTTTACTATCTGTACGCAAGTTGTTAGCTAAGATTTATCTGTCACCATAATGAGAATCATGAGCTGACATTTTCTGGCAGTAGCCTACTCCTAACTCTTTTTTATGGCAGATCAAATCATCACTGTCACTGTCATGTTTTTTTTTTGTTTAACTAGTAGAACAAGCAACTTAACAATAACAAATAAGAACAAAAGTTGAACTAGCAAAGGATTGCACAGTATAAAAAATAAAATTTGCAAAATGTTCAGTTAAGTTTTCAAAGATTTAATAGATGACAGTAACATAAAACTTATTACTGTGAAACTAAGAAAACCGTGATCACTAGAAATATCTCTGGAATGTTAGTAATGTTCTTTAACCAATCAGAGATGCATGATCAGAGATATTTTTAGTACATGTAATCACGGTTTTCTTCTTAGTTTCACAGTAAGTAATTGGTTTAACAGTGATGGCTTCATTTTCATTGCTATTACCTTTTGCAGTGTTTTCCATTGCTAAACATCTCTTGTTCAAGGAGCACAATGCCGTAATCAGGACACTGGCAAGACAATGCAATGATGCGGGCTGCTTTCCTGAAAAAGGGCGAAAAGATGCTTATCATCATATATCCAATGAGATGAATAACAAATTTATCCTTGACAGAGTAAAGTTTTCATTTAATCCTATTTGTTTTCGTGCTGCCATGTCAATTTACCTGTAATGTGCTTCTTCAATGCTGCATAAGTCTCACCCACTGCCTTACTAAGGAAAGCTGTTTCCACACTCTCTTGCTTCCGCCGCTCAGAAAACTATATTTAACAAAAAACAAAAATAAAACAATCATGAATACAGGCTGATTCCCAGAAGCAATTTAAGTAGAAAAATCAAACCAAACCTTAATAAACTTGGCATTCTGCTCTGTTAAGCTGCTCTGTAATTTCACCTCCATGGCCATAAACCCAGTCACTTCTACTAAAGACAGAGGACTGTCAGCCACTGGTTTACTGTGCATCTTTTCACTTGCCTCAAGGACAGTTTGGCAACTGTAAGTAAGATCACAAGTGTTAATAATAGAAAGATGGAAGTCAGTGGCTTGATGTATTAATCAAAGGCTTCTTTGAGCCAACTCATTCATGCATAAAGCTAAATAGAGTGAAATCTCCCCATAACAAATTAAAGCTGTTGCCCCGATAGCAACAAAAGCGTGATTTAGAAACGATGTTGGAAAACTTCCCCTGGTTATAGCTCACAAAAACTTTCATTAGGTTGAATGCCCAACAGAAATGCAACTGACAACTGAAATGTAAAGAACGCCGTGCCGTGACCCCACCATGTGACAAAATAATGAGATTGTTATCAAAATGTCTCATAAAATCAAGAACCATCCTGCCTCACAGTCTGGCACGGTCAATATTGTTTACAAATGAGAACCAAGACCTTGTATACACTTTCAATATTCTTTTCTAGTTGCAAGCCCTTAACTTTACTGAATCAACACTAAATACCATCTGCATAATACATTTGGGTCAGTTGAGTTAGAATTAAGAAAACAATGCAAACTGAAATGTAATGGGATTCTCGTGGGTTCAGTAGCGATTGGCAGTTTTGACTGCAATATAAAACAGTATGAAATAAATAATTTATTTCAAACCGGCGAAAAAAGAAAAAAAGAAAAGAAAAAAAAAACTTACAATGTTGTAAGTCGGCTTTGAACGCACGACTTCTTAGCGCGAAAGGCGTGCTCATTACCCGTGCACTGATAGCGATATGTTCCGTAACCGTCGCTACGTAATAATTTTAATTATAGAACGCAGCTTTCGCTTCGCTTCATTGCACACCATTCACCGATTCTTCGATATTTTGGCTTCGTTTTTCTCAAAAATGAAAAGCAAATTGGCGAAAAAAACAGCAAGGCATTGTTAAGTAAGTAAATTGAAGGCCATATGCAAAAATTTGGGCACTTTTGACGAAAAAAAAAATTTGACCGAAATCGTCACTTAGGAGGGTTTTCCACTAGCGTCTTCAATTATAGTCACACCTACGCAGTTATGTGGCACGAATTCACAAAATCAACTACTCAGCGGTTTTCACACCATTTTGACGTCACTTCTATTTCAGTCTATGCAGATTTTAGTTCATGCCAAAATCCCCTCTTCACAACAACTCATTCAATAAAAGTTAAAATTGGAGCATCCAGCTGTGTGGAAGGACATGTACTTGCCCTTGTTGGGGAGTCAAGTTCACACTATGAGTAATGTTCTCATGAGTTCTTTTGAGAGTGCAAAGACAAAGTTTCACTTTGTGCCCAAAAAAATCATCTATTTCAAGAAAGATAAATCATTACATTTTTGTTGAGGAATCTTCCACCAGGGACTGAAGCCAACTCTGCCATTCAAAACTTCTGTTCTGCTGTACATAGTCTGATGGAAACTAAAACAAGGAGGCAATTTTCTGTTAGTTCACTAAGTTCACTTCCCAGACCTGATGTATAAAAACAAGTGTATGAATGGGACATTGGAAACAATCATACAATGTTAGAGCTATTTAAAAAAGCAATAAAAAGCCTGGAGTGAAAAGAGTCTAGTGACTTACAAGTGATGTTACAGTGGCATAGGTGTGGAGCAAATCCAGGCATGAACGAAACATGGTACGGCGCTGATGGAGCAGGCCTGATAATTCTGTCTCAAGCTGTTCACACTGTTAAATCAAAGAAACAGTTTAAGTGTTGGTAACATTGGAAGACAAGCAAAAGCTTTATTAAAAGCCACTGCCAATATTGAAGTTCTACCTTCTGAGTTTGTGGTGAAGATCCTAATTATCATGTTAATTTTTTCAAACTGTTCATTCACCTGATTGACAATGTGTCCTTGTCCTGCACCTTGAAGGAAACTGATGGCTGGAGCAAAACTTGGAAGACCTGCAGACAACAGTTTGAAATACATACAAACAACAAAGATAAAGTTGTCAGGCACATACAATTTGAATTCAAGCAAGAATTTTGCATAGTTGTAAGGCTGTACCTAGATCAAGTGGCTGAAGGAGTTCGCCAGCGAGGGATGACAGCTTTGGCCCATGAACTGTCTCCATAGCAGCCTGGAGATAATATTAATCACAAAATGTATCAAATGGATGGTAGAATTAAAATAGGTGACTCTGAGAGCTACAGCATTTCAAGGGACAATAAGGTTAGTACCTTATTTCCTCAAACAAGTGCCCACGCTCTAATAAGCACCCTCCACCAGATAAGCACCCACCCTCTTGGCTAAAACAGCAAATGAGCACCACCCCCTCTCAAATAAGTGCCCTCTTCTCCTCCCCCTCCCCACCCCCCCCCCCCCCCCCCCACTTTCTTAAATAGCAGGGATACGAGCAAAACCGGTTTCTATTGTCACTTTATTTATAATTTTTTAAACTTCAACTACAACATCATCAGTACATGTAAGAACAGGTCATTTCCCATTAAGCCACTCATTATTTCTATTTCCATGTGCTTGTAGAGTTCTTTTATGTGCGTTATCCAAAATGAAGTTACAGCTCATTGAAAGAAAAACTTATCGGTAATAGGTACCCTTAATTAAGTGCCCTCTCTTTTGGCTGAAGTTTTTAATAAGCGCCTGGGCGCTTATTCGAGGAAATGCGGTATACATGAAAAATATCTGAGAGAACTGAACAAGTCAATAAAAAATTGGCCATTCCTGATTGCTATGTACAACACTCTTAATCAATCTGAGCCACACAGCAATGCTCCATCATTCATTGTGAGTTTTGTTTTTGATTGAATGTATCACAGACTCTACACCCAAACTCAATTTGAAAACTGAACACTTTTCAAATTGTTCTGTTAGACACTATGAATTGAATCACAACATTAAGTCGTGGAAAATGTTCTAAATCAACAAGAAACTTTGCTTACCTTGTGCTGTACTTGCCATTGTTGGCATTCATTAAGTTTCTCTGTGATGGTTTGCAGCACTGCATCATGATCAGCCAGTAGTTTCTTCTTTTCATCAAACCTTAGAGTATGACAGACAAGTGAAAAAATATTTTTTTATTTTCTCTGACCAGATTCTTTTTTTACATAATCACTTGGTGCCTTTGACTTCCTCAAAAGATGGTATTGCATTTTCTCTAAGAAAATAATT
>JAEMWC010000579.1:432500-462500 GCA_016490735.1 Pachyseris speciosa | reverse complement strand
CGCCAGCCAAGGGCGCCTATGCTTTGTCGCATAAAAATTGGCATAAAATCTACATTAAATCAAACGGCTGATTCTTAACGATATCCAAAAAAGTAAATTTAATTTAGTCATAGTTTACAATTTTTGAAAACGCGGTCACCCTGTGCTGTTGAAGACGGTTTTTTGTCTTCAAATCACGGGCTCGAAAAGTCCAGGTAATCATGGCACGTTGCGGGCCAAATCTACAAACTTCCAGGGTCTCGTTTTCACTCCTAAAACAGACAAAGTACTTCCTTGGCACTTAAAATATAAAGGAAAAACATAAATCGATGTTTAGGTAGCCTCAGAATGGAAGATCAAGGTGAACGGAGCCCTCAAACTTTTCTTGTGAATAATTTTTCCTTCCCTCAACGCGACGAAAACAAGGCGATCGGTGCGCTTTCAAGAGAGTTTTGAATACAGATAGCGGATTTAAAGCAGCTGCCTGGACTTTAGAAAACAAAAATGGCAATGTACATATTAGTTGGAAGTTGAATTCAGCTTTTAGCACGATAGGCAAAGCCACAGCCGATAAAATAACTGCTAAATTTGTGGGAAAAACTCACGCTTTCGCTTTTGCGTGAATAATTAATTCGAACACGCGTTCACGCAGCGAATCGCATCTGTGAAATTTCGAACATTTTTTGTGCTTTTAGATAAGTTTTTTTTTTGCCTCATCTTGAATGAAAATTTATTGTTATTGAACTTCCTGTCGCATTTCTTTCATTTGGTTGCCTTCATTTGAGAGTTTTAGTGCATGCTGGATTTGGATTTCTGTATATTTACGGCGATCCCCGTGATTTGTTTGTTTAGTATATTCGCTTCCCTCAAATATATTTTTATTGAGTCTTGTTCAGCTTCTACGGAACTACTGGGGATAGAGCTAAGTTGGTACTAAATTTACACAGTTGAAAAACGATTTATTTCAAAATAATTGCCTTGTTTTTGTCGTCTTTTTGATGTACAACTTTCCTCTTTCTCTCGCTGCACTGTAAAATTTCGTCGGGCGGCGAAAAAATTATCCGATTTCTTCTTTTTGAATTCGTTTTACGTGTGTTTTTCGCCGAGGACTTCCGTATAAGAATCGAAGGAATCGTTTTAAAGAGAAACTTTTTTAACATGCTACTCTTGTTCTTGAGACGTCTTATAAAACGCAGTGAATAAACTTACGTTTTACAAGAGATTGATGTAAAGATAGTTTTGAAATATGTTTGCTTTGATTCTCGATAAAAGGTTCACTCTCAAGTGCAGTGGTCGCTCATAAATACGTCTCTCAAAAAATCCACTCTTAAGTTTTCGCACAAGAAGTAGTCTCTCGTAAAGGTTTTAGAAGTTTTCGTTTCCCCAAAAGTTATAATATTTGTCTGGAATGCCTTCGATTGCCTCGAGTAAGGTTACTATGTGCACTTCGAGAAATTTGTCACAGCGGAAAGCGGGGCCCTGGAAACGAGACATTGAAAAAACGAAAGGAACAAACAGCATTTTATGACCGGTTCCAGCCTTCGGCTGGCCCGGTAACAAGACAACGACTCAAGATGGCGTTATTGAGGGGAATACTGCCTTGCGGTGGGTTAGTCAATGTAACTTCTGATTTGCGTGAGAAAAACAACCTCACCTATCTCCACAGCACTACGATCTGAATGCTAGACAGCACATGCTGGATTGGACAAGGGTATTGGTTCGCAGGCAATAAACAAAAGCAAAGACATGAACAAGCTTTGGGGAAGTCACTGCGCAGACTTACCTAACCATACCATGCAGGAGTGACTCTAGTTTATTAAAAGCAAGGAATGCAAACAACCCATCTCCAAATGGGAGGATGGGAGGGAAAAAATGTTTGACAAATTGACAGCAACTACTGATTTCTTTGGGCTTTTATAGCTAGACAATGTCTGCTTACTTAGTCAGTATATTAAGTTGTACTATACAGAGGCTTGGTTTTACATGTGCACTTATCAAGTTATGAATGGGGCCTTAATACTCTCAGCCAATGCAAACAACTGTTACCAAAATGCTAAGGACAACAAAGCAATAATGTTGCCAGCTAAACTACCAAGAAACTATTGATTTTACTGACCTTGGAAACATGACTACACAATAGCTACATTGATAACAACGCAACATGAAAGGCACACCGAGAATGAGATCATGAGAGTCACATTCCATTAACAATATTTTACTGACCTGTTGGTAAAATCTAATCTAAATGTTCCAGCCAAATAACAATAAGCTAACCTACTCAGTCTGTATTTTTCAATGACACACCCTTCATTTAATTTATCAGTTCTAAGCCCTCATGGTTACTGTACTATAACAGAACTTTTCTGACATTGATCAACACACTTAAAACAGCTAACAATGATCAATACCATTCCAATGTTGTTCAATAAACTGTTAGCACAGTTAAACATTCAGCCTACATACAAACAAAGACATAACCCTTAAAAAAGCAACATCACTTCTATCAATGCTTGCCACCACTTGTCTATTTACACAACCCTTGCAATCCATGCTTGTTCACACCATTTCCAAGTTCTAAAGGTCCTTACCTCTGCCCATCGGATCCAACAAACACTAACTTCTTGGGTTTGGTCTTGGTGGGCAGTATGTTGACTTCACTGATTACAGAGTCGATGGTCACAATCTGTGCAAATTAATACAGACAACGAGTTCCAAATTACTTAAGTGAAGTTTGAAGTTTACGTTCAAAAGATAGGTTTAAGCAACACTGATAAATTGTTATGGTTTCTTTCAAATAAAAGATAGGTTTAAGCAACACTGATAAATTGTTATGGTTTCTTTTAAATAATTGTTTTAAGGCTGTCATTAAGCTTCCGAGTAGTTTAATATGTGGTTTCATAAGGTAGTTATGTGGTTTCATAAACCACAAAAGTAGTTATGATGAGATTATCAATAATCATTGTTAACTGGGATATTTCCTGTGGTCAGCAGGTGATCGCATTGCACATGCTCATTCAAGCCATTGAAACGTAGTTTTGCCCTCGTGGCTTGCTTGCACTAAGTGGTTTTTCAGCAAAAGAATGGAACCCCCTTATTGTGCAACCTTATTGTTTCCTTGTCTGTTAATTGATCCAGAAGAAAAGTTGATGTGCATCTGTTAAAATATATATATTTTTTAATATCTGAGAAGAAGAAGCATGTGTATTGTTCCGTGGTCAAAATGGGGGTCTCAAGAACTAAATGGGAAATTTTCAACCACCTGTTGTATTTCAATCTGCTCAAAATTAAGTCTCAGAAATGAAATCATAAATACCTTTCCACTGAAATGTGTCTGGCCTGGCATGTACACTGCAGAAGCTTTCAACTTTGCCAATGCAGGACTGATTTCATCCATGTGAAGCACGTAAGCTGAGCGTTTCTGAGATCTGACCTGTAGTGCTTGAAGAAGCTGTGATAGTACAAAAACAAGAGACACAAAATAATGCTTTATTAGTTATAAAGATATTAGGTTTCAGAGCATACCATAGCCAAAAGAGGGATTGGTTTACAAGCCATTAACATCATACAGGGCCTGGATGATTGAAAGCCAATTAAAGCTAACCCAGAATTAAGAGTTAACCAAAGTTTTCGTCTCACTCATTGAGAAAGTTTTGTAAATCAAATTTTACGATTAAAGTAATATAAAAGTTAAATACCAGTACAAATTTAAGAATGCAAATCTTTTGGAAATGCTTTTATTAATAAGCAATAATTAAACTGGATTAAAAGTTCACTGTAAAAGGGATTAGCTCAATCATGCTTTGAACAACTGGGCCCAAAAGTCTTAAGACACATGAACACTGATGCCCCAGATGTTTTCGTTGACAACCTCAAGTCCCACGTTCTCATTGTGTCAATTTTCTTTACTCCACACCAAGGGCAGCAAAACTCTCAAAATCACCATCTACTAAATTCCTAGCGACCTTAACCTGTACCTGTTTAAATGGCTCCCAGCTGGATTTGTGGTCCGTGGGATCAGGTGGGTTTTGTAAAGCCTCAAGTGCTCCTTGGATGGCACCACTGTAAGTCATCTGGAACCACTGTTCGTGGGGTGTTGCAGTTTCTTGGCAAGTAATTTTGTTAAGCTGTTCTATTGCAAATACGATCTAGGACAGGAACACAGATACAATGTGACTGTTCTGCTGTAGTTTGAGCATTTACACATAAATGAGCTGCATGTACTTTAGGACTGGATACACCAGGGGAGTAGAGCAATTAATGCTGTATCATGCATTATACTATGGCCAGTGTAATCTTTGCATTTTGATTGGTCTAGAGGAATTTAAGTTATTTTAAAAAAGTATAGACACATGAATGATGCTATGAGCCAAAGAAAGTAAAAAAAAAAAAAACAATGTATAAAACAAACAGATTCCATTTGGCAGCACGTGTGTATTCGGATAATGCATGAAGGATGTGAAAATGTGGTAAGAACATTGGTCATGCTACTCACCCGTGGCTGGTAGCATACCTCTTTGTTCTTACAATGTTTTGATGTCATCTGTGCATTATCAGAGGACACAAGCACTGGCAAATGGAATCTATTTGCCAACTAACACATGTCTTTGAGCAAACTTTTCACTCCAAAATAATACACTTAAGTAGAGAATACAACTGCCTGAAAGATTCATGTGAAAAAGCTAGTTTTGTACAGGTTTTCTTAACATGGACCTCACACACAATTGCATCTACAGTATGTTACAAAGCAGGCATAGCTACAAATATGAAAGTTGAATGTAACATATGATACCTTCATGCAATTTCCAAAACTTTTCAGGGAAGACACCTAGCACAAAGTTCGACTCCATACAAAACGAGATTGTTTGACACAATTATGTAGAACTTGTGAGCAGTCTGCCTTAACAAAATTCCAACTGACCAAGGAATCAATGGGAATGATTCTTCTGACTGTGGACCATCAGTCACACCACAAAATAAAACCTAGTGTGGTTGGCATGGCTTGATGGAGCCTTGATGCTTGTGATAATTTGAACTGATGCCACGCCAGTTTACATAACGTGTGCAACAGTGGAACACGAGGCTAATGTACATGACAGACCCAGGTGACAATTTGCGCTCCCCAACCCGCAGAAGTAGACATGTCCATGATTACCCCTTCATCCCGATTTCCACTTCTACTACCTCCCACAGACTGTCGTTTTATCCTAGAACTATAGTACAGTGGAACTCTTTGCCTCCTGATGTCTTTACTCCCTCTGTTGATCCTTCTCAATTTCAAACCAATGTGTCTAAAATCACCCACAAATTACGTTATTTAGATAACCCCTTTCCTGTAAGTTTTGTTTGTTTTTTTGCTGACCACACTGGCTCATAACCCTCATCTCAAGGTGTTGCTGTATTGGTAAATAAATAAATAAAACAAACAAACAAACAAATAAATAAATAAAGCTCTACAGCACTCACTGGTTTCATGATAGCAATGTGCTTCTCTCTGATCAGCGTAGCTTTTTGCTGATTGGTCAGATTCTGGTTTCCATTGACTCTCTTTATCTCCTCCTCCAGCTGCTGTTGTCGACGTGTCACATCATGGTGTGTCTGCATGAGAGACCCATGCCATAACTCCTCCCATAGCAGGGTGATTCTACGTAACTCCATGATGAATCCCTGCAGTTCGGAAATCAGTTCAGGATTGTGTGCTCTGATGGACTCCACGATAGTCTGATAGCAGCTGGTAAGGGCATCACTTTCTGTCTTGTTGTGGGTCTCACAGATCTGACTGCCTTGGTTTTGACTGTTTTCTGTTGATGCATCAGTGGATTGTGACACAAGAAGAGGAAGGAGGCCTACAGTAAAAAAATCAGCATGCATTGAATTCAAAATTGCATCACATGTACAACTGCAAAATTTTTATACAGTGAACTTGAATAAATTTAATGCATACTGGTACTCATGTACTACTATCAAAATATGTTGCCCTTTCAGGCCTCATTGCCCTCTCAGGGACTGATTTGCACTTCAAGTAATTGACTCTTCGCGTCGCCTTTTATCATTTTGGTGCCAAATTATATATGCAGCTGGTCTGGGGACTATTTAGCCCCCCACCCCTTGTATAAATACAGTGTAACTTGTTAAAGTGCTCACCTTTCCAGCAGTGAGATGGACATAAATCGTTGTGCAGCGTTTCAGTGTGCGGAATACCCCACAGAATTGTGAGTGTGTTCTTCGGCAGGTCATTTATAACCCGTTTAAATTAGGATTTCAGTATTTTTCTAACTTGTATTTTCTTGCAGTTTGACTGTGGTTGGTACAACTCAGTACAAGAATAAAACCAGTGTCCGTTCAACTGACTGTGACCTTTGAATTAAAGTAGCGCTTCAAACCACAAGTGTGAAACAGGGTCAGTATTTCAGAAACCTGTCTTGGGATTAGCCAGCAGGGGAGATGGTTGTGTCAAGGATGTTTACTACACTAATCAAGCTAATTAAAAAGCTTGATAGAATCAAGCATGAGATAAAGAATAACTAAGCTGTCTCTCAAAGGAAAGGATGTTATTTGTCTTCCACTGGATTATAAGAAGTGCACTCACATTGTAACACAATGTGACCAAGAAAGGGGGTTTTGCTTGGAACCCTATCCCTGACCAACAGGTTAACGAGATAGTTTTTAAAAAGATTATGTACAACTCTATAAGCATTCCATCAATCTCACCATAACAACACTCAGTCTACCTGAATTTATAAAGATCATATATTGAACTTTGGATTAGATAAACAAAGATGTGAATGATCCTCGCAGTTATGAACATTACTAAAGCAGAAGCAAAAAGAAAGCCTGAAAAAAAATTCAGGCTCTTGCACAAATTTTTCAGGCTTTCTTGCTAATACTTTTGCAATGTTCCTAACTGTGATGATCATTGACATCTTCATTAACACTCAGTCTAGCTATAAGCAGAGCACCAAATGAAACCTCAAGCTACATGACACTGTTTACGGACCTGTAGACCAATGACAGCAAGGTTTTAGTACTATGGATGCCCACTTTTAGAAGAAATTCAAGGAAAAGTCTCTATAATTTTATGGGAAAACATGCCTCCTGGAAGCCCAGTTGTTAATGTCTGGCAAATATCCTGGATGACAGCAGCACAAGTCACCATGAAATAGTGCCAAATTTCATAGCTACGCTTGTAACAAAATTAATACTGAACAGTTTTCTGACTCTAAGTGTTCCTACCTTCTCCTTCTTTGCCTTTATTCAGTAAGTAATTTGGAAGAGAGGTAGAACAGCCGACCACTGCAGGATAAACAATCAGATGTGGGGCATCTTGACCCACACGGCACAGCAGCTCAGATACACTCTGCCGTACATAGCTTTCAGGATGATTCAGCCGGGAGAAAAGCTGGGGAGTTATGTCTGTAAGAGATAAGTAGGTTGAATAACTGAATGCATTTCAGAAACAATGTTTACAAACTAATGTCCTTCAAACAAAAACTTGTACCTTATTTGCAGATTCTCAATCTGTTATGTTTTGTTTGAAATATTTGTTTCATTATCCCTGAAAAAGCCCCTCATGGGAAGTGGTTAATTATGTAATTTATTATTAGTAGTACTGCTATTTTAACAATTAGATTATGAGCTCGAGATTTCTATTGCATGATAGCTGATGAGGGCCCAGCCCGAATCAGCTATCACGCATAGAAATCGAGAGCGAATAATCTAATTGTTTTAGTATAAATCTACTAGTGTTCAAAACTCAACAAGTAAATTATCCAAATTCTCCTCACAGACACTTCGAAAACGCGAAGAAGCAGGCGCCATTTTGTTGACAACTGCTACTCACTATCTATCATGGAATAGATAGTGAGTAGCGTAGCCAATCAGAGAATGGCATTCGTGATAGAACACTAGCAGATTTATACTAATATAATATAGTTCTTTTACATATAAGGCCCTGGAAAACGAGGACACATTGTTGCGAACACATCGTTACGGACGTAATGTTTCCCTGTTTGCCTGCGCACACAACATTTGTTGCGGACACAAAATTTGTGTCCTCAACAAATGTTTGCCAGTCGCGGCACAGTGTGGAAACACAATATTTGCATTGTGTCCCACTTGTTTACTGATCCAACAAACATCATGAGCAACAATGTGCTCACAACAATGTGTCCTCGTTTGCCAGGGCCTTAAAATACATGTACCTTTCCATGGTCTTGTAGGTGTATTTATGAGTCCTTTCTCCAGTTCACTGCGAAGCTCACCAGCGTGTTTCACAAGAAGACGGAGCAGTCTCAAGGTTGCTGTAACATTACTGTCGTCATCACTGTTCTTTGAACAATGGCTGTTCACTGGCTGATCCTTTCCAGCACCCAATGATTTATCACAATTCTAATGAAACAGACAACTGAATTATATCTACTCTAGTGAGTATTTTTCTTTCACACCTGCACAGGATAACTTAAGTTTTAACCATTCTTTTTCAAACTTATACACTAGCATTATAGCGCTCTGCCATGATGGGCAACCTTTGCCAAGGGGCATTTTATAGCTGACTCCAGTGTTGGACTATTGTTAATAGGCAATCACTCACTTGTCCCCTTTATATCAAGTGACAAATCAGGCCCTGAAGATCTTGAAAACAAGCATCCATAAAATTCTTGGTATCATGAAGAACAGCTCCCCAACACCAAAAGTTAGCCAACTGTCTGCCAACTGTTGGCCAACAGATGGCCTACAAGCAGTTACCAGCAAACTGTAAATAAAGCTGTTGGCCAAGACAGTTGGCCGACTGTCGCTGGAGGGGAGCTGTTCTTCACAATAACCAAATTCTTTTCTATGCAAGTCTTGTTAGTAATCCACTTCCATAAATCATGTTTGCTCTAACCTCCATTCCCATTCTCAGGTACATAAAGTATGCCTTGGCTGCAAAGTGATAATGTTTAAAGAGTCTGTCCCGAACACCTCTCCAGACAGACAACAGATTATCCAGCAACTGAGGCTGGGCATCCTGTAGTCCTGGGCACACTGTCAAAAGCTGCTTTTTAGTGTTCTCCACTCCATCGTCATACAGCTGTATAGTATAATAAACAAAATCCCAAGTGTTAAGTATCATAGGAAAAAACCAAAGAGGGCAAAATATGTTTGTTTGTTTTTTTGTTTTTTTCCTGAGGCCCAACCAAGTTCTAAGCATGGAAACATCCATCAAAATGGCTGAACCCAAGTTCGTACTTTTGATACCACAATATGCTTTCTAATGTTGAAAAGCCTGGCATCTGTAGAATTAGAGCTGTCACTGAGCTTTTCAGAAACTGTTCTCCACAAATGAAAGACTCAAAAATATTTTTTCATCATACTGGGCAATTGATGTATGATTCTGAGTGCTAGTTATCTACGCTGATATTACAGTCTATAACAGCAAACTCCCAATTGCAAATTGCAGCCTTAGAAAACTCTGATTTCCAAACAAAACTAGCTGTCAAAAGGACTATGGATCCACATAAATTAAAGAAAAATCTTTTGCCATAGTGGAAAAAACAACAAGAGCTTTTTAGATCAATGATTACCTGATCTTCTTCACCAATATCCTCTTCCTGGTTGAAGTATGCTGTAACATGCACTTGACCAAGCACCAGCAGTACTGACTCCACTTCAGCTGGGCGAGCAGTCTAGGCAAAAGGCAAAAGATCTGATGCTTACCTAGAAAGCCTGTTGCAATAAGCCATGCCACAAGCGACAAACCTAATTGAAAGTCTAAATGTTTGCAGTACAGTCAAGCTTGGAGTTTTTAGCAGTACAGCCTGTCAAAATTAATGTCAATGCACACAATACAAGATGTCCTCTTACCTGTGGTAGATTCTGAAGAACTGCTTCTTTTTCCTTTGGTAGCAGGTCAACATTTCCCATGGAGCTGAAAATAACATTAAGCTCAATGATAAGTGCTATGTATTGAATACCACTTTCTCTTGCTAATTAAAAGAAAGTGCATTTATTAATTTCACTTTTTGTGTGTTGAGAAATGTGGAATAACTATTATTCCACATTTCTTAACAGACCAAGAAGATATTAAAGATGACAAGACAAGCTTCTTAGTTTGTAAATTATGATACCTTATTTTCTCGAATAAGTGCCCCCTTAAACAAATGCCCCCCTCCCCCCCCCCGAATAAGCACCCACCCCCTTGGCCAAAAAAGCAAATAAGCACCCTCTCTCAATAAGCACCCTTCTCCCCTCCCCCTCACGTTCTTAAATTGTTGAGATACAAGAAAAACCTGTTTCTATTGTCATTTTATTTATAATCTTTTAAGCTTCAACTACACGGGCATCAGTACGTCTAAGAGAACAGTTCATCCTCTGTTATTTCTATCCCCATGTGTACACTACACTGGTATCAGTACATGTAGGAGAACAGTTTCTTTTCCATCAAGTCACTCATTATTTCTTTCTTGACATAATTATTATGCATTAACCAAAATAAAGTTACAGTTCCTTGAAAGAAAAACTTAAGCACGACCCTTGATTAACCACCCTCCTCTGAAGCACCCAGACATTTATTCAAGGAAATACGGTAGCCTAGAATTTAATGTTTTAATGTGGCTAAATGTAATTTAGGCAAGGTTAATCTCGAGCTAATGCTGCCAGCAGTCTTGCTCAGTTTGCACATGATCTGTGGGGGCACCCCTTGGAGTTTGCAGGGGCAGATCACATACAGCCTTGCACTCTAGCGATTGTTGCGATCAGTGCTTTTGTGAGCGAATCTTTACGGATTCATTAGCCACGCCCTCCCTTCCCAAAGGGCAACTTGACTTCAGAGGTAAGTATCAGGTTAGGTAAGTATTTCCACTGGACTAGTTTCAGTGTGACGATGCCTGTTAGCAGCTGCTGCTGGGGTGGTTCCCACTTGCCGGGTTGCCATGGATACCTCCCTGCTGTGCCTAGATTACCTCAGGCCTTTCCCCGCTAACTTTTAAGGCACCAGTTCCCAAGCTCATCAATTGGTGATGAGTTAAATAAATAACAGTAAAGACATTCAACTGTTAAAGGGACTCCACATCTTTATGAACAATTCTTTGCATTTATTTTATAATAAAATCAATGTCCACATAGAAAAGTTGGACTGAATAATAATAATATTCATATGTAAAAGAAAAGGTTACAGATAAGTGACAATTCTAACCTGACAAATCTTATAAACAAGACTAAAAAGTTACAGATTTTGGTTGAGGTAGTAAAAAAGGTTTTGGAGTGAACAAGTCCACATGTATTACTGGAGACCAGTTCACAGCCTGGCGAATGTTTGTGAGCACCAAAGGAAAAAGACCATAAAGGATAAGCCAGATGTTTGAACACTGCATTTTGGTAGATTGCAATCAAAGAAACTGACATATCTCAGTTTACAGAAGAGAATATTAATAGTAAAGGCAAAGAAGCCGCTGTAACATGACATCAAAGCTGTGGACACAAACCATGGGCTGGCTATACAATACATCTCTGGTAACAGTTGGTATTTTAATCTGTAAGGCACTGAAATAACAGTTAACCATCACACTCACCTGGCTTGTTCTACAGTCTTCCTTCCCCATCTGTAACACCATCCAGCTAAATTGAACCATGCCTTGCCGAGATCTGGAGATTGTATTGTGGCCAAGTGCAGTATCTGACCACAGACAGACTCTGTGTCAGTCACTCCACAGGCCACACTAGGGACAGCGTTAGAATTCAAATAGCATTCTGCTGATTCATCTTGCGGAGGGATGAGGGTACTGTGTCCAAGACTAACGTAACTTGCTTCCAATTCACACAGTGATTTTATTTTCATAGCCGTGGACAGGCCGTTTCCATTGGCCTTAGTGACTGCAGTGAGCAGTTTGCGATCATTAAGAAACCATTTAGCAAGAGTGAGTAATGACCTTGAGTTCAATGCACCAACATTTGAGTCAATATCACCCAAGTTTGAGTACTGAGAAATGCTATCTGCTAGGAAATACACAGCATCTGAAGTGTGACCTAGTGCAAAAGCTAATTTTGAACACTCTCGCTGTATTTGCATCACATCAACTGGTTTTGCAGAAGCAAGAGATGAATCGTTCAAGCTCTCCATCATTGGCTCCAGAAACTGTTTCTTGTTGCAGTTCAGATCTTTTGGAATTTTGACCGGATTTCCAAGCAATGAAATTTGTTTCACGAGAAGTCTTTGTGCAAGATGGAAGTTATGATGCTTCCTAGCCAGCTGAGCTGTTGCTAGTTGTAAAGAAATCAATTCAGTTTTTAGACCGTTTTGATGTTTTCCCACAGAAGTTGCCATGTAATTAAGGTTACCACAATACCGCAAAGCCTTGATCAACATTGCAGAGTCATGCTGAGTATGGTCTACAGTAAAAGTTCCATTTCCTTGAAGAAACGATGGACAGATATCCTCCTGGAGGGAAAAGGAAAGACTCGTTAATTCACATTTCATCACTGATGGGTGTGCCAGGAAATAAAGGAAGGAAGGCTGTCATTTCCAATCATGAAGTCAGTTAAATCATCACAGCTTGAGATATAACAATGGCAATGAGGTAAAATGGTAGCTTGATTGTTCACTTTCATTATTTTGGAGTTGAAATAAGGTAATAATTTATTGGCTAATTCAGTAACTGGTTACTAAATAAATTTTTCATTTCAAGAACAAGTGGTATGTAGCAGTGGTCTAGGAAGGAGAGAAATCCAGTGTACCTCAAGCAAAACAACAGATTGACACTACTACTCTGTTAAATATCGTATTGCTCCAAATAACTGCCCACGCACTTATTTAAAATTTTAATCAAGGGTTGAGGTAGGGTGGGGGGCTTAATTGAACGAGGGCACTAAATTGAGGGGAGCGCTTATTAAGTTTTACAATGAACTGTAACTTTGATTTGGATGATGCACATAGCGTAAAGTTCCGAAACTAATGACCCTCGTTACTTTTCGATTTAGCAGCCTTTTCCTATCGCAACTTTCGGAGGGTCGCTACTTTCTGAGGTTCACTACTTTTGGGTAGCTAAAATGTGTACTGTACATGGGCTGTTCAAAGTTAATAAAATCGTGACAAATGTGAAAACATACACACTTTTTTTTGGAGAAACTTGTTGCACATTATTGTTCTGAATAATAATTCGAAAGAATCAGCCTTTGAATAATCTACATTAGCAACAGTCAGTTCCCATTAATACCGGTAATATTATTGTCAGCTGTTGGAGTTAGTCGTTGCACGCTTTCCTTCACATCTTTCCTCACTATCTTACGAGGTCACTACTTTCAGACGGTTGCTATTTTCAGAAGGTCACTACATTCAGGATTTGCTAACACCTGTGAAATTTTATCACTACTTTCAGAACTTTACAGTAAAAGAACTCTGCAAGCACATGGAAATAGAAATAATTGCAGTGACTTAATGGAAAATAAACTGTTCTCCTACAAGTGTACTGATGCCAGAGTAGTTGAAGCTTGAAATATTATAAAAAGTGACCATAGAAACAGGTTTTCTGTATCCCTACTATTTAAGAAAGCAAGAGGGAGGGGAAGGGGCATTCATTAAGGGGGGGTGCTTATTATTAAACTTATAACATTATTTTGATTGACTGCCTCGCTCACAGACAAAAGAAGAAATTTGTGTGACCGTGTTGTTTGGGATTTAACAATATAATTTCCTTGGCGCAGTTCTGACGTGACAAAAAATGTACATTCAACAACAAAGCACGCTTGAAGAAGTGCCAGTTTGCAATGACATGCAGGGTATATGTTGTACATGTAGTTCAATTTTATCCTTGGTTCAATTTTTATTTTCTTTTGTTCTTGTGTATGGTAATGTATGATAATGAGTACAAAACAAAGAAAAATAAAAGTTGAACCAAGGATAAAATTGAGCCACAACATATATTCTCCACAGAAGTGAAATTTATGAATGGAACTATGTCTTGTATTGAGAAAAAATTCAAGGTTTTGAGTTTTGGAACTGTTTGAAAAGAGGTGTAATCGAAAGAGCTAAATTAACTCCAGTTTGCAGGATAATTTCTCGCGAATTATCAGATCAAGAAAAGGAATTTGCACAAATGCAACAAAGCTACTTTCAGGATTTGCTAACACCTGTGAAATTTTATTGCTACTTTTGAAACTTTGCAGTAAAAGAACTCTGCAAGCACATGGAAATATAAATAATTGCAGTGACTTAATGGAAAATAAACCGTTCTCCTACATATGTACTGATGCCAGAGTAGTTGAAACTTGAAATATTATAAAAAGTGACCACAGAAACAGGTTTTCCTTGTATCCCTACTATTTAAGAAAGCAAGGGGGAGGGGAGAGGGGCATTCATTCAAGAGGGGGGTGCTTATTTACTAATTAATTTTTGACCTAGGGGTGGGCACTTATTCAGGGGAGGGCACGTATAACAGTGTGGGTACTTATTCAAGGACATATGGTAACAAAGAGGAACAAATTTGTGCCAAGGAAACCAAGAGTTAGAGATAATGAGTAGTGAGGTTTAAAACATAGCAGGTGATTGGGATAGTACAAATCTGCTGTAAACATGATCAACAGTACAGTCACTAGCCTGACTGTACTGTATATCAGTGGGATACCAACAAATTGTAATCATCAATACAGTAATAGATCTTAAGTCTAGTCATGAAGTACAGTACACTGCCCTACCTGTTGAAGAGCAGAATCCAGGATGTTTTCCACTGCAGCAGCAAACTGTAGTTGAGAGATGTGAGAAGAAGACACTTCCAATGGCCAGCCCAAAGTTCCCACTCGAAGCACACCCTCACACAGAGATGCTCCATGATGGATGCAATCTTTGACAGCTTGGCTGTAAAACAAATGACATAGAAAAATGTACACAACAGCCATTTATGAAAAACAAATTAAGCTTGGTTAGAGTAAACTTGTGACTTAATGCAATCAAAATAACCATACAGTAAAACCTGTATTAAGTGGCTATCCTTGTGAATATCTAAGTGATCACTTAATACAGGTTGACCACCTAATATATGTTGCATAAAATGCACATCAAACAGGAATGAAACTGCTATAATCATATCTGCATTGATCACTTGATGTACAACTTATGCACAAAAGCACTCACAAAATCACTTACTCCATGAAGAAACTGCAACAATAAAATGGTATGACAAAGGAGAACACAAAAATGGACAAGTGAAAAGTAACACCAAAGTACTACAGTCAGTATTGCAGATTGTTATGTTATGTCAGTATTGCAGGTTGGTAAACATGCATAAAGGTGTTAGTTAAGAGTAAAGTGACAAAGGATCAGCACAGCCATGAGGTCTTCCAGTACATCAAGTATAAATGGCCCAACCCCAACAACAATGCATAAGAATTTTCTTTTTGTCAATCAGGTTTGTTTCCCTAAATTTTGCCTCTCTTACTAAAGACAGATTTGATATGAACCACACAATTATTGAAACACTCTCATTCTTTACCCTGAATCATCTCAGAACAGATCTGTCTCTTAAACTATTTTGAAAACACATACAAAAGCCAGCAGCTATACTGAGTGTTGTAAAATTCATTAATAATTCATAAGACTAACAACCAATCTACGGGTAGTATTTGAGTCACATGTATACCTCTCTAAACCCCAATAAAAATTAACTTTCATAAATGTGTCCTGCTCCGCTAATTAGTATGCATTAACTTTGATACAGATCTCTACTGATTAACATTACAAACACGACAAACACAATCTATTGTTTAATTTCACAAGTAACATAAAATATTCACGTGTGACCTTTATGGGCTTTAAATGCCCATAAAGGTCTCCTGCTCATATTTTATGTATTACATAAAAAAATCTCACTCACATGTGCTTTTGATCCTTTGTGTTGATATCCTTTGTCTTGGCTTTTGAATTCCCTGATGTGAAGAACAGTGTCTGTGCTTGTATCAGGGACAGTTCAGCTGTTTGTTCAATCATCTCTGGAGCCCACACAGGGGTAAATGTTGAATCTGGATGATTCAGCTTCGCAGCCCAAGCAGACTTAGCTAGATTCTCTGTCAGAGAGTTCAGCGCTGCTCCAGGTATCAACCGAAGATGGTCACGAACTGATGAGAAGTCACACTCCTCAAATTTGCTCAGTGCTCTAAAGAAATCCACATAAATTATTAGTCAGAGTGTTTCAGATAACTTCTTGAGAACCAATACTAATAATTTTATTATAAATGCCACCAATAGAAACATTGGCAGAACCTTCATGGACTCAAACCAGCATGCAATCAATGTCTCATCTCACTGATGTCTTCCCTATTGTTTCACTTCTAACACCATTTTCTCAATTTCCAGATCTCCTATTTGTATGGTACATAGGAAAACAACCCACTGCAACTCAAACACTTTTCTACAACAACAACAACAGCAACAACAAAGAAACAAACTATAATCCAGCAGCTGTGTATCACAGCTGGCAACTATGGGAACTAGAGCCAGATCATTGAAGTTAAAACAGATTTTACATTTAAGACAAGAATGGCATAACCCTTAGGGATAATTATAAGGCCATGCTCACTATACTGTTGGTTTCTTTAGAGCTTAATAACATCACTGTATACACAATAATAAAAGTAAGGTAAGGTGTAAAGCAGTCTAAGACTTTTTGCCCTCAGTCTCTGTACATGATAGCCAACTTGGGTTGTACCCTAGTCAAACAATCACTGTGCACTAGAAATCGTAAAATTAGAATGTAAGTCCAAGGTGGGTTAAGTCTGGAATTTTCACCCAAGAGATTCAGTTTCACAAAATCTCCCTCCAGTCAGATGTATACATAGAGGATTGACTGATCACATGCTGGTTATCTGGGACAAAAAAAGTTAAACATCTGGGTGCAAAATTACTTACTTGACGTAGTTCATGTCAACGTTTGCCATGAGTGAATGCTGTACATCAGGGTCAGAGCACTGTTTCCGCAGGCTGCTGATGTGTTTTTGCCACTCTGTCACCTCATCCCAGGATGCAAGCTTCAAGTAACAGTCTGTTACCTAATGTAAGCGAAAAAGACCAATCAACGTCAAAGCTGTACCACGTAAGGGAACCTCGTACAGACACCTTCTTGTTCTTCCTCATCTGAAGTTACAAGAGTACAGTACATGTACACAGAATCAAAGAATCTCTCACAACCAAAGCATACTTGTAACAGGCAAAAAGTTTTATACTTCGTGGCATTTTGATACTTCTGATCAATGTTACAAATTTGTTTTCGGTAGCTTAATGCATGTTATTGGTTCTCCTGTGTGGTCAACCCCCGGGCCAACCAGGGAGATGTGTAGGGATTCTTTGCCCGCGGGTAGGGGAAAATCTCGACATTGTTTTACGATCAAAGATTAGGGGGTGGGGAAATTCACGAGTTTGTGAAGGATGTCAGGGGAGTTTTCTGCTGAGAGAACCTCACCCAGGGGACTTTGTCTTTCAAGATTCCCCAATCCCCAGGGAAAATTCCTCAAGTTTGCTTGACTGATTTTATTATCCCCCTGGTTAGCCTGAGGGTCTACCCACAGGGAAGCCAATGACATGTGCATCACTCAAGTATCTTATTTCTGTGACCTGTACCTCGTTAACAAGGAAAGTGGTGTTGGCAGTGCATGATGCAGTTGAATCACTGGTTTTTTGTTCTTCCTGATGGCTTTTGTCAGTTATGTTTGTCAAAGTATCTTCCACTGTGGATTTATATTCTGCTGCAGAAGACTCGTACCTGAAATCAACAAATAAACCAGAAGACAGATTAACATCCACTTGTGGGAGATAAGCATGGTTGGCAGGTTACGTCTTGTTAAAGGACAGTTCAACTGAAAACATAATTAACACTGTGAGACGTGTCTCAGTAACCATGACTGTCACAGTCAACATGGTACCAACAATGAAACAAGCACTAATTTGTCAGTTTATCCCTCCAGCATGCTTATTCCAATATTTTTTATTGTATCACAACAACACCGAACTATATACCAACTATACAGGGGAATAGTAACACCCTTTCTGTTTTTATCAACGTAACTAATGAAGATAGTAACAGTAATTAGAGGATGTCATTGCATCCCTGCAAACAGTTTTGGAAATCAGACAAAACCACTTGAACTACAATAACTAGACACAATCCATCAGCAATGGTGAAAAGCTTGTGATATGCAAATTAATTCCACAACTAAGGGACATTCAAAAGCAATTCTTGTCAATGGTATCATTTTATTGCACTTTTTTAAAGTGAGCCAGACATTTTAATGATTCAGTTTCACAATTGGAAAGCTGGATTTCATTTTGCCTTAGCTAGAGATACAAAGCTCCAGCCAGTTGGAAAAATTTTGACACACTCCCAATAAAAAACTCACTCTTAAAACTAAAACCCTGTCTAAAACTCTCCCTTGACAGTTACTGCACGACAGGTGAGACTTCCCTCCCCCCTCCTCCCCTAATCAATGTTGTTGGACCACATTTTCTGCAGGATCTCACACATGTACCAGCATTGATAAGGGAAAGGGGGGGGGGGTGGAGCAGAAGTCTGCGCAATCAGGGTGTGTAGCGTGTGTACTGTCTCAAGTATTTTTGCAACTGGTTGTACCTTTAAGGATGGTGCTTCCTATTATCAATGCACATACTCTCTGCGCATCTCGGGATAACCCAAACAACAAAGGTTTCCTAAGGCTAGTATTTCCCAAAATAAAAGTCTTTTTGTACAGTTTGCAACCATGCCACAAAAACAGTTCTTTCCGAGGCCAATGGTTGCCCACAAAGAAAATTGTGGGTAACCATACATTTTCAGGGATGATTAACCCTCAGCTTGTGGAGAAAATTCCCATAAACTGCTACATATTTTAAAGTTTTTTCATGGTTCTTCTTGCCTAATAAGCTCTGAAAGATGTGTGGTTACCCCAATTTTGTTTGTTGATCCCAAGAGTCCTTGTTAAGATCTACTTTTCCGAAACACTCACATAACAGGCAAAAATACCAGTGCATTAGAAGGCTTTATTTAAAGCACAACCTGAGTCTTTGAAATGAAACCTCACCAGCTCTTAGCTTTCATGGCGATGCCATTCATCCAGGAGTATTTCTGACCAGATATCTGTTCACACCAGGCCATCAAACCAGAGACTGCATGAGTACTCTTCAGTTCACACAATGCTTCAGCTGTAAGCAGCACTGCCTTGTCAAACTCTTCACCCTGAAATCAAAGATACAAGTTAACTTGCTACGGTTGAGTTCTTTACAATAAATGTACTGAATGTCCTTACAGACCATAGAGACTTTACTGTCATAAGCTATGTTAAACTTCATGAAAGAACGTGTACTTGACAAGAATGAGGTCCATACTGGCAAACATTAATAATTATTTTAATAGTTGTAAAGTTCGTATTTTGTTGAAGGTACATGTACATGTACTAGAAAGGGCATCAAGCTGAAGGGGAGATCCAAAAAAGAACCACTGGTGACAACCTTATTATTAATAAAGAAGTAAATAAGTAAATAAGTAAATACAACCTTTAAAAATAGAGCTGTAACCAGGATAAGACATATTGAAGTAAAAAACGTTCTCTGGTTAAAAAGATAAAAACATAAGCTTTCGGCCGAAAAGCCGAAAGCTTATGTTTTTATCTTTTTAACCAGAGAACCTTAAATACAACCTTATTATTATTAATAATAAATAAATAAATAAATAAATAAAAAGTATTAACTATTGCTTTCATAGTACACACAACAAAATCAGGTCTAGGAGGTGCACAACCCCCCCCCCCCCTCGAGATGACCTGTGGCTTTCTTATCTAACCAGTATTCTTTATCAAACAATTAACGGTAAAAAAACATGGTTAAAATCGAACGACATTTCGACCATTCTATGGTCATTCTCAAGTTCAATGTTGAGGCTAAAAAGAATTACCATATATATACTTTGAGAGATAATGAAGTAAAAAAATGCGCTAAAAGATAAAAGAGGGTGTTAAAAAACAATTAAAATATGTAATTAAATTTGTAAAAAAAAAATTTTATAATTAACTAAAAACTTTTGCCCGAAGTCAGATTGTACATTCAGTATTCTGCAAGGAGAAAAAAAAAGGAGGGTGCACCCCCTCCTAAGAAAAATCCTGGATCAACCCCTGAAAATTACTTAATCCTGATTGGTTGAGCACAGTTTAATTTATCCCAACTTATTAAGTTTTCATGGCAACTGCATGTGAGCACAGCCAAACATGGCAAATTTCAATGTTTTGACAGGTGAAATCAGGGAAAAGACACATAAACCAAATTTGCAATTCAGTGAATTACATTTTTTGTATAATTTATTAGAATAGACAAATGAATAGTTGCCCGACCTCATACAGTTTGTAGTTTTGTTTGAGCAAACTATAAATAAAAAATTGCTTTACCTTATCGTACAACTCCTCATTAATAAGTTATTGCAATTTTGAAAGTTCTCAAATTAAACTCACCTAAAGACTCATGCAGTTTAGAGAACTGTCAAACTCACTCATACCTATTAATCATGAATTGTACTCAAGGTTTTGCTATTTCCTACATTAAGATTGCATACTTTTGTGTTTCCTGCTTTTTTCATTTCCTGAAGAGTTTGAAATCCATGCCAAACAGTTGCAGAAGGAGAACCACAAGCTGAGCCAACACTCATCGCTGGTTTACGCACTCTGGACAACCACTCAAGACATGTACCACGATTCGTGCGAAAAAATGCCCGAACAGACTGAAAAAATAGAAGTTACCGTACTTTTAAGATACCATTAATTCCATGTAAAACAAAATGATTTAAAGCAATGCTGGGTAGTCTCAATAACACTTGGGAGACAATCTATCAGTAGAACAGTCCAGTAAAGTAGCCAGAGCTTCCAGCCGCTATGGTAGAGCCAGTGTGCTATTTTTCTACCAAAGTTAAGCCATGGATCTAATTCAAAATATACAAAGAAAATGCCTAGCACCCAGTCTTTAATTAAAGGGCTGGAACAAGCAACCAATACAAATTACATGAGAGTTACAGCAGTTAGAAAATGCTAATTGAAAGTGGTAGTGGGCTTTAACAACATCAGGACACATAATTGAGTGCCAATTTACTGCCCTCATCAGGATCTTCCATGTTGTGACTTGGTTTTTCTGTTCACACAGGCACAGCCTTGACAAAATGGACACCTAAGAGGCATGTGGCAGTGACTGCCAGGTTACTGATGTTTTCTTTTTTTTTGGATCCTGGACAACTCTCTGGCTAAAATCATATTAGCAGTAATTATAATTATAATTATGATAATTATTATCATACTTTGGGTGGTGATGGAAGACCAACAACACATCCTTCATAGCCATTATACATCAGTTTCTCCAGGTTCTCTATAAACTGCAGTAGCAAAACACACTGGAGGTGGTTTGTGTAAGGTTTGGATCTAACATCTATCAGAGAAAATCATAGTAGTACATAAAACGTTAACATCCTACTGAATTCAAAGTAAAAGGGGAGTTAAACAAGTCTTTTTAAAACTTGCTTGTGGTTATAGTAAGCTCGTTACACTCACCTCGTAACAAAAATTGAAGAATTTTGCATAAAAAGACATGAAATGTTACTTTATTGCCTTGCAAACAAAACAACTACAAACTTTAATCATTTCTTTCACATTGTGGCACAAAACATATGGAAGTATCTTTCATGCAGTAATTCATCTGGACCACTACTACTTAGTCTACTCTGCTTCGATAGGAGCATGAAGGCCAATGGCCCATTTAAACTGACAGTTCCAGTAACTAACTGGGGTTTCTCTGGTGACAAGTGGTCAGCGCATCGTCCAGTGACCATCCGAGCTTGACATGTGTGGTAGGTCTGACCACTGCATCAGGAACTACATTCCTCATTCTCTTTGCAACAAGCATGAGGGGTTTTTTTTATGTCTCCTTCAACTTTTATGCAAGGAGGTGAAGGAGTTCAGGCCAACCATAACCATCAATGCCCTGTAGCCCGCTAGTATGTGTATGAAAAAATATGAAACCTAAAGCAACACTCATAACTGAAAAACCACACAAATTTATGCAGATGTTGGAGAAAGGCTTTCAATTATGTATGCCAAACTACAACCAAAACAAAACCATACTTTTGTTCCTGGATTCAATACATTTTACTGTATCATTAATAACAATAACAGTTTTAGTTTTGGTTTTATTAGCTTTACCAGAGACCTGGCAGGGACACTACAACAGCTTGACTAGAAAGTCTAATCGTTTGCCATTTAACTGTTTCCTCAATTATTTTTAAAGACCCTGAGTGTTGGTCCAGCCGGGGTTTGAACCCGCGACCTTCCACACGGTAGTCCGGTGCTCTACCAACTGAGCTAACCAGTCAGCAGTTTGACAATAACAATAACAAATTAACAACAACATCAGTACAAAAAGTAAGAAAGTGGGACAAACTGGCGCTTTACCAGTGTCATGTTCCACTTCCTCTAAGGCTGGTGGGTCTTCATGCTTTGGTTTGCTCTCTTCTCCACCATTTAAACCCATCACAAACTTCTGCAAGGCACCTGAACAAAATAAACAAACAAAGAAACAAGTTAATGAGGACTCAAAGATTTTGAACAAAGTGTCCCTTTTCATATAAATTTCCTACCTTCAGTTAATTGTTCAAGGTATTAACAATTATTTAATATATCAAATGAATGTAAAAAGACCAGAATTACCTTCTATTGCCTGAAATGTTTCTTGAGCTCTACCAAGTGGAGTGCGCAGACGAGACAGAATACAGAACTGAGCAGCTTCCCATGTTGCCCAGAACCAAAGTAGTGACTCGCACCTGTTAAACTGAAGTACAGTCTGTTTTAAGTAGTGTTCATAACTGCGATGATCATTTACATATTCAATCATTAATCCGCAGTTCAATATTTTCATATATTCATTATCATATATTCACCACTCACAGTATATTACGAACCAACAAAACAACCAGCTCCCAGATGGCTTGTTACCTCAGTCAGTAGAGCACTGCACCGCTATTACAGAGGTCATGGGCTCGAATCCCCTCCAAGCCTGAATTTTTTTCAGGCTTTACTTTCACTACTGCTTAAGTAGTGTTCATAACTGTGATGAACATTCACATATTCAATCATTAATCTGCAGTTCAAATATATGATTTTCATATATTCATTCTCATACATTTAATTTTATTTCACCTAGTCTGCATCACAGGCACCCAAATTGCTAAAATGAGTATTTCTATGTAGTTTCCATTGTACTGGAGCCTCAAAAAGAGAAGGTCACTGCAACCCAGAGCAAATTCTGGTGCCAGAAGCCTCTGGAACTGGGCATAATCTACCCCAAATCCTTTTGCCATGCATGTAACTGTTAATCACATTCTTGGTTGCTGTAGCATAAAGTTTGTTTCACGGTACCGTTTATTTTCAACAAAAGAACGTTTGATTTAAGTCTGAACAACAGACAGACATAAACAAGGAAGCCATGATTAACAACTTACAGATGTTCAGCAAAAAAGCTGATTTCTGCCAGACACTAGACATACCTGAACCATCTCTGTTTCTGCATATTTCTGAGCCCTGTTACAGCTGTGAAAAAGCCTTGCCAGCCAGTCAACATTGAGATCTTTGCTGTAAAGCAAACAAAAACCAAAAGTCAGCAACTTTTAGTCCACTTAAGCAAGAGTGAAGTGTCAATATGACCAGATACAACTCCAATTTCAATTATTTCTGGGCACTGACAAACCCATTTTCGTGACAATTTTAGTTACACATCAACACTTTCCATAAAAAGTACTGGTAAGGACAGAACCTATACAACAATTATTATTCATGAGTAACCCAGGTCTCTCTGATTAGGATGACTAAGCAAAGACAACATGACGACTGTGACAACAGCACATGCAAATCTAAAAACCGACTTGACCAATGGCAAAGCAGCAAATTGAGCACCGGAAGTCACGTTCAGTCCTTTCCGCATACTTTCACATTCTCATTTGACATTGGGTTGTCTTTGTTAAACAGCTGCCTAATAACTTAACTGACCACCTGAGAAGTAGGCTGAAGATTGAAGAGAAATGCAAGGATAATGTTCTTGGATGGCCTTTCATCCAAACTATTTACCTTGGAAAACCACCAGACAGGATAAATCCCATCACCATTTGGAAATCATGGGAGTGGAATGAACCAGTTGGAGGCTTGACTGCATGACTCTTACGAGCCAACCAAACGTCACTGCAGCTGGTAGTCAGTGGCTTGCCAACACCCACACTGCCTCTTCCTTTGGTGGTTCTCGATTCAAACAAGCTCTGGTTTAAGGAACTGCAGTAGAAGAACAACAAATTGTTACTGATTAAGAGTAAAGTAGACACCTGTCTCAAACGAAGTGTCAACAAAACAAATTAATGATACATTTTTGACTACATGCATCTATTTGTGAAAGGTTCTAACTTGTAGATCACTTCCAATTCACGATGTTAGCATAAGTAGGGCAACAGGGCCACACATTCAGAACATCTGCAAGTATTTTGATATTTTCAACAATAACACTGTAAACTTTTTACATTGAAAGACTGCCATGATCAGAAAGGAAGGATACAAACCTTGTTAATAGGTCTGTTGGCAAAGCTTTGATGAGCTGCAGGTACCTATCACACACATCTTTGTTCACAATCCATTATCCGTATTGCACAGTCTTCTAAAACCCTATCAATGCAGGGATACACAGGAATGTTTATTTCATACTGGACATCTTCATTTAACATCAATTTGGTGTAAAGTGAGTTAACTTATTAACATATAGTGAGCTATCATAAAATTGCCATAGGCTCTTGAACTGGCACTATAAATTAAATTACTTGAGGTAAGTCAAGGGCACATTATTCTGGAATAAAAACACTTTAGTTTTTAAATGTTTTCCACTTGAGGGACTTTGAGAAGAGCCAGAAGAACATTACTAACTCCTTTTACAATCAACATCCAGCTTTAAAAGAATTCTGGGGAAGCTTCCTTGAAATGATCAGAATTAAAATCAATGACCAATACTGCAAACTTACTTTTTCAAACAGTCCCTTGATAGCATTTTCAAATCAACCAAGATCTTCAGGCAAAGAGAAATTTCCAGTGACACACTTGGATCATGGTCAAATGCTGTTGAGAGAGTCAAGAGTCAAGGCCAAGAAAGCAATTGCTTTATAATTTTAAAACTTAATGCAAATCGATGTAGGTTTCTTAAGTATGTGGGTGTGCATGCTACAAGTACAGGTATGTTGTACTGACTGCCTTTTTTGTTGAACTGGCAAATGGATGTTTGGTATCAACTTGTTAGTACCGTATTTTCTTGACTAAACACCCCCAGCATTTATTTAAAAATTGGCAGTTTGGTCCCAGCCTTTACTTGAAGGTGGCATTTAATCAGCGCCTGCCATTTATCAATGAAGTGCAATGAAGGTAGCCTTGAAGTCCCTATTACTATTCAATTTACGGTTTCCTCCCACAAAAGGACAACTCATGAAAATGTTGAAATAAACAAACGGCAGAGTAATCCTCACGTTTTCAAAGATAGTGAGCAATACAATACAAGAAAGAAAGTGGGACAGTAATACAACATGAATGTAAACATTGCTGATATGTTTTATTTTGTTGTACAGCATCCATCCTAGTTATGCTGCAAACCAGTGGTACTTCTCCTTTGAACATTTATTAAAATTGCCAAAGCAGCATACTGTACTATAATTTATGTTGTAGCAGTGCTATTCAAGAGATTTTTACTTGTAAGCTTGACAGCAAATACATGCACCCAGCATTTATTTAAAAATTAGCAGTTTTGACCTGGCACCAGCGTTTAATCAAGAAAATTACATTTTGTCACCTTTCCCGTCACAAGTCTATAATAGAAAGTGCAATTTTTATTTTCCAAGCTATGGGATGGCGTCTTCGTTACATTGGCCAAGGCCTTGCCATTTCAACCAAACAAGTGCTTTTCATTACATGCAGTGTTCCTTTTCAATTATTGGTAATTTTTACTCACAGGAAGGAAGAATGCTTTGTGCTAAGGAGTCCAAGCTGATGTGTTTACTGACTAACGTAAGTACACCAGTATTGATAGCTCTGTCCAAGGTTTCAACCAGCCAGACCAAGCACAGCTTTCTACATGAACAACAGAAAAAGAAGTTAGTCCAAAAACACCATACTTCAAATGAAATAGGAGTTCACCATTGTACCAAGAATACAGTAAAAACCCGCTACTAAGAACCTACATATTTGGGAAGTAGCCTAAACAGGTTCTTATATAAATGGTAGTTAACACAATTTTAGGCTACTTAGGTTCTTAAAATAGGTTCTTAATTCTGGAGAAAAGCAAATAAAATTCAGCTGCAAAACAAGATGGTTATTGGCCCATTTTCTATTTTCAATTAAAAAAAACTCATTTTTACAGTAATGAGAATCTGCTTTTTTCTTCAAATAGGATTCTTGCACTGCAGCTGTTTTCAATTTTTAGGCTAAATAGGTTCTTGTTTATAGGGGGTATAAAATCCAAATTTTAGGCTAACAGGTTCTTAATTTTCAGTTTCTTAGTTGCAGGTTTTTACTGTACTGCAAACTAACCTAGAATCTTGTGGTGTGCTGGAATTTCCTAACACTTTGCAAAGTAAACCAAACATTGAAACCACATCTCCATCATGTGATGCTCTTATCCCTTCTGATTGGGAATTGGGAAGGAAATGATTATACCTGAAAAGGCAAAATGCAACTGATATATTGTATATAATTATTATGTAAACTCCAATTACTATTTAAAAGCAACAAGCCTTTTTAGAAAGGCAAAATAAAATAAACCCGTCTATCATTATCATTATCATTACACAGCTCAACATGCCACAGCTGGTCATACATTGGTGACAAGCAACAACAAGTTGCCGAGGGAAACCAATCAAAATTATGTCCTTTCCTCAAATCTCCAGCACTTTTTGCAGACCGCAACAATGCCAATTTCTGGACGAGAGCAATCAATGTATCTGCTCCCAGGTCTAACAAGAATCTAACAACCACTGGACAGGTACAACTTTCAACCTCACCGCCCACATTCTTCAGACTTCTCTGTCCAGATCATGATATTTTTAACCTTCTCATCCTCCTTTGCTCTTGCAGCACAATCTTCTGCAACTGCCACCTCCATAACTTTGCTCACTCTTGTCTATATTATTTATTGTATATGTTGCAGGTTTTTAAATTTTTTTTTAACCTAGGTCAAAATGAAATTCCTTTGTTTCCTAACCCTAATTATTCATGAGAAGACAAAAGAACTTCATTTTGACCTTGGTAATTAACAATTGAAGAGGCTAGTGGAAAACTCCTAAGTGACTATTTAAGTGTCGGTCAAAAGTGCCTGAGTTTTTGCATATGATTGGCAAAGCAGAAGGCATTGCTAAGTAAGTAAATTTTGCACTTTTGACGAGTCACTTAGGATTAAGCCTCTTCAATTATTCTACGAGGGCGCGCTGGATATGAAGTGATAAATAACCAATGAGGCGCGTAGCGCCAAGTTGGTAATAATCATTTCATATCCAGCAAGCACTAGTAGAATAATTTATTGTTTTATTAAAAACTCTACGATGCATAACTGAGAATCTGAACAATAAAAAGCAAAAGAAAGGAACTCAGAGAAAAAGGAAACTGAAGAAAGGAAACTTTTGTCCATCACATGACTAAACAAAAAAGGGCACAAAAACCTTTCGGTGTGTTGCAACGTTTCTGAGCAAAGCTGAATGAATGCAATGATACTGTCCGAGAATGACGTTGAAGCTTCTGTTTAGGGTCCTTTTTGGAAAAAGTGCAGAGTTTATTTGCTCTGAAAGGTTGTAAATGGTCAGTAGTTTGGTGAAAATATTCAATCATTGCTCAAAGAGGGTGGAACAGCTTTCACGAAGATGTACGAGCTGAAGGCAGCGAATTTGTAATCCATCAAAACAACAGCACCATGGGCGAATTTCATTGAAATGTAGACGCAATTATTTTCAATTTATTTTGATGGACTGGAACATTGTCTCACCAGACCTGGTCGGAAACAAGGTATATGAGGGATAAGCAAGACAAATGTCCAGGTTATATGCTTCAAGAAATGGCTTATAGAAATTTGTCTTGATGCGTGGAAGAAAAACTGGAACCACGGCCGAACAGAATATAAACAAAAACAACAAGAACGGCGATTCTTCTCATTTTTTACAAAACATCATAATTATCTGTAACCGGAAAGTTTGAAGCTGGTGATTGATACGTTGCATCGAGTGCAGGTCAGAACATTTTAAACATGTGTTAATTTTTTCAAAAGTGTCACTGATCGTTGGAAAGATTTTCAATAGTGGATTATTGCTGCAAATTTTAGATGAAGGTCTTGTTTGTTCAGTTTATCTTGAATAGACTGGTCTGTGAGCATAGTTACAGATTGGTGACGTCGACACTTGTTGTTGAATACATATTTTCAATTTCGTTTAGTTGAGTTCAAAAACTCTTTTGGTATCTCTGTAAATAAAAGTGCGTAACTTTGCTATTTGCTAAACATCAACAGTCCTGAAACTTTTCTTAACGTTGCAAGAAATTTTTTAACACGATCTCAGCACTGTTTCTTGTTGTTCTAAAACACTCAGCAATGAATTCCATTTGTATTTTGGTTCCAGTTTCGAAATCTCTACTCGTTAATTCCGCTGCTGGTGAGGCAACTAATGCTTTAATGGCTGCTGTTTCGAGGGAAAATTTTATTGAGCTTTCTCTGTTTGCTGAAGTGTTCATTGACCATATAAGGTAGTGCAGGTATATGAGCTGAGAGCCTGTGTCTGGCTAGCCAATGAAAATGCTGGAAATCTGATATCCGTAGTTAAGTTTTTAATAAATAAAAAATATCCTGAGATCAAATTTAACCTGTAACATATATATTATATAAATGCAAAGCATAACTAGCAAACCTTAAACAAATATGGATCACTTACAAGTTCAACATAAATGCACCGTCTTGCATTTATTTTAGTTACTCACAAAAGACAACATCTTACCTCTGACAGTAAGTATAGAGAGCATGAAGAATGGTGTACTGTACAGATGGGTGAGACACAGCAATCCTCCACTCACAGGCATCTAGATGCTGAGTAAGAAGTTGAAAAGGGCTGGGGGACAGCTTCCATAGCTGAAAAACAGCATAACTACCGTTGAAGTGCACCTAACACCAATTTTTTTTTTCACTAAAATAAATCTTTGCACCTGTCCCAATAACATTTCACCTTGATTTCCATTTCTGGACTTTTTTATGGGCTTCAAAACATAAAAAACACAAAGCATTATTGGGTACACAAATGAGTCAGAAGGAGTGTGGGTCTATTCTCGACTTGATGTCACAAACCACTTTGCATGCATGTTCACAAAGACTTGACGTGATGTAAATCAGTTTGTGACATCAAATCAAGAATAGACCCAAGGCCCTCACTCTTTTGGTTGTGGGACAGGTGATGGCCAGATTTTGTAATAATTTTACAGCCTATGAAAAGTCAAGATAACTAGTCAAGATTTGGTAAAAAAGGAGCAATGCACTTCAAACAGGTGCAAACATTTATTTTAGTGAAATATTTGGCATTAGGTGCACCTTAAGAAATATTTACAATGGAGCAGCACTTGGTAGCCACTGTCAATATGCCCTCTCTTTCCACCTGAACACATGATTTAAATTAATTTTATCACCTCCAGTCTTAAAACCTTGCTAATCAAACACACTAACATTAAAACTAATTTTTCACACCCAGAGTCATTTGAGTTTTCTCTTGCATGTACATGTAATAGGTTAAAAGGAGCATGAAATGCTTCGGAAAACATTGATTTGCTGTTAATGAAAAATTGACATGTTGGGCAACACTGTACTGTAGCATTGAAACAAAATTTATATCAATGTTTCAAGGTTTTTTTACTGCACTGAAGTCTTAATCAGTCAGGCCATCTGATAGGGTGCGATCAAAAATCAGAAATTGTGCGATATTTTCAGGGTAGATTGTGCAATAAGAAAGG
>JAEMWC010000579.1:402500-427500 GCA_016490735.1 Pachyseris speciosa | reverse complement strand
GCCAAGGACATGCCCCACGTCCAGTCAACTCTTATGTTATATAGCCACTGTAAGTTCGGCCCCTAGATTCTTGTTTAATCATCAGTCTCAGCCTTGTAAAGTGGTACCATGTTTAATTCTGCATCACACCATAATGGTCTTCATTCATTTTTTATTGCTAGCACTAACAAACAGGCACCATCCATCTAATCACAGCTAAACCCGTTTGGAAGACTACTCTAGGCCAATTATTGTGATGGTAGTACTGGCCCCTGTTAGAAACATATTCAAAGGGCTCAGCACCAAATTCCTTGATCTGTGTACCAGAAAACAAGGAATTTGGCACTGCTTCACAAACACTACTAACCAAGGTTAGCTTACTTCTGCGATGCAGGCTATATATGTAGGGATGACATGAAGGCCCAACTATATTATCCGCACCTTTTCTATGAGTTGAAGAGCAGACATTATGTGAAGATAAGTGACACAGGAACTGCTCTGGAGTTGTTGAATCACAAATGAAGCAGTTATTTCACAGCAGCAGGAGAAGTAAGGCTGAAGCCATGAACACATGGACTCCAAACACTGGTTAGCTGAAACATATTAAGAAAACTAAAAGTGAGTGTTTTGTTTAGCTTTTTTGTTAGTAAAATTCCTTCCAAATCTAGATAAGAACCCTTCAAGTGAAAGCACACATAGCTACCATGGCCGAGAAGCGCCACTTCTGACTTGCAACTGCTGACTTCCAACTTTCGAAAACTGGCTGCAGACATGGATATGGCTAACTTTTTTAAAATTTGATGTTGTTGCAAAATTAATAATACTTTGATGACGCACAAGAGAATAAAGAGGCAATTTTGAAGTTCTGACTTCCAAGTTCCAACTGTAGTTCACGTGGGTTTCAATTTAATGATATGCAAATTCATGCAACCATCAAATGACAGATAGACTAGGGTCAGAATTAGGCCAATGTTTCGAAAATTCAATCTTGAAGAAGGCAAAGTTTATTTTTGCAATTTTCTGTGAACAGGGGTTAATTTAATAAAACTTTTACACTTGTAATCTACAAGTTGGACCATTGTATTCACAAGCGCAGACGAAAACGAGTTTAATAAACATCGTTACAAGTCCAGGTTACAAGTGTCCGACTTGTAATTACAGGTGTAGCACTACACGTGCAAAAGATGGTAAGTATCCAATTTAATAAAACTTTTACAGGAGTCCGACTTGTATTTTTACAAGGCTTCAACTTGTAAATCACAAATGCAAAATACAAGTCGCATGTCACTTGTAAACATTGAGTTCGACTTCTAAAAATGACACGTTTCCAACTGTTGTTTCTCAGTCTTCAGAAAAAAACGTTAATAAACCACAGGAACCTCAGAAAATAGGCTCTGTATTCCCATTTAGTTACAAGGCAGCCCAAAAATATGATTCACATTGTAGCAAACCACTGGGAAGTGGCATTTTCTTTTCCAACTCAAAATCAGACAATGGAGGACAGATGTCCTTGGGACAGTTCCAGGAATCCTTTCAAATTTGTGCCTTTTACTCTCGTCATCAGTATCATGACCCATGTCCCACCCTAACCCCCCCCTCCCCCCCCAACACTCCCCAGGCGATGTTGAAAAGCTCTCGGTGACCAATGACACTTCTTTTGCTTGGCTGATGTCTGTCCAACGCTCCCAGTTCAACATTGTTTGGGGGGGAGGGGGAGGATTGGAGTGAATTTTGCCCTTATCGCATTGACTGTCCCAACACTTTCAGCCCGCATTGTAGTTCAAAGAAATTGCACACAACGGTAACATTATTATCTGCAGGGTAAGCAGTCGCTCCGGTTTGCCAGTGCTGGGATAGGGCTAGTGCCGTGGGGTGGGGTTTAAGGGTTTCTGGGTCTAAGATGAGTTACCTCTTTCGATACAGCTTTAAGATCTGAGTTTGTATGTACACAAAGATTTTTATTCTAGTTTTACATCATACGAGAGTTCTTTCCCTTTTGAAAACACTTTTTTGGTTTGAGCGTGAAACACAAAAATGATAATGATAATAGCATTTTCATTTCTCTCCCACCCCAGGCAAGTACACTCGCAGAATAGAAAGCGCCGGAGTAGCGTAGCCAGTCAGAGAATGGCATTCGTGATAGAATGGTAGTAGATTTATACTAATGGCCCACAGAACATCTCTGAGGGTTTTGGTGCAGCCAGCTATCTATGTTTGCGCCAACGCCGTTTAATTGAGTGCGAATCGTTTCCCATGCTTCCTGTTTTGCCTTCTGTCACTGTCAGCGAAAATGGCGCCAAAACTATCATTTTGTGGTCCCTCATGAGCTGGGCTAAAAGCAACTTTTGTTGTTTGGATAACATGCTCAACGATTTTGTCTAGCATATAACTGAGAACGAAGGAAGCAAAGGTGTATATATTGAAAGAACAGCAGGGATTCTGCATATGTAAAAAATACACATGCATTCAAGTGGAGTTTACAGTTGTAAGGCTACAATTGTAATTTACACTTGTATCCTGACTCAGGATACACGTGTAAATTCCAGTGTGGAAAATTCTTTTATTAAATCCTTGTATTTACAAGTCGGACTTTACATGTGTAAATTACACGTGTAAAATCTACAAGTGTAATTTCTTTATTAAATTGACCCAGGTCTCTGAAAAAGTGCAACATTTAACTGGCTGTGATTATTTGTCAAAAAGATCATGATTAATTATTTTTAATTACTGTTTTCAATTTTTGTGCATGTGTGAAGTGAATCACGAAAGTGTCTGAGTAGCCTGAGTTATCAGTTGTTTTTTTTTAAGACAGCATAAATGATGAAATTTTATTCCTTACCGAAAGGTTTTTTTGTATGAAGAGAACTAATTACACAGTTTTTGACAGTGGGAAAATGTGAACTTAAATGCAAATTTGAAAGAATGAAAGATTTGACAGGGAGCGTAACATGAGAAGACAGAGCCAACACTTTAGCTGCCAGCAACAAGATTATCCTTCTAGCCTCCTCCTGCTTTTGTGGGAAGGCCGAGTAAAGGCCAACATGGCCTCTTGTTTTCATCTTGCTCTCACTCTTTTATGGAATTAACCAAGGACTGAATCCTTCCATTTCCGTTCTTATTCAACATGATTGCCCACCTCACCTACTGCAGGGCAGGAAAAAAACCAGGTGCAATTGCCTGGGGCAAGTAAATTTTGCTCTTGGGCAAGCGAAAATAGATGTTTGGTGACCCAGTGGGCAAGTAAAAATTAGGCTCAGTAGTCAAAACTTAAGACTGCAAGGTGAGCAAAGCAAGTAATATTTAAGTTAGCCTGCATCCCCCTCTCCTTTCTATGCCTGCCACGCAGGCTACATTTAAGTGGGGGCAAGTGAAAACTGAAACTTACTGGCCCACTGGGCAAGTTCGTTTCAAAAATTTTTTCTTGCCCTGTGTTGGAAGTCATAAGTCAGAAGTGACCCTGCTTGGCCACAGTACATACAGCACACCAGGGGCCGGTTCCTGAAAGATGTAATAACTCTATTCCAAGGATAAATCTGTCTTATTCCAAAAGGTATTCCTGGCATAAGGTAGATTTATCCCTGAAATAGAGTTATTACACCATTCAGGAACTGGCCCCAGGTACATATCTTGTTTATTGCAACTGTTACTGTAAAATGCAGATTGAATGAATAGTCTTTCGTTGAAAATGATGAAGATACAAATGAGAGTAACTTGGTAGCAATATTAATGTAACAAATGCAAGGCTGCAGCCATACCTGACACAAACAGTTTTTCGTAATAGTAAGAGTACCCAGACATGTTTATACACTGGATAATTCTTTGAATTAACTGAAACGAAAAACAGAAATCACAAATCACCAAAAACAGGGGTTGTGGTTTAAATTTGATGTTGTTTTGAAAAGTTTCAAACAGCTTTCATTTTAAAATGTTACTAACTGAAACAAAGGGAAACATAAAATCTAACTGGTTTGTTCTATTTCAAATCATTAAATATGTTAAAAAAATACATACACATACCAACTATACCTGTCATTAGCTATCACACATAAGTTGTAAAATACTTTGTTCAAAATTCATACCAACATTTGCAATAATTAGCCAGGTTACACTAGAAAGTAAAATTTACTAACAGCAACCATTTCATACCAAAGTTTTGTAATTTAAGGGCTCTGGAAAGCATTAACTTTAGTGCAGGACACCTTCTGAACACTGAAAAATATTTCTTGTCAAAACATTGCTGGGTTTGATTTGATTTCAACACAGGACATCCAAGTGACATTGCCAACACCCCTCTACCCACCCCCCAAAAGAAAAGAAGTGTTATAGTTGGCCTTAAAAGCTACAGGAGATGTTCATGCATAGGGCCCTTCAATGCTACTTTTTACGTACCTCTGTCAAGTAAGGTGGTGTAATAGTAGGACTTCTGTTTGGTGAGAAGCTTGGCCCTATGCCATTCACAACTGTTGTGAACACTCTGCAGACATAAATAGACACAACAGGTTGCAATGTGAAAGGGCTGAACAGTTCTGAAGACTCAAAGCAGGCATTTTTTAACTTGAAGGTTGATTAGCCAACTAGCATACACTACCACAGCTTATCCAGAGCCAGTAACATAAGACATATCTTTAATTCACAACCCCGGCCCCAGTTGTTCAAAGAGTGAATAACTCTTATCCCATGGATAAGATATATAGCTATCAATTGCAAGTGGATGATATTTGTCTGTTTGTGTCATTTTGGTTGTTCGAAGCTTGGATAGCATTATCCAGCCACTATCCACAGGATAAAGTTATCCACAACAAGGTAGGTCATATAACTTTTTATCCAGTGGATAAAACTGTTGAAAACAGACATGACTGCTCGAACAATCAACCATTTAGTTAAGGTGGCCGAACACAGTTTCCATGCAGTCTGTTTTTAATTTTATAGCAGCAACAAAAATTTAGAATGATTGTGCTAAGTAGTCATCCTTATCAATTCCTCCTCATTTGACACTCCAATCCTGATTTTGCTAAGAACATTACTGCACTCTTCACCACAACTTATTCCTAAAATAAAAGAACTAAACATACATTTCGCAGACAGTCTTGCTTTGATTCGAACTGAAGCCCATCCAAGAAAAATGTCGAGTGTTGCAGACAGAGGACGGTTTGTTTGTGAAGACCAATAAAGCAGCTGCCTACAAAGTCTTAGAAGGATTTTCCATGCCACGATCCTTTAGAAGACGTGAAAGCACTCAGCAAAATTATACTCAACTCTCGTCTTGGCTCCAACGCTTGCAAAATTGTAGACAAAAGCAAAACAACAACAATGGAATTGCACTCAAAGAGCTGATTTACCCTGACTCGACTGCATGTAGTTATGCCCCTCAATAATCCTTTCAAGGAAAATTGTCTTATTCTTCTGATACTGGTGTAATGAAAAAGGGATTAGCAAAGACACTCGCTGATTCTGGCATCGGCTACCAGCACCCTCGACAACTCTTTGAAAAACATGGCAAACAAGGCCTTCTTGCCATTCTTGCAAGTCCAGGAACAGCATTAGTCGTCTCATCTGCTTGTCGTTTAGTACATGGTACTGACCCAGTTGTACTCCACCGAATTCTCAACCATTTTAACAGAGGATTACAATAAGAAAGGGAGAAAACCGCGCATTCTCTGATTGCTTGTTGTTGTTTTTTCGCATGAGCTCAAGGAACCCAGCTGAATGCTGCTCATGCGCAGTTGATCAAAAAATTGAGACTGAGTGGTTTTTCGGCTTTGCCAGAAGCATGCCAATATCTACCAATCAAGTCATTAGAATTTCAAGAAATTTGGCAAAAAAATACTTCAGAAACCAAGTGAATTATCTATCACGAAAAATCTGAAATTCAACAGAGGTTATTTCAAATAATACAGAACATGGAGTGAAAACGATAAACAGCGAATTACGAAAACTGTGTCTGTCAAAATTTTATTAGAACAGTTTTGAACGAAAGGATTTTATGTGAATTCGTTGTTGGCAAATGATGACAAAAATCTAACGACTGAATTTTTTTTAAATAAACAAAAACAATCTTTTAAGCCTTGTTTTTAACCGGTCCCATTGCCATGGCAACGACACACACCTTAGTCAAAATGCAACAAAAAACCTCTTCTTTGGTTGATCTTGACTCTAGCGAAAAATGGGCGCCCGAGCGTAAATAGGTGTTAACGCCTCTGTCGCAAATGGAGGTTGGGTGCCCAGGAGCCAGGGGCTGGTACCGCCAACCCAAACCCAGGTAGGTAGAACACCCCATAAGCCTGCCCTACCCACAACCCAGCCACGAGCCCCGCCCGCAACCCAGCCCCAACCCTAGCACCCGTAAAAAAATAATAAGTAAATATAATAAGTAAATAAAATAAAAATAATAAGTAAATAAAACAGAACTAACCCAACCCTAACCAACCCCCAAACAATAAGAAACTAACACTACTGGGAGGGAACGGAGGGGAAGAAAAGCCCAACAAAACGCGATAAACCAACTACGCCACGAAAAATGTTGAGTAGAGTGAAATTCTGAGCACGTGCAAAGGAGCACGCCCAAATGCTAATGTGCCACCCGTGCTCAAACTATACGCCAATAACGCTAACGCCATGCTACGCCACACCACCAAGGAGCAAACTTGCTCCAAGTCGTTAACTTAGTTAAATTACATTTAACCCTATTTAACGCCTCTGTCGCAAATGGAGGTTGGGTGCCCAGGAGCCAGGGGCTGGTACCGCCAACCCAAACCCAGGTAGGTAGAACACCCCATAAGCCTGCCCTACCCATAACCCAGCCACGAGCCCCGCCTGCCATGCCGAAGGACCTCCGGGTTGGGACAGCCCGGAGCAATGGGGGGCTTGTGGCCACAGAGACACAGCCCCCAAGGGACCAGACCTGAGGCACCCAACCCTGAGTGAAGAGACGCACAAGCCCCACCTGCTATGCCAACTGACTGGAGACCTGGGTGAGAGAGCCAACTGGTGTGCGGATATAGAGTTGATAGGCATCGCTAGACCATCGGCCTAAAGTTTTGATAAGGTGATCAGGGACTCCCCATGAAGCAGCTGTGGTAGCCGCACCAATCCGGAAGCTGTGGCCCGAGTATGAGCCTGACTAACCAGCAGAGTGTAAAATAGCCTGCACCAGGGATGATAACTGCTGCCTAGTTAAAGGACGGCCATCCGTATAGCAAAACAGGGGTTCTGGAGATAGGCCACGCAGTGCCAAAAAATTACCAAGGGCCACCACTGGGCAGATGAGGCTGTTGCCCCGACCCACATAAATGTCACAGCCAACACGAAAGGGGTCTGTTTTGGAGCACTTGATATGAACTTTAAAACATGTAGGGTCCACCAAAGAATCCGCTTGCACGTCGCTAACTGTCAAATGGATACTGGGGTCAAACGAAGAATTTGTAGTGAACTCACCAGCTCTGAGGAAACCAAAGAAACCGAGGCAACACGCTGCCCAGAGCATGACATGGTCCCTGGAGTTCAGGTCCAAGGATCGTTGGATGACCTTTAAGAGGTCAATAGTGATGGGAAGGCGCTTTGAGGTAGATGAACCCTGCACACGCTTTATGCCCCGTAGTAGCTGCTGTAGCTGCAGACAGTTAATCAGGGGATCAGGTAAGCCATTGTTGATGTGAAGTGACCGCACTGCACTGAGATACACTTTGATGGACGAGTGGTGGAGGCTGTCGGCCAAAAAGGACGCAAAACGCATGAGCGACCGCTCGTCAGCTGGTAAAGGAGCACCATCTGGACTCAGAAGGCCATCCTGACGGCAGAAATCAAAGTAGCGGCGCTGGGCTGACAAGTATACCCGCCGTGTAGATGGGGCTAGGCCCTGATAAAGAAAAAATTGGCATCTCTCTGTCACGTGACTTGCAACGCCGTCAATAGAACAGGGGGACTGTCATCGGAGACTGCTCGGCTAGCAGGGCCAGGTGCCTGAATCGCTGAAACTGGAAACGAGAAAGAGCATCCACAACTGGGTTAGATTTACCCCGAACTGAAGAAGCAGTAAAGGAAAATGAATGGCGCACTGCCAACAATGCTAAGTAACGCAACAAAACCATTAAGTCAGGGTCTCTGGAGGTACCAGAAGACAGAACAGCCACCACAGACTCGTTGTCACATAAAAACTCGACCCGCCGTGACACCCACACAGGACCCCACAAATACGCCGCCACAACAATAGGGAACAGTTCCTTGTATGCGATCGATAGGGGTTGCTGAGACACTGACTACGCGCCAAAGAACCACTGATTGTTAAAGATAGCTCCATAGCCCAGAGAGCCTGCCGCATCTGATGACACCTGGAAATCTGGAAGGGGGGCCCACGTAGGCATAAGGAAAAAACTGAGACCCTCCCAGCTTCGGAACAGTTCCTGCCACCAAGTTAAGTCCCGAAGAAAGTCCTGGTTCAGTCTAATGGGATGATCATCGCGTCTGAAAGTACACAGTAAGTTGATCATGCGTCGAAGAAATGTCCTTCCCTGAGGGGCTATCTTACAAGCATGGTGGAGGTGACCAATAAGGGACTCCAGCTCCCTCCGCCTACAAAACCGCTTACCTGACCACGCATCCAGCAGGGCAATGATCCTCTCTCGTTTCTCTGTTGCGAGCCGGGCCTGCATTGTGGTGGAGTCAAGTTCAATACCAAGGATGGACAGGCAAGTCGAGGGGCCCTCCAGCTTCTCAGGGTGAAGGGGAGGCCTATCTTAGAGCACAACTGAATACACACCTGCAAGTTGTTGTAACAGACTGGGGAAGCTGGAGGACCTAAGGTCAGAAAATCATCCAAGTAATGGCGAAGGAAGTCAATGCCATAGTTGTGAGTCAGCATCCACTGAACCAGGTCTGCAATAGCGGTGAAGATGTAGGGTGCTGAACGCAAACCAAATGGGAGAGCCATATCAACGTAGTATTTGCCACGCTAAACCATACCTAAGAGCGGACGATCCTGAGGATGGACAGCCACATTGCGATAGGCGCTCGCCACATCAATCTTGGCCATAAGAGTTCCTCGGCCCCGCGCCATAATGCCCTCTATAAAGGAGTCAACTGTGACATACTGAACTGAGAAGGGGGGCTTTGGAATGCCGTCATTTACACTGTGGCCCTCAGGCGAAGAAAGATCCAGGATGAGACGCCATTTACCCATAATAGTAAAGGCCTCGGTCCAGGTCAATATGTCCTGAATTTCGACCACCCGACACTTTTTAGAGACCACCAACTTGCCATCCAAAAATGTTTGCGGCTCGTGCTCTGCAGACCGCAGATTTGCTGACAACAGGTCCGCTAATTCCACGAACTGACCACTCGTAATCTTTGCAACAAGTTTGGCGGGAATAGGAGTGTGTCCTGGACCAACAACAAATGCCTTGTCCGCTGAAGGTGGGAAAAGCGAACTGCCCAAAATGGAAGACGAGTTGGCAACCTGAGTGGCCGTCAACGGTGATGAAAAAGACAGCATGGGCCGAGCCGAGTTAGAGCCGGTGGTGGCTGACACGGACGGGAAAGTAGATACAAATGCCGGCAACGTCAACGTACCTGAAGAAGCAGCCAACGAGCCCACCATGACCATAGCAGGAATGGTATAAACGGTGGACGTAACAGCTGAAGAAGCGCTCGATACAGGGGCTGGATTGTCCCGGATCGCCGCGATGATGGTCGGCAGGGAGTTATTGAACGCTTGGGCGATAGCGGATGCGATGTCATTGGAGAACGACGAGGACGTTCCCGCCGAAGCCGCCGAAACTACCACGCTAGTAGCAGAAGAAGAAGGTGAAGAAGTGCATGTAGAAGGAGTTAAGCCCGCCGACAAACTGTTGAGTTGAGCGCGGACGAGCCATGCGAGCCAATCAATGAACAGCACACGCCACTACGATGCGAGCGAAAAAACAAAAGAAAAAACACATCCAAAACTCCCCAAAAAAGCGAGGACTAAAAGCCAAACCGCACTTGTAGAGAATAAAACGAAGGCTGGCCGCTAAGGAAACACTTTTAGCGAAGAAAAGCCCAACAAAACGCGATAAACCAACTACGCCACGAAAAACGCTGAGTAGAGTGAAATTCTGAGCACGTGCAAAGGAGCACACCTAAATTGCAAGAAGATAGCGCTGGCCACGCAACTGCCCGCAGACCTGAACCAGGCCCAAACAGTAATGTAACAACAAACGCCCAAATGCTAATGTGCCACCCGTGCTCAAACTATACACCAATAACGCTAACGCCACGCTACGCCACCAAGGAGCAAACTTGCTCCAAGTCGTTAACTTAGTTAAATTACATTTAACCCTATAAAAATAATGGTGAATTAGAGGCATACGTACTTGAAAACTGTGTTCGGCCACCTTAAACAGTTAAACAAAATACCTGGAAAACCCACAGATGCATTAACTGTAAAATAAAGACATCTCCAACAAGAAATTGATTGATCTTTTAATACTGTTGGCATTTTATTTGCTAGGAGAAACATTTTGTGTGCCATCATTTTAGCATTGGAATTTTAATGGCCAAGTCTTGGGAGAACACTTTTTTGGAGAGCAGTAATAATAATGACCTCATTCTTTCCTTCAAAGATATATTATAACGACGAAATTAAGCATTATTAATCGATCGTTTGACAAATCTGGCTTCAGTTATCATTCGTGGGTCGCTCAACAAGTTGTTAGCTAGTGCTGCCTCTCAGATTAAATAACACTTGTTGAAAACAGTCAATTCTTCACCACCCACAATCAATATCAACAGTACTTGTAAGTCTGAACTACAAGTTACATGAGGATAATCAGGGCACTAATTAGTTTTTACTATAATGTCCCTCTCCATTTTATTTTCTTACACCTTGTATTTAGTCAATAAGTAATTCTTTCAGGGCTCAAAATTAACGGTAACCCATTAACCAATGGTTTGTAATTTTCAACGTTTGGTTACTAAAAATGTGTCCAACTAACCCGACGTGGTTAGGAAAAATTTTCTTTCATATTTAAATTATTTTATGGAAATAACCTTTTTACAAATAAATGTTAAGTTATAGGAACGGTTTATGTGTTGTTATCTTGCATGAGATTGTTTTCTGACTCAAAGAATTTGTTCTTGTCGTCTTTGAGATCGAATTCGAACTTTGCAGCCATTTTGAGCGCTAAGACCCTGGAGATGAGTTTGTGTCGGATCTGGACACAACTTTATCGGGTCCTCCATCTTGCGAATCCAATTGCTGTTCGCGAGGTTTTGGCAGTTCGGCATTGAATTATGCAGAGTTCTTTCGATAGATTTCTCAGAAAAAGGCAAGCTCCAGCTGAACGTAACTGTGGTGAAGAGGGAAAATGTCAAGAAAAGGAACCAAAGACAACAGAAGCTACAGAAGACTCAAGCTTCCGGAAGCGTTACGCATTTGTTTCGATTGTTTTGTTTTACGAAGAAAAGAGGAAACAAGAGGGCAGAACATTTCGCCAGGAGTGGAAGAAAACATTTGCCTGGCTTCTTTAATTGTTTTAGTTGTTATTAACAAAATGTTCAATAATGAGATGTTGTAAGTTGTGAGCTTGGATACCAAACTTTATAATTTGGTTAGTAAAAAAGATGTCTACTAACCCAAAGGGTTAGTGATCCAAAACTTAAATTCGAGCCCTGTCTTTATGTACCAGTACTTTGAATGAAAAAAAAAACAATAAATAAACAAATAAGGATGCCTTCACTGTACCTGACAAGGGCTGTCAGTCTTGGAAGTGACACATATGGCAAAGGAATCTCCTCAGAGGTTACAACTTGGCTGGACAACATGCCTAATTCCTGGAGAAATTATATTAAATTAAGTTGAGCTCAAAGGAAGTTGAACTCTTAGCACCAGGATAGTAAATGTGAAAATATTTGCTTCCTTTTCAGTTTGGGCAACTTCGTATCCAGGATTATGACTTGGGCTTTGAATTCCATAAAGAAAATGTGTATAGTTTGTTACCAATACAGGTAATTTATCTGTATCTGTGAGAACTTTCACTGTTGCTTTAATTTGTGAACTTAGATTTTCCTTGTCCCATACTTGTGACAACCTGATTATTTCATTGTCCATGTTTCATGAATAAATCATTATTATTACCTTGGGTTAAAAGTTGCCTTTTATTCCCTAATTCCCCAACTTTTTTTGCTTAGAAAAATAACGCTGTGCTTGAATCAAGAGGCTTCTACATTGACAAATAAATATTCATTCTTCACCTCAGCGTAAGCTTCCATATCTTCCAAAAACTGGCTCAGGAGTGTGAGAGAGAAGGCCAAGTCTGAAGCCCAGTAGTCATGTAACTTTACCAGGCATTCTGCAGAATTGTAAAAGTCAATTAATTAGCTTTTAACTAGGAAGAAGTTAGATGGTTATGTCGAGTATCAAGACAAAAATCATCCCAACATATCTTGAGCCAGTCAACACCGACCATCAATGATACATCCTTCCACACTCTTCTTGAAATTATTTCTCATACATTTTCATAGTTTTATATATTATAGCTTTTAACTTTTTCTTATTGTGTGTATTTTGTATCCTTTAATCTTATGAGATCCTTTTTGAAAACCATATTTGTATGAAAAAGTTATCTCAATAAAGATTATTACTATTATCATTTATGACCTTGCCAACAGTCAAATACTCAAATTGTATTGTTGCAGTATAAAGCCTGGTTTTCACTAGTGATGCAAGCACAAGTGCAAGCATAAGCGCAAACATAAGCAGCTTACGCTAAGTGAAAATGAACGCTACACAAGCAAATGTAAGCATAAGCACAAGCACAAAATGCAAGGAGAAGGAAAAATTTTGATCCTTGCACTTGTTCTTATGCTTATGCTTGCCTTAAGCCTGCTTTCACAGTGAAATAAGCACTCTTGTGCTTGCACTTATGCTTGCGTCGCTAGTGAAAACCAGGCTTGAGTCATAGGCCAAAAAACTGAAATTATCTGACTTTCACCAGCTTTGAAGTGGAATTTGAAATTCTCTTGATGTGGGTTACCTTCTCCTCGCCTGGTTTTACCCTGAACTAGAAGAAAATTTGTTTCCCTTCCATTTCCCCTGACATGACAATTATTTTTGAGAAACAGAATTCTGTTTTAAGACCACACAGTGGGAGGCTGGATATGTGAAATTGCAAAACAGAGCAAAAAGAGAGGTATGGACAAATAAATTTATTTCTCTCCTTTCCTCTTGTCTATTTTCTCTTGAACTCCAACTTCATGTGTCATAAGTGGGCTGAGTTTGTTGGTTCTCTACTCTGCTCCAAGAGGTTTTTCTCTGGGTACTCCAGATTTCCCCTCTCCTCAAAAAACAACAATCTCTCCCACACCGCCTCACAAGCTTGCAGCTTTAAATTGAAACCGTGTATAAATAAAGTTCCTTTAGCTTTTAGCTGTAACTATGCAGGATAAAGAGGAATAGTGTTGTGCATAACCAATGATTTCCTCTCTTCTTGGCATGAATGGACTCAACATGTTTGCATGCAACAGAAACAAAATAAGTAAACAGGGCTGTGCTCTAGCAGTTCCCAGTGGCCCCTACAACTTACTTTTGCCTTTGGGCAGCAAGAAAATCTTAGTTTTTGCACAAAATTCAAATACTGGACACCCTGGATTTCAAAGGTTCAGTGTTGTGGGCTCCCAAAAATTTTTCTTGGTAAAGATGCAAACCTGAAGTGTAGCTTGTGAGGGAATTCTGCTGTGAGGTATCAATATGCCATCCAACAAGAATATCAACAGTGTCCTAAAAGAGAATAGTGACACATACTGGTAATTAATATCATGAATAGTAATAATCAACAGGACATTGATTCTTCTTTACCCAGAAGAAGATAGCCTTCATGCCTCTATATTCTCTACCTGACTTGAAGTCTAAATCTTGCAGCAATTCTTACAATACTCTGATTGGTTTAGTCAAAGACTCCAGACTTGGACAAGTTTGGCAAAATGCACCAGTATATCCTCAGAGTACAGAATTGTTCATTTTGTGGAACATTGATAATAATGCCTTGGATGAATGTGCAGGCTCCACTGCTATTACAACAGTTATGTATATAACTTACCCTGAAATGCCCTGCAAATGCATGTGGGTAGTCTAAGGCAATGGGCATCATCACATTCAGAGCTGCACGCAGCAAGTCTGTTGATCAATAAAACAATTATGCAGACTTTAATCTACACCAACAGAACAATGCTATCCACTGGAAAGCTGTGTGAAATGGCTGGATTTTTCAAGCCAGTTTTTTTCTTTTGAACCCTTAAAGTACATAAAAATCCAAAAGCGACCCAACCTCACCCATTCTGCCAGCACACCCCAAGAATTACAGATGGACTTACTACAGTAGTGAACTGTACAAATTTAACAGAGACATCAGCGAACCCAGACTTATAAACTGCTTGCACTCTGAAAGGCTTATGCTATATTATAACCATAAAAATGTTCAAGGTATAGTTTTTTAACATTGACCTGACAATTATTACCTGACGTATCCACATTTTCCAAGATATTCTGCAAGCTGCTCATTACATTCTGAAATAAATAGTTTGGGGAGATCACAAGTAGCTACAACATACAAACCAAAATAGCAGCCAATATTCATACTATCAAAAATGTTATTATATTTACCACATACCATCATGAAATCCCTGAAGTACTTGTTTTTTGTATCAACTTGAATTGCCTTTGAATTAAAAGTAAAACCAAATATTTCTGAGTTCCACTCATTTGGTTTGATTGCCTAATCATGCACTCAAGTACAAGTCTTCTAAAGACTCCATCTTACTTCATAAATTCTCCACAACAATGTAATTTTATAATTTGAAAGAACTATACTTCTTGAAACTAAATGTTCATGAATTTGAAGGACTGGTGACAAAAATGGAAGAATGACATGGCAACAAAAATCCCCTACAGATAAAATATACACTCCTGGCCAGTTGCCGTAAATCAACTGTCCATTTTAATTACAAAAAAGCCATGTAATTTCTGCTTCTCAGATGTTATTGTAACAATAATAAAGATTTTAATCTATTAAGATCAGTGCATGTGTTGCAGTTCAATTTTAGTAGTTCAATTTTTATTTTCTTTTGTTCTTGTGTATGGTAATGTATGATAATGAGTACAAAACAAAGGAAAATAAAAATTGAACCAAGGGTAAAATTTATTGAACTACAACACATGCACTGTTAGTGTTGTAAACACTCTTCAAATTAAATAAACATCATACTCACACTAATTTGATCAATTGAGAAACTGAATGATGTTTTTATATGGATTTTTGCATTACCTTTGACAGTGCTGAGAGAAGTAAGATCTTGACATCATCTGATATAGATGACTCAAGTTTGGTAAAAATCCACTGGAAAAACCTAACCATAAACGGTAATAGAATGTCACATTAAATTCAAACTGTGTATATTTGTATTAAGTAATTAAACTAAAAATACTGTATATGCAAATGAGGAAACTTTCAACAGGAGTGAGTCCATTTGCACAGTAAAGAGGAAAGATTATTTGTCAGTGACAGTAGAGATTCCTTTGTTGGTGAATTATCAAAGAGAAACTTTTTTTCTTGGAAACCAACAAAGTTTATCACTAATTACATCATTAACAAGGAGGCGTGCATCAGTTTCAAAAGGTCTGACTACCTATCAAGTCCATTTAATTGTTGGTTTTCAAGTATGATTTCTACCAATGAGTATAGCTGTACCTTCCCGCATCATTGCCCAAAATTCCACCCATCAAACCAACACAGTTTGCTACTTTTTCTTTCAGGTCTGGCTGGCCCCTATCGAAACATTGATTGAAAACAGAATATAACGTCAGCATTTTCCAAAATTTTCTCACTCAAACTAATGAAGTGGAAGATGATGGTACCATGACCAGTGCCACTGACGATAATAATCATTACCTTTCAAAGAGAACATCCTCTAAGACTGTGAATAGATTCTCAGCATGCTTGTCTATCACCTGGTGTTCATTAACAACAGCAATAAATGAGATTTTAGAAGGTTTGTATTTGTATTTACCAATTTGCCCATGCAACAGGACACTAGGTCCCCTTCAAGGCGTATCACCCGAACCCCAACCCCCACCAACCAAACTTTATTTAAAAAAGATATAATTCTAAACCCAGCAAAATTTGGCCTCATACAAAGCTTGCCCAGCAAAAAAACACTTTACCAAGCTACCAACCCGGTTTAATAAGCATGATATCAAACTCTGAAGTTCATTTTATTAAAGTGTATGTAAGTTTTAATACTTCACTAACAATCATAGAATGATATTTATTTTATATATCAGGGTTGTAAAACAATGCATCAGCCAAGGTAACATTGGATAATGTAACGAGTGGTTGCCTGTAGGTTTAATCAGGGCTAGGGTTCAAGGTATAAACAACAGAAATTTTCAGACCAGTCATATAGGAAGAGACTGGAAGCCTTTTGGTTAGGAAAGGTTTGCAACGATTAAACTAATCAAGACTCAAATGAAGCTGCATTAACCAAATTTTAGAAATAAACATTTAAAACATTTAGTTACCTGGCGATTATCAGGATTGCTAAGGAATTCTTCAAGCTGTAGTGCTCCAGTTAAACGACGGTCTCTTTCAGACTCTTTGGTAATCCTCTTTACAAGATGTGACAGACGAGAATCATCACCAAACATATTACTACGTTCTGGAAAATAAAAAATATACCATGGAGCTAATGCTCTTCTCTTTGGGATCAAACTTTCAACTGAGAAGTACTTTAGTATATAGCCAAAATTGCTAAGTACAATCGTCAAGGCAAAAAGTTACAAAGAAAGTGGTTGTGAAAGACACTACACTGTAAGCTTTACCTGCAAAAACAAAATATTGACCAATAATTACTTTAAATTGTATTATTTCTTATAAAAATTCCTCACATCGTGTTTCCAATAAACATCTTCATAACTAAATCCCGAAGTGCGTTAAACCATTAATGGTATTTCCATAAATTAAGTAAATAAGAAATCTGAAGTACCTACAACTGTACATGTAGTATACCCTGTGCAGTTATATTTTCCCCTTACATGTTATGATAAAATGGGGAAACATGTAAAAAGACTGAATTGTGGTAGCTAAAATATACTTAGGGAAAATATTAAGTCTGAAGCATAACTTACCCTGCCCAAAGGAGACACTGAAAACGGAATTTTTATAAATATCATGTCGGTAACCGGAAGCAGAAAACAAGTTACACGATGCATAAAAATAATTTGAGTTGCATGATATTACTTGAGTGGTATACAGCAACAAACAAACTAGATAAAAATGAAAACAGTCCTAAAATAGAATCCAAGAATTTTCAGATGACGTGTGTCTTCAATAAATTTTAACGTCTTCAACTGCGCCTTTCAAATTTAAACAACAGAGAACCTTGTGAGAACAATAATACAAAAACATAATTGGATAGAGTTTGTCTGATTTCAGCTGAACGGCTACAGCGGATTAAAGGAAAAAATTAATTTGTAAGAACAGTGATAGGGCTTTAATTAGAACCATTTCATGATTACCATTAGCCGAGCCTTTAGCACCAAAACTTTCCCGATTTAACTCCCTTGGAACTTCTCGGCTGGTTTCTCCTCTACTGCGAGAAGGTGGTTTCTCACTCTCCGAGCGCTGTTTCCCTTTATCCTTTTCAACGACGTTAGCTTTGGCGCCTTCCCTCTCAGGAACATCTCTTCTATTTTCTTCGTTCCTTCTTCTACCTCGCTCGTCCTTCTTTTCTGGACGGCGTCTGGAGTTCCGCCCATTTCGCTGTTCCCGATCTCGGTCTCTTTCTCTTTCACTTTGAGTACTTGTAGTGCTGCTGACTGAGTCTGCAGAGTGGTCTCGGCCTCTGTTTCGCTGAGAACGATCTCTGCGTGTTTGCCTACCACGGCCCTGAGGTCTCCCACTCATTCCATTTCATTCTGCCATGAAAACTTCTCCACAAGAACAAGAAATTCACGCTCAAAGGCTCAAACAACGCCAAGCGCCATCTTGAATACCGAAAGAGGTGCCTCGCTTTAGTGCACTTTCAGCTGGTTGTGCCTCGCTTTGGAGCTTTTTCCCAGCTGTCTGGGCAAAATTCAAGATGGCGGCCGTCTAACTTCCTGTTGGAACTGCTCAAAATTAAAAATGTCCCATGCGTGTTGTACAAGACTCATCAAAGACGTAACAGTTGTACACGAGCAAGCCTAATCCTCGGCCAGACAGTATGGGATCTCTATTTAGCAAGACGAAAGAACCGGAAAGACCAAAAATAACTGAGCAAGACAAGGCAGTTTTGGTAAGAGCCCTAGCTCCAGGAACGCGGGGCTGTGGTCTGGCTGGCAGCGCCCAGCTGCAGTGGCCTCTAGTGACTTCCTTTTGCCTTTGAGCGACAAGGAATTCTTATTTTTTGCACAAAATTACTATGCTGGGCATCCTGGATTAAATTTCAGGGGTTCAGAGTTTTGGGCTTCAAAAATTTCTTAAAGCTAGCACAGCCTTGAAACGGCTTGATATTATAGTTAAATTTAACCTTCTTACTTTTACTCATCACCCATCTTTCCAGTTACCGTGTTTCTTTATGCAAATAAATGGAACAATGAGCAGTTTTTAAATGACTGACCAAACAGTATTATATTGGGCTAATATTGTCTGGAGGGCGAGTTGTCTGACATTCTTTCGGATGATGTATCATCCGAAACATGTATTGTCTTCATCGTGTGGTTCGTCAAAGTAATCATCATACATTTTAATAACCGGTAGTTTGGTGGGAAATACCTACAATCAAACTTAATTTATATTGTACTTGAAATGTAGATTAAATTGGAAAGATTTCTGCATAGACCCATACATGCATCACTGTTATGCTAACCCTGCTCCAAAAATGGTGAGCATCATGAATAGAGTTTGAGCCCCAACAGATGTCAGACAACTCACCCCCCCAGAAAATAAGGCCCAGAGAAGACTTCTACATAGCCCCATACATTAATTATGCTTGCATCAATGTCATACTAACCCTGTTCCGAAAATGGTGAGCATGAATAGACTTTGAGCCACAACAAGCACACATGATTATTGTATGGGGCTGTGTGAAAATCTTGCCATTAAATTTAACACTGTATTCATCTTCAGGCCTTAAAGCAACAAAGGGACAAGCTAAAACAGTACCAGAAGAAGGTAGGGAATAAAAATGAAATATACAACTAGAATTCCAGGGGCTGCATGGAAGCATTGTGTTACCGGTACACAAGACAGTATATCCATGCACAATGTGCAAGACAGTATACCCATTATTAACTTTTTTTCCACTAGACCCCAGTCATACATGGAGACCACATTTTTCTGATCCTTATTGGATTACCAAACTTTGGTAATATAAATGGGGTAGCCATGAGACCAGTTCATAAGGAAAGTTGTTGGCTGTAAACAAAGGAAATCCACCCTCCCTCCTTCTAGGGTATAACCAAGGTGGAGAGAGAATCTCAACCAGATTTAGATTTAGATTAGCTGGGGGTAGCTGTGGTTTCAATGAGCACTGACATCTGACGAAAAGCGTTGGCTACTTCGATCAGAGACGTCGGCTACTTTTTCCCTAAATTGAAGTAATTAAATAACGATTCTTTATTTTTTCTTTAATACCCTTGCCTACTCTACTCCAACTCGCTGCCTACTACAAATTTTAGTAAAACCCCTGGGGGGGGATTCTGTATTTTATCAATTGTATATCGATTTGTTGAACAAATGGAGAGAGAAAGTCCATCCTTTTTGCTTTGCATTTGGTTGTCACTCATCATTAAAGATGGTGGACAGACAATGCTTAATTCCAGTATATTAGTAAGATTAGTTGGTCACTTGTCACATTTGTATCAAGTATTGTATCATAGCACTTGCATCAGGATACATCTTGTGTCATGAAAGAAAATATATTGTTGCAGCAGCTCTATGCTTTCATGTAAATGGGTACCCTATTGGCCAAGGTTTATTGTGCAAGCTTAATTAATATCAATTACTTTGAGTGACGGTTTCCAGCACTAAGATGGGTGGTGATCTTTCTTTATCTCAGATACAACTTAATCTTGAAAAGGAAAGACAGTTAGCCAAACAACTATTACAGGAAGGAAAGAAAAAGTAAGCTTAGCTCCCAGAATGTATAATTTGTTTTGAATCCCCTCAGAGGACATCACAGTATGTAATGTTTAATAAATGAGCAGGAGTGTTTCATCAAGTTTAAAACACGAGGCGCAGCCGAGTGTTTTAGGACTTGATAAAACACAAATTGCAAATTTATTGAACAGCTTAAAAAGCTTTACTGTACATATATCCATTCTTATGCTAAAATTTAGATTTGGGGTTATTTTGGCCTAGAAAATAGGATGTAAAATTTAGCCGTGTCTTTATCAGATATAAAAAATAATGATTTCTTTTGTATTTCCTTCATGAATTATTAACCCATTGACTACCGGCTGTTTTTACGTTTTCGGAGTGATTTTCCACCTATAAACGATGAATAGCAATTTGTGACTCCTTATTTGAAACTACCAGGGAAAAGTGGTGCTGTCCTAAGGCACTGGAGGCTCAAGGTTTCTGAAAACGTCATTTTGACGTAGCTATTTTTTATCTGTGAAGCAAAAACAATGGCCCAAGTTCGGTTTGCTTGCGATTTTTGCTAAGTTTACAGCCATTTTTCATCTTTAGCGGCTGCCTGATGAGCATCATTAAGCGTGACGCTAGCAAAGAGTCCATTTTTTCAAAGAATCGAGCAAGGTGATGTACTTTGTTGTCGAATTTGGCTTGTTACTCGACGAACTGGGAATTTGGCCGGTCGGACACTTAGTACCTTTGGGACTCGACTACTGATGAATTTCTCGACCTACCGCCGCACATTTTGGAATTTGTGAGCACTGAAGATGACCACAAGCAGGAAATTTTGGCGGTAGGCCGGAGTGGCTGTAGACTTAGTTTATATGTGAAAGAATTGGGGGAAGGAATGGGCGCTGTCAAAAATTCTCGTTAGTTCCCAGCATGCAACGCCCTCGAGATGTTGAAAATGTCGGGAAGGCCCGAATGCACTGGAACAAAAGGCTGTATCTACACTCAGGAGAAGAATATGAACAAAAAAACTCATTTCTAAGCTAGAACAAGGGCTGAATTTCGTTATGATGGTTGAAGTTTGGTTTTTCGACGATGATTTCCTTAAAAAACATGAAGGCAAAAAGGGGCATTTTTGTCGTTTCTCTTTGACGTTAAAAACGGTCAGTTTCGTTCTTGTCCAAACTCAAAAGGCCATATTTGGTAAAAATCGCTACGTTTCTTGCGTTTATTGGATATCCAAATTTAAAGGACATTCCATTTCATGCTCACAACTAACAGTTAAGGCAATATTCGTGCGATCGAGAAAGTTGCAATGTTTTGAAGCATGGGAGTTTTTTTACGGCCGGTTTTGGCCGGCACAGGTGCCAATGGGTTAATGAGTTTTTTTTTAATATAATGTAATATAATAATTGAAGGATGTTCTGCAAAAGGGGCGTATATCGCTTTTTTGCCTTAAAATTCAAATCTCTCTAAACTCGCTCTACTTTGGCATACAGACTGGTTATGATGTCAGAAATGAAATTCTGCACTTATTTTGTGATTTGAAGGTCTGGATTCAGCAAATTAGTATATGATTTTTGCCTACAACTGGACCAACACAAACAAAAGAAATCAATCATGCATCAGATCTTTTGTTTCTGTTTCTTGTGTTTTGGTAAAAGTCATAAGCTAATCCTTCGGATCCTAGCTTTCTAATCGCAAAATAAGTACAGAACTTCATTTCTGACATCATAACCAGTCTGTATGCCAAAGTAGAGTGAGTTAAGGGAGATTTGGATTTTAAGACAAAAAAACCAATATACGCCCCTTTTGCGGAACACCCTTCAATTATGTACAGTTTGCCCTCATAAAGATATCACTTGGGGCAGCAGGGGTGGCACTCTCCTCCCTCCCACCAGCATGGCTTAGGTTCAATTCCTGGAGCTGGCACCACACGTTAGTTGACTTTGTTGGTTGTCATCCTCGAACCAAGACGTTTTCCTCTCGGTTGTCCTCTTCTCAAAAATCAACATTTCCAATTGAAGGGCTCGGGGCAAGATCGTCCTCCCGGTTTTTGGTCGATTTTCGATGTGCTCAATAGAAACTGAGATTTGGCATGTGGACTTCATTCCAGTTAAAAAACATTGCTCTGTATTTGTTTTGGCTGATTTCCTCTTCGTTTTCGAGAAATAACATATGCAAAAAAAAACAAGTCAGCTCATTCCCTTGTGTATTAATATTCATGGGCCAATTGAATTACCTTTAGGGCACATGAAATGATTGACGCTTGGAAAGTATTGTTTGATAGTGTGACGTAGACTATACATTTGGCGGTTAAAACATCGATTTAAGTTTCATTGATAGGAAACTTACGTGGCTGTGAGGTGTCCATTGCTAGCTAAATTTAATGGAAACTCGCCAGCCTGGTGGTCGAACGGATGTCATTTAAGTCTGTCAATCGGCAAGTCAGACACTTCTGAAAGAAGCCAGTGGTGTTTCTCTGTGCATGCCAAACGCTGGAACAAATCGGAGTTTCGCAGTACAGAGTACTGAGCCAGGCGGGACAGTCTGAAAGCAACTCTCATCTTAAATGCGGCCCGCAGTTGAGAGTCTTGGCCCATTTGCCAAAGGTTGCCGTGCTAGAAATTCAGAAAGGAGAGTTGTTTTTTGACTTAGGCGAAAAATATTGGATGTTTGAAGACGTGTTGCGCACGCTCAAAAGGATGCTTTTATGTCCACAATTCAATGCAACCACAGAGGGCACTGTCTCCTTGAAAAGTTCTCACAAGGACTGGAAATGAATATTCGCTCGGCTGCGGTGGGAAAATTCTCACTTCAGAGCGGGAACATTATGGAGAATTCATCTAAGAGTGGGAAATCGGCAAGACAAGCAGTCAGTCCGTTTTCGATGAGCTGAGTATCTTGGAAAACCAGTGCAAGGAAAACTTTCTTTGCCGCACGCAGCAAATATTCAAAGCACAAATGACGTGACAAGGTGACAGCGTCCTCTGTCTGGTTATGTGAACACATGTAAAGATAAACATGTTGGCGTATTTTAACATATAAATCACTTTTGCATCGAGTACCTCGGTTAGTTCGCTTATATGGAGTCTTGTAAACATCATCAAAAAGTATTTTCACGCGCGATTAACAGCAAAAATCATTTTCACCCCAGATAAACAGTTAAAATTATTTTCACGCGAGTCGTGTGACAGCCCATTGTGTGCGATCGAATTTCATATATACCGGGTATGCAAATTTTCGGCAGTTTGAAGCTAAAGAATATCTTCAGAACTAGTTGAGTATGTTGTCCAAAGTCTTGACCTGTCGTCATTTACTTTGATTTTAATACCATTTTTGTTCCATATTTTTTATTTGACAATGAAAATGAATCCATTGCCAACGTTTCTCAACCACCAAAACCACGCAAAACTTACTATTCTGAAATGAAAACCGATGGAAAATGCACTGTTTGCAAGATACTCAGCTCATCGAAAACGGACTGACTGCTCGTCTTGCCGATCTCCCACTCTTAGATGAATTCTCCGTAATGTTCCCGCTCCGAAGTGAAAATTTTCCCACCGCAGCCAAGCGAATATTCATTTCCAGTCCTCGCGAGAACTTTTCAAGGAGACAGCGCCCTCTGTGGTCGTATTGAATTGTGGGCATAAAAACATCCTTTCGAGCGTGCGCAACACGTCTTCAAACATCTGATATTTTTCACCTAAGTCAAAAAACAACTCTCCTTTCTGAATTTCTAGCACGGCAACCTTTGGCAAATGGGCCAAGACTCTCAACTGCGGGCCGCTTTTAAGACGAGAGTTGCTTTCAGACTGTCCCGCCTGGCTCAGTACTCTGTACTGCGAAACGCCGATTTGTTCCAGTGTTTGGCACGCACAGAGAAACACCACTGGCTTCTTTCAGAAGTGTCTGACTTGCCGATCGACAGACCACCACCAGGCTGGCGAGTTTCGATTAAATTTAGCTAGCAATGGACACCTCACAGTCACGTAAGTTTCCTATCAATGAAACTTAAATCAATGTTTTAACCGCCAAATGTATAGTCTACGTCACACTATCAAACAATACTTTCCAAGCGTCAATCATTTCACGTGCCCTAAAGGTAATTCAATTCGCACATGAATATTAATACACAAGGGAATGAGCTGACTTGGGTTTTTTGCATACATTATTTCTCGAAAACGAAGAGGAAATCAGCCAAAACAAATACAGAGCAATGTTTTTTAACTGGAATGAAGCCCACATGCCAAATCTCAGTTTCTATTGAGCACATCGAAAATCGACCAAAAACCGGGAGGACGTTCTTGCCCCGAGCCCTTCAAATGCATTGTGCTGCACAATCTAGATACAGTGGACAGAAAGCCACTTCATGAAATATATATCACTGCCAATTCCTGTTTAGTCATTATTTATTTATCTATTTTATGTTACATTATTTTTACTATTAAACTATTAAACTTTTCCTGTTGTTAAATATTAGTAAAGCAAAATTGCTGCTCAAGAAGAAGAGGTACCAGGAACAGACTCTGGAAAGGACAGATAACCAGCTGGAGAACTTAGAAAAAATGGTAAATGTATTTTTAACATTGTTCCATTAACTGATTGAAAATGCATGCTTTTCTTTATACCTGAAGACTAGTACTGACCTATTTTCTTTTGACATTCAAGTTAGCTTATTATAAACTGAAAAGAGCTAAAGTGTCATAATATTATGCAAGACTACTAAGTAATAATAATAATTTAGAACTTATATAGCACATTTTCCATGTGTATATGATCAAATGCGCTTTACAAGCAGATGAAATTGGAATTTGGAAATGTTGGTTTCTGTGGAGAGGGGAAAATTGGAGAACTAGGAGAAAAACCTCTCGGAGCAGAGAAGAGAACCAACAACAAACTCAACCCACATATGACCCGAGCCACATTGG
>JAEMWC010000579.1:392500-400000 GCA_016490735.1 Pachyseris speciosa | reverse complement strand
GACTGTCTTACTTTTTTTAACAGGGGAGAAGAGACCACAGAAGACAAAAGAAGAAAAAAGAGAAGCAGAGATGGTTCCAGCTTAGATAACAGACTGGCTTTTTTTGGAATTAGAAAATTTTCAGTTATTACAGTACTAGTCCATAGGTCAAATTTCATTCTTCATGGAGTTGAAGATGATGTGCTATTAGCAACAGGAAATTAAATGTCCTGTAAATCCTGGTGACTTGTGGTGATTTATGGGCTCAGTAGACATATATTTTGGCTTGTAGTTAAGTTGTGACCTGATGTGAAATCACTGTGATCACTGACTTGTAATGTGTGACATGTGGCATCTGATCACACTTGACCAATGACACACAGCAACTTGTGACATTTAATAATCTTCAACACAATGGAGGAGCAACTGAAAGTTTTTGTCAAAATTTATTTTAAAATATTGCAATTTACAAGTTGTATAATTTTTTTTCACAAATAAATACATTTTATGTGAAAGAGAACCTGCTCAGTTAAATAAGATTGTAACAGTAATGTTCTAACACCAGGGGTTTCATTAGAAGCCAGCAACCGGTGAAAATCACCACCTTCTTCGTCAGAATTTACCTCTTACCGCCGCCTACTTTGTCCGTACTTTCACTCAAATTATTAAAAAGATTCATCAGGTCACCACCTACTTTAGTTAGCTCAGATGGCAATTTCAAAACTTATTGAATACCCTGTAACACCACTGTTAATTCTAGTCTGAGAACAAAACAGTCAATGATTTGTCTTGATGAAATATTCAATTCTCAGAGGACACATTTAAAAATGTGTTGAATTCTGCTGTAAGAGTTCATCTTGTGGTTTAGTGTAATACATATCTTTTGGTAATTACCAACAACATTACGTAGCCACATGTGTTTGACCATTTGTAATGGTTTAACTGCTAACTAAAGAATATCTGGATGTTCACTCCAGAAACTGTTGCCTATTATGTTGGTATGGTGTGTGGTAATTTGTCTTTTCGGTTGTGCTATCATCTTGATCTGAGTTGCTGGCGTCACTGATCTGCAGAGAAGGAAATTGGAAACAATTAATCAAAGCTGAAAATGAAACTATGGTGAGCAAGTTTAATTTATACTTTCATGACTTCTTTGTAAGATCTAAAATACTGATTTAAACACTACCCCCCTAAGCATTTGCTATTTGCGGGATTGTGTGACCTTTTTATTTATAAGATTCAGTAAATGCCAATAAACTTGGAACTTGAAACTGAAAATACAGACTAAGAACCAGTCCTACAAAGCAATGACCTTCTTATCTTTAAGGCTAAAGAAAGAAAGTCAGAAGTGTGACAAAGGCATTTTAATATGCATAGATATGAGTGACTTTGTTATTTTGTTTTCTGGGTAGATTTGGCAATTTCCAACAAACTGCAGTTTCATCAAGAATACACTCAAATACATGCAGGTCATGTGCCAGAAATGATAACAATCTGAAATAAACAGCAAAAACCCTAGTAAATTCTTTCTTTTTTTTTTTATTTTAATTTTTTTTCTTTGGATAGCCTTCATTTCTGGTATATGGCTCAGTTACTTCTTCTTGGTTTGGTTGCAATTTGATAGAAAACAAAGAACCTAAAATGCACAGTGTGAACCAGTTATACCATTCAATATCTTCATGTAACCTGCTCTCCTTTATACCAAACCATAAAAATTCAGAGAGCAGGAAAGCTGTTGCAGGGTTCCAGATCAGTTTTTTCAGGCAGGGTGTCAACAAGGAATCCCAGCGGGTCATTAATTCCCATTACTTCCACCAAACCATTATAAATGTTCCTTTATTTCATCCGGGTCATGTACCCGGTAGCTGACCTTGTGTTTTTTTAGACCCCCTCTTATCTGGAACACTGTGTTGTATTTTTGCCAGTATTCAACCAAACTTTCCCACCCTGTACTACAATCCTACAATCCTGTATATTCCAGCCTATGGCATGGTATATAAAATAGTTATAGGCTTCTTTATTTACCTAGAAAATACTTGATTGACTTGTGGGATATACAATTTCCATAAAATACCTCTTAATAGCATTGTACAAGTAGTATGTATTTCATGTATAACATCTAGGTTATATATTTTTGTATGTATATGACTAGCTGTTAGAAAAAAAATGAAAATAAAACAGCCAAAAATCTGACAGATTCGAAAAAAACGTAAAATGTTAGAAATTACAGTGAAGATAAAATATGGATGTTGAACTTCTTATTTCCAACATCCAGCCTCTAAGGAGTTATGTCCTTGACCCCCAACCCCATGACAACATGTTACTTGTCAAATTGTATCAAAAATGAATATACTTACCTTCTCCCAGATGAGGACAGAGCCTTTGCGATACATTTGAGGAAGGTTGTTGTAGTTGATGTCGAATTCAGAGAAGAGGATTTCTTTCTTGTCACTAGACACTGTTTCTTGAAAGAGAATTTCGCTTATTGTTAAATGACAGGGTCACTGTCAATGGGTGGGGACAATTGCTTTTTGGACACGATGAGCCAAGGAAATGTGTACTTCTCATGTTAGTTTTTTTTGTTGCATTAAACCGATGTTTCAATTTATCGTATCCTGTGATGAACAAAAAGGCTCTTCAGCCACAAGAAACATTTTAAAATGTCATAGAAAGGAGTATTATATGCATTGGTGTCACTATCTCAATATTGATTGGCTAAAACCATGCAGCTAATTACTGCTGGCACTGTTTTCGTTACTTCATACCTACAGTTTTTATACATGCAAAAGTAACCTCATACCTACAGACAATAGGTTTTATACTTGCAGAAATGACACCATTTTGCAGACAATAGTTTCACAGATGCGAGAAACATGATTGTTTTGATGAATCTTCTGGAATTGTACAGTATTGCAGAAGGTCTATCTAAAACAGGTCTGTGTTCAGCCAAAAGTTTAATTTTAAGAAGTTAAAACATGTTTTCGGGTTTTGCATGATAGAGAGAATTATCATGGCCTTGGTTTGTATTATCTGCCTCAGCCTTCATTTTCAGCTGTCATGCTCAACCTCATCCAATACTTGTTAATGAAACAGGTTCAGTTGTCCAAAGTACAGTGAAGCTTCCCTCGGTTTAGTTTGAACTTTAATTTTCTGAAAAGTTTGAACTTTAACTTTCCAATTTAAGGACTATTTCATAGAGGTATAAATTCGAAAAGATTTGTATGCTCTAGTTTTGAGATGAACTTCTTTTTACCTTGAGCTTCAAATTTGTTTTCAAAAACATTTTCAGTGAGTGAGATCAAGACCATGGTTCACTAGCATGGTTATGTGACAGATGATGGCTAGATTTTGTAACTTTTGCAGGCTGTAAAATGTTGAGATGGTGCAATAAATTTAGTGGTGCTGTTGATGATGATGATGATCATGGTGATGATGATGCTGCTGCTGATGATGATTGTGATGATGATGATGATGATGATTGTGATGATGATGATGATTGTGATGATGATGATGATGATGATGCTGATGACGATGATGCTGATGATGATTATGAGAGTGCAAATATTTATTTTAGTGATGATGATGGTGATAATGAGATGATGATGATGATACTGATGGTGATGATGATGATGATGATGATGATACTAATGATGATGGTGATGATTGTGATGATGATAATGATGATGATGATGCTGATGCTGATGATAATGATGCTGCTGCTTCTGATGATGATGATGATTGTGATAATGATGATAATGATGATGATGCCGATGCTGATGATGCTGATGATTGTGATAATGATGCTGATGATGATGCTGCTGATGATAATGAGATGATGCTGCTGCTGCTGATGATGATGATGATGCTGATGATGATGATGATGCTGATGATGATGCTGATGCTGATGCTGATGCTGATGATGCTGATGATGATGCTGATGATGATGATGCTGATGATGATGCTGATGATGATGATGATGCTGATGATGATGATTCTAATGATTATGAGATGATGCCGATGGTGATAATGATGATGATGATGCTGATGATGACGATGCTGCTGATGATGATGCTGATGATGATGATGATGATGCTGATGATGATGCTGCTGCTGATGATGATGATGATGCTAATGATAATGATGCTGATGATGATGATGATGCTGCTGCTGCTGATGATGATGATGCTGATGATGATGCTGATGCTGATGATGCTGATGATGATGATGCTGATGATGATGCTGCTGATGATGATGCTGCTGATGATGATGATGATGCTGATGATGATGCTGATGATGATGATGATGCTGCTGCTGACAATGATGATGATGATGCTGATGATGATGATGCTGATGATGATGATGATGATGATGGTGATGCTGATGATGATGATGATGCTGATGATGATGATGCTGATGCTGATGATGATGACGATGATGCTGATGATGCTGATGATGATGATGCTGATGATGATGATGATGATGATGATGCTGATGATGATGATGCTGATGATGATGATGCTGATGGTGATAATGATGATGATGCTGATGCTGATGATGATGCTGATGGTGATAATGATGATGATGCTGGTGATGATGATGATGATGATGATGGTGATGATTGTGATGATGATGATGATGCTGCTGCTGATGATGATGATGCTGCTGCTGATGGTGATAATGATGCTGGTGATGATGTTAATAATAATAATAATAATAATAATGATAATAATAACAGTATTTGTATAGCGCTTTATACAAAAGTTCTAAAGCGCTTCACAATAAAAGAAATTATATTATAGCTGGCGCATCTTTTCATTGAAATCGAGCGTGCCTTATAAGAGTACAAAGCACGCGGATGACGCCATTTGTCTGCGCGTGCAGTTTCAAGATCATTACAAATCTGGCATTTTTCACAATTAAAAAAATAAACTTCTCGATTAAAATAGTACAGTCATAAAACAGAACAGACGACACGAATTCTAAGTGATGCTTGTTTTACCTGAACGGTTTTAACCGCCAGTTAAAAAGAATTTTTACAACGAGACACAGTGTTGACGCAATATGTACGATCACTGACGCCATTCCGCGCGCGCAAGCTGAGAATAAAATTTGCTCAGGAAGCAAGGAAGTGACGAGAGCACTCAAGAAGTAGTTAAAAGCACTCGCCTACGGCTCGTGCTTCTTCCTACTTCTTTCGTGCTCTCGTCACTTCCTTGCGTGCCTTATAACAGAACAAAGCACGGTTAATGCTTTTTTATTTGTTAAATAGAATTATAAAACTTACATTAACCTAATGAATAAAATAACGTTTAAAAAGATAAGTTTTTGAAGATGATTTAAAAGTGCTGACACTGGAGCTTCGCCTAATATAGCTAGGAAGGCAGTTCCATAATTTGGGGGCGCATACAGAAAATGCTCAGTCTCCATAAGTTTTCAGATTTGATCTAGGAACTTGAAGCAGAAATTTAGATGATAATGATGATGATGCTGATGATGATGATGGTGATACTGAGGAGATGATGATGATGAGATGTTTATGATGATGATGATGATGATGATGTTGATGATGCTGCTGATGATGATGATGATGGTGACGATGATGACAATGAACAGTAGGTGAAACATCATCATTACACTTCATCTATTCCATTTATAATCTGCCTGTCTCCAGCTCAAGTAATATCTCAAGTTCTTCACAGTTGGATATAACACCACCAACCCATCAAACATGGGTGGCTAAAGAAGCTCTTGAGAAGACATTCTGATTAAACTTAAAAATGATATTTAGACATTTGCGAACTGACTATGGGACGTTTGCGAACCAACCAAAGACGTATGCGAATCGACCCAAGACGTTTGCGAACTGACCGTTTGCGAAACGACTGGTTTACGAAACGGCCGGTTACCTTAACCGCGGTCAAACGTAAAAAAATAAGAAAAGTCCTTTAAAGATAAGGTTTTTACGTTGAGAGCTCAAAGATGATGAGTCTTTCATCAGTCTGTGAGTTTACTGAATCATTTCATGAATTACTAAAAAAGTTTTAAGGTTTTTTAAAGCGAAGAATGTGGAGACTGTTCGGCGTGGTATGTTTTTGTTTTCTGTTTCAATGCGTGACTTCAGGAAAACCGATTCACCTTATTGTTCCTAAAACTGTTTTAGTAATTCATAAAATGATTTAGTAAACTCACAGACTGAAGAAAAACTTATCATCTTTGAGCTCTCAACGTAAAAACCTTATCCTTAAAGGACTTTTCTTACTTTTTTACGTTTGACCGCGGTTAACCGGTAACCGCTATGACGTTCAGGTACCGGCCCCTGGAGTCTGGGTATGAGATTGCGTTTGGGAGCGCGCGCACATTTTAAAACATGGCGGATTTTGCTTAGGTTTTGCTTAGATTTTGCCCAGCCTGAAGAGTGGTTGTTTTCTCTTGAACAAGCGTCACTGTCTGTCTCTTTTATCGCACTAGTTAAGTTAACTAATCATCTTCTTTTTGTTTAGAGATTTAAAAAGACTTGAAGCAGAAAAATGGGTAAGTGTTTGATATAGGCAGTGGTCCAACGATGCCAACACACCATTTGGCCTACTCATAATATTCAGGGCGTATAAAGCCGGTTGCAGACGAGCAAGTTTTCCTTGACAAGTGTCATTGACAATTTTTATTTGCTCATGTTTATGAACGACAAGTTTTCTTTGGCAAGTTTTGCCTTCACAAGTTTTATTTGCTGGTGTGAACGAATGAACAAATTTTCTTTGACAAATATTCACTGTAGCCAGCAATTCAATTACACAGCGGACGGCAATTTTTTTGACAAGTTTTCCTTGTTGACCCGTACAGACGAGCAAGTTCTGCGATGTGTCAAGTGTTTCCTTGACAAGTCCACTTGTTCAAAAACTAGCATGCTAGTTTTTGAACAAGTGCACTTGTCGAGGAAACACTTATAAATTGCTATTGCGCATGCGTAACTTGCCCCAGGCCCCAACCGCGCCTTAGAGAGAAAAATCCCTAAAACTTGGAGAAAATTATGTGAAGTTCCGATTTTTTTTGCCAATCGGAGATATTCCAGCCTTCTTTACAAGCCTACGTAAGCAATTGTTGTTAACGTACATAACTGCAATGATAATGACGAAATGGTATGAATTTGCGTGCTTATGACGTCATAAATCTCAGAAAAATGCGAATTTCCAAAAATCGATACGTAGAGTTTTGCACCTTGGCGATTGTTAACCATTGGCACCATTTTCGATATCCAGAAGTGTATGCCACTGGAGTTTTAGGCCTTTTTCTGTCCTGGTCACGTGACTTACCAAATATGGTTGTGACTCGAAAATCTTGTAAACCTTTTTGATGTTAAAAACATAGCCAGACAGCTTGCCTGTGCAAGTTAGGGTTTCCAAGATATGAGCGTTGGGAACTTTCCATAGCAACAATGTTAGCTCATTTTGTAGTTAAGTTAGTCCCCCTTAATAGGTATATCTTACACTGGTCTGGCATACACTGTCTTCCCCAAACATCCTTAGT
>JAEMWC010000579.1:370000-387500 GCA_016490735.1 Pachyseris speciosa | reverse complement strand
TGATTGCAAAAGATTTGACGGCCTCGTTGAGCTCATTATATTTGTCAAACGGTTTTATTTCACATCATCGCTCGCGCTGGTGAGTTTGTTAATCCGGCCAACTTCTCGCGTTGGCGTTCGCCGAAGAGTGAAAACCGAGGAAAACATCATTCGCGAACTGACAAACCCCATAAAAACAAAAATCAAGAGAAACTTAACCACCTCAAGGATTCATTTGTGTAATATTTATATCAAAGCCAGCCCCGGCGAGAGTAGTGCTTAACTTTGAAAAATTTCTCGTATTTCTCTCGTAATGGCGGCCGGTCAAATCAAATCTGTCTTCAACCGTTTGTTGTGACCGAGATCGGTAACATACGATTATTAACTGGGTTGTCTGTCAGATGTGATTAATAATCGCGCGTTCTACGATTATTAATCGTATAATCTTCCAAACACGATTAATTAACCGTAAAGTACACGATTATTAATCGCAGAACACGTTCTTCACGATTAATAGTCGTAAAGTATCACCAAACCAGGTTAATAACCATAAAAAGCGTATGTTTAGGTTAATAACCGTGTAATTTTTACTCCAGAATTAAAAAAAAACACTCCAGAATTAGATAGACCCCTGTTGGTAGTTATTTTGACTTTTCTAGGGTGTTAAAGTTGCAAAATCTGGCCATCGTCAGAGTGTCCCACGACCAAGTCAGAAGGGGTTTGGGTTTATTCTCGATTTGACGTCACAAACTGATTTACATCGCATTAAGTCTTTGTAAACATGCATGCAAAGCAGTTTGTGACATCAAATCGAGAATAGACTCAAGCCCCTTCTGACTCAGTAGTGGGGCAGACGATGGCCAGATTTTGCAACTTAAACACCCTAGAAAATTCAAAACAACTAGTCAAGATATGGAATAAAAGGTGCAGTGTGTTTCAAACAGGTGCAAATATTTATTTTAGCAAAAAAAATTTGGGTTTAGGTGCACTTTAAGAACATCAGGGTGAAAGTTGGCCAATAAAGCACCTTATTATATGACTGGCTCTTTCAGCAGTCAAGGTGAATCAATTCTCTTACTGTGATATGCTACCTGCGAAGTCAAGATGGAGACATCTTGATGCTCGGGATAGCCTGTTCGTCCCGCGTTTTACTGTCTTTTAATAGCGTCCTTTGACTTGTATAATAAATCCTTTATTGACTAAGCTTGTTCGGTCAAGATGGCAGGATAATGTGGCCTTGTTCTTTTTTTGCATGTTTATGGACCTCGACTTCATCTCGGTCCATAAACACGCAAAAAAAGAATTTTGCCAATATCCTGCCATCTTGACCTCATGCTTGACTAAATAAAACATGTTCTTATATTAAAAGAAAAATGATGCCAGAATAAGAAAGCAATACAGTAACTTATTTTAAACTAAATGTGCTGGACCATACAAACTCTAAGAGCCATACAGTACCCGACAGGTCCTCAAGGATGAGACTGTGGGACCTAATAACAGTTGACAACATTTCGCTAACAGTTACCTGGTTGTCTTTAGTTTTTGTTTGGCTCAAGAAGATCATGCTGAGCTGCAGATGGAAGGATATAAATGTCATTTTCTAGAACAGTATACATTTAAGAGCACTCTTTCAGTAGGGTACCTGAGAAAATTATAGATAAGCTGATGCTGTCTTTCTTGCCAGTTAGTCTTATTTACTTATTTTTATTTTGTAAGTAATAAAATGTTGATTAAACCTCTAGTAATGTATGATGTATATAGTATTTATTTAATATAGAATGTATCCTATATTTTATTTTTTTATTTGAAATTTATTTTTAGTGTAAGTAATAAACATTGTATGTTAATTAAACCTTTGTAATGAATAATGCATAGTATTTCTGAAACAAATGTTTTTACCCAGTAAATTAGAACTTGATCAACCTGAACCCCGAAATCATAGCAGGTATATGCAGGTGTTTAATGTATCTTTTATTTTGGTCATCATCATCATCATCATCATCATAAGCTTAATTTAAACACAGTATCAATTCATTTCTACAAATAAAATATGCTCTTCCATTGAGCCACATATTTGCAATTAAATCCTACAGTAAAAGAATCATTATGTATTTATTTATTTATTTATTTATTTGCCATCTTCATAATATTTACTAGTATTACACCTAATTTAGTGGTGAGGAGACCTCAGGAAACCACAAGGCTTATAGGAGAGGCCACCTGAAAGGACAATATTAGATTAAAATTTGGTGCTGTGTGAGTGCAGCATGACAGATTCAAGATTGTATAAATAAGAATTCTAAAATCTTTTTCTTAAAGATAAGAAAACTTGTTGAACAGGTAATTGAAGTAGGATCAGAGAATTCCAAAATTTAGGACCTTGAAATGTGACTATAGAAACAGTTTGCTTGCAGGGATTCTTGAAAAGACTTCAAAGTTATTTGATTTTTAGCTTGAGTGGGAAGGCTGTTCCAGAATTTTGCACCATGACTGGTGTTCTAGGGGCATTTTGATTATGATCAATGATATCTGAAGGTACCTAGTTCAATTTGAGTAACAAAACATAAAAATGATCATGACATAGCTCCTTGAACAAATTGTATTTAATTTAACAAATTCAATTTAAATTTAACAAATTGTATAACTATCATTGTTTAGCTAGGGGCAAACTAGCAAACTTTAGTTTATTTAGCCCCTAGACACCTTTAAACTGTAATAGTTTAACATTTTCTTTTCCCCTTTTATAGCTCTCACATACTTCTAAAAAATGAAACGCTAACAGTATAATAGGTGTAATAGAGATTGTAATTTGAGGTGTTGTTGTTGTTAACTTTTAAAAAATGATTCCTTTTCTGCAGTGATTTCTTTTTGTTTCCATTTACAGGCCAAGCTGTGTCTCTAACTAACGTGAACCATGAAACTGTTTAAGTACAGATTTTTGTTATTGATTTCTGTCCCTCAGGGTTCCACAGAAGATCGGGTTGGTCACAGATTCACCATCTTTATTGGAGCGCAACAGAGCTCTTCGAACATCTCACAGGATTGGCTGGGAAAGCAATAAATAAACAAAAGAAACAATGGACCCTATTCCTGAAACAACAGAGCCTTGTGCCATTTGGGGCCAATGAACGGAGTTTTCGTAACTGTGATTGTTCAAACAAAGGATGCCTGAAAGAACTTTTGATTGCAATTAATTTTCTGATCTATTGGTTACGAAGTCTCTTCAGTTCAAAGGGAATACTAATTACAAATATCTTTTTATTGCGACAGGACATGAGTTGAACAAACACTTTTGAATTTAACTTAGGCAAAACAGCTCACTGAATGTCAATTGCAATTTGTTCCATCTTTGGTTTTGGCATGTAACACTCCTTAATTAATTTAAATATATACATAAAAAAATATATCACACCCTTTAAGAAAAAGGGCCTCTCCCTTCCTCAACCAATAACTTTTAGAACTTCAACCAAAACCCATGGTGGGTGACTTGTTTGTATGCATGCCTTTTTTGCACTTTATGTAATTTTTGGTATACTTGCTTTGTATTCACATTGCTTCTGATTGCTTTATTGAGATGTTTGTTGTGATTGGTCAGATCAGCCACTTGGTTTGGTTTTGGCAGCTATACTCAATCGAACATAACATGTAAGGGTAACATGTTAATGTTAAATACATGTATTGTACCTACATGCAGTGACAAGTCACCCAAAATAACTTTAAAGCTAAACTAGTTGGGTGACTACCATATATTAGTTATAATGTACATAGCAGTCAGAAAAAAGGCATTAAACTAAGTTAATAATATTTTAAATATATTAGAAGTTAGAATTTTGAATTTTTCGTCAATTATTTCGTTCCACAATTTAGGTCCAAAAAATTGAATATTGAATTTATCATAGTTTGTTCAAATTTTGGGAAGATAGAAGGTTACCTGGTTCCAAAGTGAGTGTGCTTGCGGTGTTTGTTAAGAACAAATTGAAGATTTTTGATAGTTTTCCAGTTACTAAACAGTGTATAAGATAAAGAGTTTGAAGTTTTATCAGATCTTGAAGTTTTAGAAGATAAAGTTGAGCAAACAGAGAACTAGTATGTGTATCAAAATTAGAAAAGATAATTAGATGGATAGCTAGATGTAAAGTGGTTTTACGTTAGTATCATAGTTGTTAGCCCAAACTATACAACTGTAAGAAAGAAAGGACAGAATAATAGCATGGTATAATTGGACTAAAATTTTGATGTCAACAAAATGCCTCATCTTAGAAAAGACACCAATGCCTCTGGATACCTTTTTGGATATTTGTTAAATTTGTTCTTTCCAGTTAAGGTGACAGTCTAATAAGATGCCTAAATACTGTAACACTGTTACACTTATTAACTGGTTTACCATCTATTTCAATTTTCACAGAGTATTAAGTTTTCTTTGATAGGGATGAAATATTATTACAAAATGTGTTTTATCAATATTAAGAGAAAGTTTGTATGCACAAAGCCAGGTCTTAATCTAATTTATATTGTCAATTTCTTGATTGAAAGTTTGCTCAAGATGTTGTAAATTTATATTAGAATAAAGCAGATTAGAATCATCTGCAAATAGGTGAAAATTAGAATTGGATGAAGAATTAACAAAGTACAGGCTCTTGTGGGGGAATACATTTAATACGAAAAGAATTTCCCCATTTAAGCCTTTGTGCATCCAGCTCAAAACAGAGGATACGAAAACTGTCTATTGCAACCTGCCCACACAGGACCTGGAAACAGTTTCTTCAGGATAGACTCGCACTCTCCAATTCAATGTTTTTACAACTAATATAACTGTTAACACATAATGAGTGGTGTTTCAAAGAAATATGTTCAGGGTTGTGTGATGCACAGCAGGGTGTCGGCAATCATTGTACAGCTTCACATCTGAATATCGTATGCATTGATATCAGATAAAACTATGGATTACTGTAGCAGAGAAAATTTATTACAATGGGTAAACAAGGTGTCTCAAGGTATTTTGGTGGGGATTTAAGACTAAAAGTAATTCACCATGTCATTTTTTCCTTATCGAATATAAATAGCTGCAATTATTATAGTCGGAGGGTGAGTCTTGGTTTAAGGTGGCTAACATTGGTTTTTAACACTTTCCAGCTCTTGTACTTTAATGAATCATCACCAATATTTATAAGTTGTTACCTTTCGAGTGGTATCAAACAAATGCCCAAACATTGGTGAACAAGTTAGGAAAATTCTTTCTAGTCTATAGGTTGCCATAGCAACACTATAATCTGTTAGAGACAACCCTAATTTTACCTTCAAGCAGCAATAACTCAAGAGTGGGCTTGGTGTCCCCCATTTTGTAGCACTAAAAAGTAATAAGCTTTTGAAAATCCAACAATCTTCAAAGTTTTCAAAAAATTGTAGGAGTATGTTCAGCACCACCTTAAATTTTCAAAAATTTAACGTGGCTCTGAATCACTTCTACATATTTTTTAACTTTGCAAAAAGTTGTATTTTATTGTGCTAGTTAATAAAAAATAAAAAGCAATCGTTACCCAGCTTATTTTTGAGTTATTGTTGCTAAAGGCTAAAATTAGGGTTTAGTTGCTATGGTAACCTATGTCGCCCTTCCGTCATCCTCTTTCCAAACGTAATCAGAGAGCAAACACATGATCAAGCTAAATAGAAATATTAAACTGCCACAAAGCTTATATTGGGAAATGTGGCTAACCCTTTGTGTCTGTACATTTTATTTTTACACTGGGAAAATTGTGCATGGTTACAGGCTAGAAGTGCTTCCAACCCTATTGCCTAAAAAAACCGCTGATTGCAAACACCAATTTAAATTACCTACTCTCTACTACTCCCGTGGGTAGAGCCATTATCCTCGCAATGGAGGTAAATTGTTGCCAAGAGTCGTTACCTCTCACATGCACAATAAATACAACACCCTCCCCTTTCCCATAACATGCATGCGTACAAAAAAGGTACTACAATAATATGGAGAAGAAAATACACCTTATTCCAAAATGGCGGCAAATTATTATTCTTTTTTTGCCCTCTTTGCCTCATTTTCACTTAAAAATTCATCTGTATTTTGTACATGTTGACGAGGAATTAACCTGCAAACAAAAGAATAACCAATTGGATGCCATTTTGGAATAAGGTGTATACCCTGTTAAGAGAGAAAAATGCAGGTTAATCACTTAAAAATTGAGAAGATGCTGTTACCTAGGGTTGAAAAAAACAAAATGTAAATCAAGGTCTTTAGAACAAAGTACAAAAAGGTGACACACCACAACCCACTAAACAATTAACAAAAACAAACATGCTAATAACCACTGGGAAGAGAGTGGAGGGAGTGCCTCCCTACGCTCCCTCTCCCCTCTGCGGTGAAAGAGGGGGAGCAGACAGTGGAGGGAGTGCCTCCCTACGCTCCCTCTCCCCTCTGCGGTGAAAGAGAGGAGGAGCAGACAGTGGAGGGAGTGCCTCCCTACGCTCCCTCTCCCCCTCTGCGGTGAAAGAGAGGGGGAGCAGAGAGTGGAGGAAAAGGAGCAAGAGTTAAGTAATTCAAGGAGACAAAGTTTTCGCGCATCACCGTAAATAGGTTTGCGTCACTTTATTCTTTCAGTTATTGATAGCACTAGTGGAGGAGTGTGCCTCTTTATTATCAGCATTCTTTGATTTGTGGTTACAGTGATTTCTTTGTTTGTATATGTGTCTTCTTATTGTATGGTGCACCTATAACGTTATTGACTATTTTTTTAATACATATTTTACATAACAACCGGTTGATATCACTGTTAAATTTTGAAAATAGTTTGACTTTGGATAACTGACTTACTAGAATTAGAGCAGAAGTTAAATTCTGAATTTTTAGTCTTTGCGAAAATGTTTTAACTAGAATTGGAATCTGTTTCTTTGAATGAACAGCAACCGTAGTAAAGATTTTAGTTAAAATTTGAGGCAGTTTGATATTATTTTTATAATCGTCACTTGAGGCTATCGAGTCTTTCACAATCCTTAATGGCTCCATTTCGTCTTATGAAACTGCTAAATGTGTTGTTTTTTTTTATGTTTTTTTCTAGACAAACCAAAGCTATAAATTTAATCGCTCTTCTTGTCTTCCTTTTAAACGACAACGCTGCTCACTTACCTTTCGGTTTTCGAGGGAGACACATTACTGCAGCACTATAAATTAAAAGTTATCAACTAACAATTCATGCTCTTTTTTCCAAACAAGCAAAGCAAGTACAAAAAGAATGTTAATCAAAAACGCATCATAAAGAAACTTTAGTTATTGCTGCACCTGCTCAGTGCTAAAATTGATCACTATAAAGTATTATTTCCAATTTTCTTGCTTGTGGATTTACCCTAGTCGGTAAAATCACAGGTGCTTATGATGCCTGATAATGTTTTAACACTAATATACACTATTAATATTTTTTGTGTTGGAAACTTTCTGACTCAAATGAATAATAAAGCTTGAATAATCAATCGCCCGAGAAGCTTTCTCGTTTCAAGTTTTCTGTTTCTAAATCAGTAGCAATTACTATATAACGAAGATACTCCATGTCATTCCCTTGATGCTGGATACCATGATCCTCTACCTTACAGATTCATCTAAACAGCTGATCTAAAGCAGAAATTGATAATTATAATTCGGGTGAAACTCTGTTAGTGTTGCATATAGTTGAAGTCTTCATGCAATGCATACGATCACCTATTAGGACAGAGACAATTAAATCCTTGCGAACTGAAAATCGACGCTCGATACCTTTTACGAGCCTGAGAAGAATTAGCAACATCGCAAAATATGACCTACAGCAAAACTTGAAACTTATCCGTCCGTCCTTAACTTTATTTTGTATGATATATTTGCAGTGTATAATGCGGCTTAGATGACGATTACAAACTAGAACAGAAACAATTCAATTTATACGAAGTCTATACGAACTGATATAGACATTTTGAAAACCTTTAACGAGTTCGCAAAAAAAAAGTGATTAACAACTGATAAAAAGCGGTTTGAAGTTTTTCAAGTTCTTTTTGACAACAGATTTACGCTATAAAATTTTCACAGTGCTTTTGTTAAAATTTGATACTATAAAATTTTCCAAAAGCCTTTTGGTTTTGGCTGAGTCTAAAGATTTTGAAAAGAGAACTCGATTGGAACTCAAAAATGAAAAGTGAAAAAAAAGAAATTCGCAAAATGTCTTAAATTGTTTTGGGAATTCTATAGTTCCGTTGCTGCATGTTCATTCAAAGAAATAGATTTCGTTATATGAAATGAGAATCTGACAGCTAAATCCAGATACAAATTGCTGTAAAGTTCCTCTTTCAATTTCATCTTTTGTGATTTCTTAGTTTTTTTGTTTACGATTCCACAACTTTGGGTGGCAAAAGAGATAATTTTCCTTTCGTTGGAATACTACGATTCCCACTTACTTAGACTTGTATCAAGTGTTTTTAGTTCATCACGGCAAACGCTAAACTATACGAGTTCTCAGTTGCTGAAAGCTGTAACTGTAGCTTACATGTTTGTATCCATGTATAACTTGTGGCCTGACAGAGTTTCCAGTCAGATGTGATCCTTTGGATTCATGTACATAGCGTCTTGTTGTGAGAATAGGGTACAGTCTTTTCCAGAGTGAGAAACAAACTTGAGTAAAAGACGCGGGCTGGAGTTGCCGCATAACTTGGTTCGGCGGCAGTGGTGGAGAGCTTGAAAACCTCCGATTTGTTCATGTTCGTGACGTGCCAAGCTCCTTTAAGTAATGGTTTCTTGGCCACTCCAAGACAATCTGAAACGGATAACAAGCGTTTCAATTTAAAAAAGTCAAGCTGCAATGATTGCTTATAATTACTTATATATGACAATAAACTCGGCTTTTACTGCCAACGTCCAACACCTGAAGGTCTTAGAGAATAAAAAGATCCTCATCCAATCACATTTGAAAACAGATCACAGAGCAGTGAATACTAGTGACGTGTCTATCTCCACAGTGCTGGACTCCTCTCTCAAGAGGTAAAATTTGGTAAAATAATTTTAAAAAGGAAACATTTCAAATCTTTTTTAAATACAAGATAAATGCAAGATGGTGTCTTCTATTGGGCTACTTTTTAATTTAAATTTATACGTCTTGAAAACAAAAGAAAAATCACTTAACGAAAATCGCTATTATTATCACTTTGTTGGGCATTGTCGGGCATTTTGCGCGCTAAATTAAAATTTGGCGGGCTAAAATTTTAGCCGCTGGAATAAACCAATGAAAAGTATGAATCAAATTATCGTACGATTTACTTGCAGCGTTAGTAAAAGAACTGATCACGGAACCATTTTCAAAGCCCAAATCATGGCCAAAAACACAGAAAACAACGAAGAATTTGTAAATTCCCAATTTTCTCAGCAGAGGAGACGATCTTCAAACAGTAGAGGCCGATTCCGTGCCACAAAACACCAAAAAACAGACCATGGCAGGTGGCGAAGTGCTTGTAAGTTTTACGGTTTCAAGCCAAACGTACACACTCATTCCAACCAATTATACCAAACTGTCAGTTTAGCAATTGCACAATTACTTTCGACACTTACAAATACGTTGATCGATTTTTGTTTCTTTCATGTCTTTTACAATTCTTGACAAGTCACTTGGAAGATTTTTTTTATTTTTAGCCAGCTTCGCTCGATGGTGTATTTTCATTGTGGGAAAATAAGAGCCATTCAAGTTGTAAACGCTCGCTGTTTTGATGTCAAGTTTGTTTTTTCAGTTTTTATTTTCTCAATGCCCTCCAAAGTGATAATAAAAGTAATAGAGTTTATGTTCGCGGGCATAAATATGTTTTGGCCCCTTCTCAAATCTCATTTTAGCCCTCGCCTATCGAGTCGGGCCCAAAACATGTATACCCGTGAACATAACTCTGTTGTTTTAGTAACATGTTTACAAGTTGTAGCAGATAATAAATGCATTGTTAAATTACTTGTGGAGTATTAATTGTTGTTGTTGTTGATGATTTTAATTTTTCCCTTACGTCTTGTTAAGTGGTATTATAATTGCAAGGTTATAAAAGAAAGGGTAAACTCGGTAGCGGGGAAACATCAAAATGATGTTAATTGTGAATGCTCTACAAGTCCTAGCTAGCAGAATCCTCAAGATAATTCGAGTTCAGCTGGAGTAATTGTCGAGTGAAATGTATTAAGATTTGTTCCCTTTAGAGAAAACAATCTTCTAGAAGCGCATTTTAGTTCCATAAGAAAATACATCGGCTTTTCGGTGAGTTAAACAAAACTTCCCATAATATTGAGATAGCTTATATTTTACTCCTAATTCTGTCGGTAACAAAATGCCCGAATAATATTGGTTCTTAACCACCTTTATTTGTGGCTTAATTGGCTGCTTGAGGTCCAAACTGTAATCGGACAGAGCGACGTTAAATGTACGCTTCCATCGTCAGTCTCTCATGAAAAATTTCTCTTCCTTTAACTTGGCTCTTCTTCCTTTCTCGGAAATTGTAATTTTTATGATTGATTGGTAATAAGACTTCATGCTCACGGTCCAATTCGGTCTGTAATCATACTCGTGATCAGGGACCGCGGAGCAGGGGTAGCTGGAGGGTTCTAGCCGCCCCAATAATTTTTTCAAAAATATTGTATTTGTTGAAAAAAAAAGAAAATGTTAATAAAGAAAGGAATCTGTGGAAAGTTATTTCAGCTGCCGTTACGTTGAACGTTTAAAAAGCTAATAAACGAAGATATTTTATATACCGTGACTTTAAAATTAGAGGCATTTCCAGCGATTTCAGAGACTGTAAATTTCAAACTTTTTCGGGGAAGCATGCCCCCGGACCTCCTGGAGAAGCTCGCGCCTTCGGCGCTCGTTATCTCGCACTTCGCGGCGACATAGCCAGTCATGTTTTTCTGTATTAATCAACACTGATCATGATTACGTTTAAAAAATTCGTCCTCACCTTAACTGAACAACTAACCATTTGTTTTGCGTTGCATTTCTGGTTACAAGTATAGGACAAGGGACTAATCAGTGAGGGATAGAATCCGAAGTGGGAAATTTAAAGGTAAGATTCCAACGAGCCAAGCGCACTATATTTTGGCGGCCACATATTATATTTATCTCAAGAAACATTTATTTGCCTTGTAAGGTCAACGTTTGATTTGATGCATGCTCGGAACCTTGACCACTTAAATTTCCTTTCAGGATCCTTGCTTTCAGTAATTACGTTATCACCCTCGCACCAGACTCTACGCAGACAGTGTCGCCTAACGGGCATTGTCATGCCTGGTACACACTAGCGACATAATGATTGGCATAACGACATCTAACGACGTAAAAAGGACACGTTAAGTTTGCAGTGTGAACGTGCATACATAATGACATAACGACATAAGGAAAAACTGATCTTTTCCTTACCGTAAAAGCTCAATTAACCCCCCTGTCTCTATTAACCCCGCACTCTAATAAGCCCTCCCCCTCTCCCCACTTGGGACATGAGATTTTGTAATTAGTCCCTCCTATTCCCTCTTACGAAATCCACTTTATGAGGCTCAGTTGGTTTGTTTTGAACAACTCAAACACATAATACTGTTTTTTTTTTTTTTTTTTTTTTAACAGCTTTATTGGCATTCTACTCAGTTACAATAGTAATAAACGAAAAGTTACACGTACAAAATTGTGAGGGAAAAAAATAAAAAATAAAAAAATAAATGCCAAAAGGGAGTAACGAACGGGACGTGAGTACCCATGCAAGGAAACTCCCTACTCTGTATTAAATAATAAAGTTTCACTGCAGCTGTTTGGGTTTTGTACAAAACTATTCGATTCTAAGACGATTTAAAATAAGCCCCCCCCCCCCTCCCCCCTCTCTTTTAAGCCCCCCGTCAATGAGGCCTGAAATTAAATAAGCCCCTCGGGGGCTTAATAGAGCTTTTGCGGTATGTCATTACGGTTGTTTACCATTTACCAAAAAAATCCGGAAATTTCGGTTGGAATGTAAATAAGAAGCCTATTTTGGTCTTCCCAAACGGAAAATTTCCAGAGAAAACGGGATTTCTTCAAAGGTAATCCAAAATTCCCAAACGGAATTTCCAAACGGATATGTGCGTTCTATTTGCTCATTTCTACCAGTTCCAGGCCTTTCAGCTTGGATCGCTCTGTAAACCAGGCCGTTGGGAATGTTCGTGGAAATGGAACAACCACGTCCCATGAAATTTTCATTTGGGTTTTAGATGCCTCCCATTACAGCAACCGTCGACCAACCGGTTTTCCGATTAATTGGTAAACAACCTATTGGGATCTGTCCCCGCGACAAAAGTAAAAAGAAAAACATTAAGCCTGATTACTTTTTTTTTTTTTTTAATTTTCCACCTTTATTTCAGACTTTTTTTAAGTTCAAACACAATTACATCACATTTATAATAACACCTACCAGGGGCTCCTGCACCTACCATAACTGATATTAATAGTTCGTTAATGAAAATAATTAAATTGTTCAATTAAGTATCTAATAAACTATTTATATATGGTTGCCATCTAGTCTGAAAGTTAACTTCTGTATTGTTTTTCATAGCTATATATTTCTCCGTTCTAAATTTTACCTTAATGATTTCCTTGAAAGCATTTAGTTTACATTTGTAAATTAGGATTGATAAGTCTTGATAAGTATTTTTCCTGTTGTAGATAATAACTAATGTATTTTTGTGAATTAGGACTGAAAAGCCTTCTTGGAGCCCTAATAAAGATTATTATTATTATTACCGGTATTATTATTTATTATTATTATTATTATTATTATTATTATTAGGAGTTACGCCCCGTTTCCTCCTTATCCAAATATGTAGTTAAACAGGTGCAATAAAGAAATTCAACAATTCTATTTCTACGTCTAATTTGCCTAATAACACGTCTTGTAGAGTGAGGTCCACTCGTTTCCGAGAAACCAGAAACCAAAAGGATGCAAAATCATAAAATAGGTGATACAAAATTTCTGATTCAGTTCCACAAAAAGTACAAAGGTCGTTTGGGGCATAACCTATCTTAGCTAAGCGGTAGTTAGTAAAAGTGATATCTTTCAAAATCTTAAACTGAAAGCTCCTTATAAGCGTTTCAGACGAAATGGATCTCACACTAAGAAAAGCTTTGGAAACAGCTGTGTCGTCCAGGCCAAATTTTTCTTTCCACTTAATGAAACCTCTTGAGACTCCAGCTTTTTTTAGAATAAGCAATTCATTGTTTACTCTTACTTGTCAAAGGATTAAAAACTTTTTCCCCACACTGAAATTCTAATGACCCCAATTTACCCCTAGACGCTTTAGATCTGGTGGAATAGCCTGGCGAATTCCACTGAGTCCTGAGCCAAGCTAATCTCGATCAGTGATTTAATTGAGGTTTCCAAATCCGTTAAGTTCAGATCTCCATACTTTAAATCATTAATTATTGCTAGTCGAGTGACTTTATCAGGTCCCTTCCACAAAATGATGGTATTAAGTTGTCTAATAAACGCCTCTGGAGCAGGCACTCTGAGAACTGAGAAAATATATAACATTTTTGGAAGTAGAAAAGATTTAATGATAGTAATTTTACCAAAAAGGGACAAGCCTCGACAACTCTTTACTCGCGTCTGCGTTCGGATATCTTTCAATTTGTCATAAAAGTTTGTTTGTAATTGAACCGAGTTGCATTATAAGTGAAAACAACCCCTAGGGCTTTAACACTCTTACGCCATGTCAACCCCAGGGGCGTCGCTGTGCTATCTCGTGAAGAACCAATCCACATTGCTTCGGTTTTATTGTAACGTACTTTTAAACCAGAACAGGATCAAAATTGATCAAGTAAATGAAAAACACGTTGTGCACACTCAACATTAGACAGACTAGGCACGAAAACAGTGAGATCATCATCGTATTGAACTAACTTAAACTCTTCCTTTCCGATTTTGAGGCCCTGAATGTCTACCTCTGGCGTTAACACTGTCATGAAAAACAAAACAAAAAAAGATTTCAGAACTCAATTGTTTCTTCCATTGACTCTCAGTAGTTTTTGTTGAGCGTGTCTCTTGAAGGAAAATTAAATCGGGTTTTTCTTTACGCACCAAGCATAAATTGCTCCATGTTTCCGAAAGTTGCTAAGTCTCACATTCAGTGAATGCACATGCATCACTGGTCATACAAACAGCGAGCACGAATAGAGTTTGAGCAGGGACCGCGCACGGGGAGGGGCTGAGACTATATGTGAGTATAAAATTAATGACTGTAGTGATGAGTTTGATGTGTTATTAATCAAAAATGCTAAACTTTGTATTTGGCCGTTTTTCCCACCCGATTTGGCATTTTATGGGCAAATTGGATTGTTTTACGCTCAAAGGTGGATTTTTTCCCGCAAACTATCGGCCCAGTAGCCAAGCCAAAATAACAGGGCTTGGCCCCTAAGCAAGTTCCAACATGGCGGACGAGGAGCAAACAGCTGACGAAGATAAAACAACAAAACAAGATGAATTCCATGGATTTGCGCTTTACACGTTTAACACACGCAGGTATGATGCTAAACATTGTATAAAGTTTCTATTTTTGTTGTAATTATTGGGTGTTTGTAGACCTAATAGTGCTGAACTGGATAAGAACAAAAATGGCGGTGATCATGAAGACGGTGGTGTGAGCAGCAAAGCTTCAGCTGAGGGGACTGTAGCGGATTTTCTTCGTAAAGAGGCAACTTCCAATTACGATTTCAGGTGAAATATTTGATAGTGTGCCATTTTCTTGAATTTTTATGTCAAGCCTGTGAGCTTTTTATGCAGTTTTTTAAACATCATGAAAGGTTAAAGCCGTATTTTTTATGCACCTATCAATGGTTTGCCCCAGGATGGGGGGTGGGGCGGGCGACCCACGGGAATTAGACTTCGTAAAGCACACGTGGGTGGGGATTTGACTTATAATGGAGACCCAAGGGTGGGGAGATTGACAAATGTCAAATTTCGTGTGGGCTGCCCCCCCATCCTGGGGCCAACCATTTATAGCTGCATAGGCCAGAAGTTGTGCAATGGTTCCTGTTCCCTCCACCTCCCCCTTTGCAAAGTTGAGCCTTATCTTTTGGACAGTCTTACAAAGCAAGATTAGTTCATGGACACCTAAGTGTTTCAGCACTATTTGGGGGAAGGGAGGGAAATAGACCTTTCCACGATTTCTGATGCCATTTTGACTTGGGGCAAACATGGCTAAAATTACATTAAATGTATTGGATTTTGGCCAACTTTGAACCGCTGTAACACCGCTACAAAGAGGTGGATTTCTACAGGGAAAGTGTCTTTTAAAAGACATTTATACTGCGATTATTTTCATGAAGTATAAAGAACAGATTCAGGCTACAACAACCATAAACAAATTTTTAAGATTCCTTACAAACCTTCAAATCAAAAGTATGCAAATTGCCGCAGCATTAAGCCCTGGCCAAATGCTCACAACATTTCAACACAACATCTTGCATCATTGTTGGGCACAACATGCTGCACACGTTTTGGCCTCCCTGTTATGGCATGTTGCAACATGTTGGATGGTGTTGGCTCAAATTTGAAAACGGTCAAATTTTTGGTCCAACATTTTTGATGTTGCATGATGTTGTACTCGTTTGGCCACATTCATGAAACATTGTCACACTAGGGCAGTGTGTGCTAGGTCGATTTGCTATACTCATTCAATATGGCGTTCACATCCAAGCATGCCAGGAGCTTGGGGCACATAAACATCCATACTTGTAAAATGTCGTAAAGTGTTGGGTTGAAATGTTGCATGCGTTTGGCCAGCCCCTTCACAACATCATCACAACATCATGCAACAATGTTGCAAGATGTTGCGTTGAAATGTTGCAAGCATTTGGCCGGGGCTTTAGAAGCCACATGCGAAGATTTATCATTTGAATTTATGGACGTTGTGCCTACTTTAATGGCCTTATTTTCTGTTGAATGAATAATAATAAAACTATTTAAAGTAGTGGCAAATGTTGGAAATCTGCCTCTTTGTAGCAGTGTTACAGCCTGTTCAAAGTTGGCCAAAATCCCATACATTTACTGTAATTTTAGCCGTGTTTGTTCCCCAGTCAAAATGGCATCATAAAACCATGGAAAGGTCTATTAGAGAGAGGCAAATTTATTAGGGTAGACCTATGCGGTGTCTGGTTGTAATGATAATGATAAAGATAATGATAATCACAAATCTTTGTAGCCAAGCACAGATGCTCTACTAATTGAGGAGCCTTTATCTAATCAACTCTAAATCAAATAGAATTAAATCAATTCAAATGCCGGTTTTTGGGTAGAGGGGAAACTGAAGTACCTGGAGAGAAACCTCTCACAGCAGAGTAGAGAACCAGCAAAATCGGCCCACTCATGACATTAAGTCCGGGAATCAAACCTGAGACACACTGGTGGAAGGTGAGCGCTCTCACCAATGTGCCAACCCCGCTGAGTGCTCACCTAGTTTTTGCACAAGTTTGATAGGTGTCCCAAGGTCTTATGACCCACAGTGCTGTATGATCCTGTGAGCTTAGTTGGTAGATTTATAACATCATTTTGTACATGAAATGTTTTTGTTTTGGCATTGATCAATAATTTATTGTTTCAAAGGGTTGATACTGTTGATACATCCTTGGGAATCAGCACTTTAAATATATAGCGACAAATATCTGATGGTGTGAGCATAAAACCTGTTCAAATACCCCATGGTGCAAATATGAAAGTCTTCACCTTTGTCCTTATATACACAAATTTACTGAAAGAAACCATTCTTTCTGAGGATCTACCATCTCACTGGTACCTCACTGGAGTATAATCACTTTTTTTTTTTCAATCCAAGCTGATTAATTCATCTTGATTTTCACAATCTTTACAAGGACTGGTGGCTTAGTGAGGGTTCATTTCTGTTTTTATGGCTGGAAATTGAATTGAATCCAGGTGTAACATTAAAATGGTTTTGACTTTCAGGTCTAATAATAATAATAATAATAATAATAATAATAATAATAATAATAATAATAATAATAATAATAATATTTAATACTTATATTGCACATAATCAAAAGTGCATTACAGTTAGTATTTAGTATAGTAATACTACTGACTAATCTTAAAAGTTAAAACCTAAAATCCTAACATAATTTAAAATATTAAAAACTTTAAAACTAAGCATTAAATTTAACAAAAAGCCTTAGAAAAAAAAAGAAAGACTTGACTTAACTCTAACTTAAAGTGTCAATGTCCTTAGCTTGTCTTACTGGAAGAGGAAGGCTGTTCCACAAGACAGGGGCTGCAACCATGAAAGCGCGATCCCCCTGTAGTCTTTTTTGTTTTGAACTTTGGACTTGCCAGCAATATGCCATTATTGTTTCAACACAAATGAAAAGATAAGAGAGGTCTTCAGGGCTCGACCTTGGCGGTGGTCAACTAGCCAAATGGCACTGGATTGTCAGTTTTGGCTGGTGAAATTCCCTCAGTTACTAGCCATATTGGCTACTAAAATTATGGAGGCAAATTTCTTTGTCAA
>JAEMWC010000579.1:182500-365000 GCA_016490735.1 Pachyseris speciosa | reverse complement strand
GCAAATGATTGGTTAATTTGTGGTCTTGGTATCTATGACAACAAAACAAGACAAAAAAGCTTTGGAAGGGTAGGGAGGGTACATTTATTATCGCGCGTTTTTGCGGCCGGTTTTGGCCGGCATGGGAATTCAAGGGGTGCTTTTCGCGCGGCCGGTTTTGGCCGGCACGGTTGCCAATGGGTTAAATAAAAATATCTGAATAAAATGCTTTGCATAGGAAAAATTACATGCAAAGTAAGCCTAATGTATCTTGTCTATATTACTTTTATATTACAGGGAATCTCTTGATTTTGGAAGTTTCCTCTCTAAGGACTATGTAGTCTGCCTTGTTTCTGGTGGAAAAAGTGGACTTGACTTGTATCCTTTGATTTCTGTTTGGCTATAAGTTGAAATTCAAAGTAATCATTTTGTATTGTTTTTCAGACCTTTATAGAGTGCAAAAGTTTTTTCTCATGAGAACACATTAACATTGTGACTCACAGAAGTACATTTATGTTTTTATACTGTGACTATATAACAAAGTTTGTAATTTGACAACCAAAGCTTTAGTTTAGATGTTGACATTGGGCATCCAAGGGGCATCTCTCCTGTAAACTTTGTTTGAAGATTAAGTGAATTTTCACTGAATTTTTGTAAAAAGTGAATGAGTTTAAGGCTCCTGAACATTTTTCTGGGACAATAGGACATAATTGTGATGAAAACCCTTAACCATCATCCTAGATTTCAAAGGGAATTAGATGATTACAGCAATGAACTTTTGCCATGCATTGAAAAGTACAATGTGAGTATCACACACTCAAGTAGGGCTGTGCTCTAGCAGTGCCCGGGCTCCTGGCAACTTACTTTTGCCTTTGGGTGGCAAGGAAATCTTAGTGTTTGCACAGTAGTACTATGCTGGGCACCCTGAATTCATTTCAAAGGTTCAGAGTTTTGGGTGCCCAAATTTTTTCTTAGAGCACAGCCTTGAAAAGTGTGCTGCATTTTAAGAGATCTTTCTCTTTAATATTAATTTTTTGCAAAATTCTGAACCGACAGTTGAAAGTTTGAACCTTTATAGTTACACTTTTCTAAATGCAACGGTGCTCAAGGCTGTCAATAATCATCTGTTAACTACATCAAGTTTACCTTTTTTTGCCAGGGTACCAACAGATGTCGTGTTGGTATTTGCGGCTTGCATTATGAGATTTACCACTCGACAATCTAACTGATCTGTTTAGAGACTATCTTTTTAATTTGTCTTCAAAGGAATCACAAGATGTTCAAGAAAGCTTTAAACATCTAGATGCTTGGTATGATGAAAATGTAAGAATATTTTTATTTAAATAGATCATTATGATAGCACTGTCATTAATTTTTTGAAGAAGGCTAGGGTATGTAAAAAAGTTGCCAGGAAGTCTAGCTATTGTGGTATGGTCAATGTACTTTTGATGTTGCTTTTTTCATGAGAGTAACTAACCAGCAATCTAATTGAAAATATGCTAGAAAAATCCCCAGATCTTGGTCCTTAAAGACAACCCTGATATATTTAACAATTAGATTATGAGCTCGAGATTTCTATCCCATGATAGCTGATGAGGGCGCAGCCCGAATCAGCTATCACGCATAGAAATCGAGAGCGAATCCTTCAGATCCTAGCTTTTTAATCGCAAAATAAGTACAGAACTTCATTTCTGACATCATAACCAGTCTGTATGCCAAAGTAGAGTGAGTTTAGAGAGATTTGGATTTTAAGGCAAAAAAGCGATATACACCTCTTTTGTGGAACACCCTTCAATTTAGATAATTTACTTGTTTAGTTTTGAACGACTAGTGGATTTACACTAAAACAATTAGATTATTCTCTCTCAATTTCTATGCGTGATAGCTAATTCAGGCTATGCCCTGATAAGCTTTAATGTGATAGAAATCTCAAGCTCATAATCTAATATTTAAATAGATCATAATTACCGATAAATTAATGAGTAGACGTAACACTTAATTTAACAGTAACACTGCACACTTTGGAACAATGCAAACAACAGTACACGTTGTGTCTTATATTATGTATTGTTGATGTAACTTTTACAATTTAGAAGTCAGATGTTTCTTTTTTATGGGAGTAAATTTGAGAAAAAGAAAATAATAATCAAGCTGGTTTCAAAGTTTCAAACCAAAACGTATGCAACCACACACTTGAAAACAATATTTTGCTAATAAGCTCAACAGGTTGAATGTAAATTGGCCGGTTAGCCATATACCAGTATTGATGAGGGTTTATATCAAGGTATTCTGTGTAAGAAATCTGGCTGGTGCAGAGGTATGGTCCTCCAGAATTAAGGACATGCACCATAAGCTACTCCACTGTGTCATCTCTTCCTCTCTACCCTGCTTCAAATGTTCAGATAATGAGGAGTGGGAGTTTGTGTGTGTGTGTGTGTGTGTGTGTGTTGGTGTGTGTGCTCTGAGTCCCTGTAATAAATGACATTCAATTTCTCCACAGATTAAATTTGTTTGCAGATGCACAAACCTGTTAAAAGAGGACCTAGCCAGTATTATACAATTGGTGAGATGCATGATAATACTTTCAGTATGGTATCATGAAGAAATAAGTAAAGTTACTTGAGCAATAACTTTGGGAATGTAGAAGCTTGAGTTCCATGAATTGTACCAAACCTTTACAGAAGCCTGTAAGATCACAAAATAGCTGTGGAGATACTTTCTTCAAGTTAGGCCCATTCCTCTACAACTTATCCTGTTTTCTCAAATACCTGTTCAATTGGGGGGATGGTCTTTTGTTTCATATTTTCGTATGTGCCATTGACAAAAAAATAATAAATTTGACATTTTAAGGAAAAAGTGTGCAGACTAGACTGCAAAACAGCCGTATTTTTGCGTTGGTTGAGTGCGATGTCAAGCGAAAGGGTGAAAACGTAGAGGGAGACTGGGAAGAGACGCTAAAAATACGTACTGTCGCCTTTGCATATATTAAATTCGTTCCAAATTTCCTGTTTGTCCAGCAACGGGAAATTCTCACTGGCTAAATTATGACGTGAGATGTCAAGTCATGTTTACAACACCTCATCATCATCACCTCATCGTGGAAAATGGAGGACGTTGATTTGGATCTGCGCGCAATAGAATTGGGATTTGTCTTAAAACCGAGCAGAAGGAAGCTTTTGAGTCACTCCTTAAAGGAAGGGATGTTTTTGGTGTGCTGCCAACGGGCAGTCTTTTTGGCTTGGATACAATTGCTACCCTCCTTGGGCGACTGGCGTGATGTGGAATTTTTCTCTGATCTGCAAAATCATCGCAACGCAATTCCTCACCTTTGTGCCACACGACGAGCAAACTCTTGATGATAAAGAGTCCCCCTCATCCAGATCAATGAATAATTTTCTAAGAAGGTCAGCCGACATCGGAAACATTTTCCAGTTCCTGTTAGGGGTGACAAACATATTTTCTGAGCTGATCCATCATCTTTTAAAATTGCCGAACTGTGTTTTAAAGCAACAGCCGCACATCCTGCAGTTGTCTGAAGCACTCAGTTCTTCTGATTTCCTCCCTCTTCGTGGGACAGGTTTTGTTGGCATTCCTTTAATTCCACTCATACTTCCACTTTGTGTTTTAAAAGACTGCTACATTTTGCAGAAGTAGTTCGTAATAAAATGCCGTCGTGATTCATGCATTACTCTCTCGCGAAATCAACAACTGAAGTTTGCAAAGAGCGTGAAGTTGTCAATTGATTGTTGACACCTCAACGACATTTTTTAACCCCCTGGTCAGAACGAATTCATCATATGGAAAGGTGACAGTCGGTTTTTCTCTCGCCTCACACGCTTCGCATGTGAGAATTCACGCATTCACAAAACGAAAATAAAAACCGACTGTTTTGCAGTCTATGTGCAGACAAATAAAATGACAAAAGTGATATTGACAGAGACATTGTGTGTACTGTAACTTGGACAATTTTAGAGAAAAAACATTGAACAGATTGCAGGTACTTAATTGAAAATCCTAAAAGGGAAACTATAATTCAAATTTTTGTTTGTTTGTTTTTTGTTTACTGTAGAGCCCGCAAAAGAACACTTGTTCAATGTGCTCTAAATGAGCAGCAAACCTTGGTAGTAAATACTGTGGTACAGTCTTATAGTTGCACTTATTTCTGGACCTAATAATAATAATAATAATAATAATAATAATATAATAATATAATAATAATAATAATAATAACAATAATAATAATAATAATAATAACAATTTATTAGTAGTACTTCCACAAGGTGGCTCTTTGCCTACTATTTGTACACTGAAACATGTATAATTATTTTGAATACTCAAGGCAATGTATTGTTATTAAAAAAAAAAAGACATAAATCATGAGTCTATTCTCTGGAGGAGTCTTGATCCAGTGTCATGCTGGGCAACTCCCATTCATATGGGCAACCCCTGGCAGTCCCTTTTTGAATAGTCAAAGCATAATCCATTAACAGTGTGGTTCAAGCAACAGTGCAGTGAGACTTGAGTGAGGTGAAAAAAGTGAAAAGAGACTGGAGAAAGGCTCCTCTTGTCCAGTCTCCCCTCACTGCATTCACTTCAGGTTTCTGCAGTCGTGCCATGCCCACTATCCAGAAAAGGACTGCTAGCAGTTTAGCAACCATTAGACACAGGTTTGTTTTACTCTACAGGGACTGTTGGGTGGAACGCTACAAGTAGAAGCCAATGATGAAAGGGTGAAAAAAGATATGAAAATGTGAGCAAGAAGTTTAATTTGTTCTGTAGTTAAGAGTTTGAACCCAGGGGTGCTGGATGAAATGTCAGCATTGTTATGTTTTGATTCATCAGAAAAATTGCTGTTATTTTTTACCAGCAATAATCATACAAACCCTTTTCCTCGCAGCATGTTCTAAATGTGTTTTTTGTTTAATTAATTTTAGGTTTATTGATGCTTGCAGCACAGTAAATGTATTAGGAATTCCAAACAACACTCCAAAGGTAGAATTAATGCAAGTTTGGCTTTTCCATTGTCTGCATTTCTATTAGATTGTTGTTAAAAAAAAAAAAATTCTTTTTTTTGGGGGGGGGGGCGGAGGGAGGAGATGCACATTTTCTAATGCTTCATCTAATCTTAGTCCACGCTAATCCAACAGAGAGTGTGTTTTGCACATTCTGATTGGCTTAGTACTCAAATTTGATAGTTTGCTCTTTGAAAAAAGTTATTTTTTCCTGTACTGTCGCATGCATACTCAGGGCTGTGCTCTAACAGCTCCTAGTGGTCCCTGGCAATTTAGGTACTTATGCCTTTGGGCCACAAGAAAATCTTAGTTTTTACCCAAAATTACTACTCTGGGCATCCTGAATGTCAAAGGTTTAAAGTTTTGGGCCCCCAAAATTTTTTCTTAGAGCACAGCCTTGATACTTGAAAAAAAAGTCCGAGTTTTCCCAAAAAGAGTCAAACCTACGACCTTATCTAGTTTGGTTGCTCCACCGATGAGCTACAGGAGACTCGTGGGAGCTTTAAGCATACCACAAGGATCAGAATGTTGATAGGTGGAATAATTGTGATGAGAGTGAGATAGTAAGTTTCCAGGGTGGTAAATAAATGAAAGGAGTGATTAATCAACACTGTCACATGAAAAATCTGAAAAAAAGAATTCCGAGTTTTACCAACAGGAATCGAACCTATAACCTTCCGAGTACTCGCTCGGATGCTCTACCACTGAGCTACAGGAGACTCGTGTGAGCTTAGGCCATTAAACAAGGTTTTTCTTTAGTACTGTTGCAGTAACCATAATTGACCATTCTCCTGTAATTTCTCCTCTTGTCTTCAGGAAGCAGAAAACTTAGTGTCCAAATGTACTGCAGTTATACCAAGCGAAATAGTCTTGAAAACTGATGGTGTAGAATACAGTCTTAGTAATAAAGGTATTCAGCACTTTTTTGTCATTTACTCCACTTTTTGGTTGAGTGTGGAAAAAATTTTTCATTTTTCATTTTCATTGGTTTAAAATAAATAAAAAAAACTCGTGCATTTTTCTGAACCAATTAAAGCAGTTTTTAAAGTCATGTTTACCGGTACTTTGGTTTTGCCTTTCCATGCGTAATGATTGGTAAAAAAACTTGCACTCCTCTAAGCCAATAACATTGTGATCAGTTCAGGCGTGTTTTCCCACGCCTTGTACACCCAGTTTCTTGTATTTTCTTTGTGCTCTGAAAGGTTCATTGCTTTGTTCAAATTGGTTGTGATTGCAGGCGGGGATCCAGGATTTTTCTAAGGAGGGGTGCACCCCTGCACTCCCCCCGGGTACCCCCCATCCCCCCAGATCAGCCCCCACATTGGTTGGTGTGATTGCTTTGGTTTAGGTTTTGCAGCGCACAGTTGAAAATTGAACTATGTAAGAATTCATTAAAAAAGGAAACGTAAAAGAAGCTCTTGTGTAAATTGTTTTGCGCGTTAACATTCAAAATATCCCTTAAGCCCATCTCACTGACCAAGCCCTGCTTTCTCCTTAATTTTCAGTAACGACCCGTTTCTGTCGAGAATGGGCAATAACCATGATAAGTGATGCATCAGACAATCCAGTCTTTCTTCGTCAAGTCATTGAGAACTACAAGCTCAGGGTAAGCAGGCGATTCTGCTCACTCAAATATTTTTTAAGTCCCATTAGTGACCGATATTTAAATTCTCCTTACAACATCATAGTTCTTAAAGCAGATACAGGGCATGAGAATGAGGAAACTGATCACTGGAGATGGGCTGTCTTGATGTTTAGACAAATTCTCCCCACTTGCGACGTACGAAATGTATGAGAAGAGTGAGGAGATGATACATGTTGGCTCAACTGAGGTTTTTACTGGCGGTGACTGACAAACTGGAAAGAGAATTTTGGATTTTATTATAAACGGTCGCACGAAGAAGCCACATTTAGAAAAGTAGGACAGTATGCTCGGAATATTTTGGATCTGCGATTGTGGAACATTTTTTAGTGCATTAAATTTGAAACCATAATTTGAATTATAAGCGGCGCATTGGTGTTTCCTTAAGTTCATTTTATGTTTTAAACGCAAACGAAATGAAGCCGCGTTAAGGTGGGACTTTAGGTGAATTGGAGTGAAATTTGAAGGAGTTTAAAGAAGGGATTAAAATGTACAAAAATGTTTTGAAACATCTCCAGACAGTTGACACCCCACAAAGGCACTGAAGGTTGCTGGGGAACTGTTTTGGTGTCCGTCTACTAATTTTCCACTTCTAATTCCAATTTTTAACCTTGTCAAATTCCAATTTTAAACCGTGTCGCTTGTCTGAATTTTATAATCTCCCGTGTCGGTGTTTAAATCGCTAATTCTCGGCCTTGGTGTTACTGTCGGAATTTTGCCGGGAATGATGTCTCTCGTCGGGATTTAATTTTATGTGCTGTCGCTATTTTTTGGGCCATGTCGCTTGTCGGAATTTACCCTGGCAGGGCCTCTCTGCTAGCTGTAACCTCTCGCACCTTTTTCGATTTCTTATGAATAACTGATGTAGACGTTTCATTTTAATCCCAGCCGGCATAAAATCAGCAACCATTGTCTTACGCTGTATTTGTATTAGGTGGCATTATTTTATTTTCTGTGCCGGGAAGATTAGAAAGCATTGAGGTCCACTGAATCGCCGACAGGGAAATCACCCAAATAGCAAACTTCTTGCACCTTTCGAAATTCCTTGATACTTGGTTTGTCAGTTAGATCGGGTTCCATTCGCGAACGGAACCTATACTCAAGACCAAAACGCGTCCGTTATATATAGGGAGCTTTAGCAACGAGGACGGCAACGAGAACGCCACAAAACAATGGGCTTAATGAGCAAAAACAATCGCTCTGCACTTGCGTTTTACATTTTGGTACATTTCTTTCCCGTCCTCTGCAAAACAACAACGTGAAATGACCAAATTTTAGGTTTTCTCGAGAACGGGAGCGTGTGACTGCAAAGTTTTCTTTCTTTTTCCTTACTTTAACGGCGTCATAACAATTAAGTCCCTGAATGGTTCGCCAGTATTTTCCAAGTTAAACAAATTGGAATAATAGCGAAAGCGTTACAAAAACCTGAAAAACGAGAAGTTAAATTTTGATAGGATGTTTTCGTTTCCGTCGCCGTCGTCGTTGCTAAAGCTCCCTACTGATGACGGACGATTTCCTGACGGACGATTTCCTCGTTACAATTGATTTTATTTTAGACGGAACAGCTAGACAAAGTACTCTTCCCAGCGAAACACCTGCCTCGAAGAACATTCGCTTTAAATGATTTTTTAGTCTCGTCATTGTAGGTCGTAGATGGTTTCTATTGCGAGCCGATTTTTTTCATGTCTGATATAAAGATTGTAAAAGCGTCTCTTCAAGAGTTGTCATTTGCATTGTTCTATAGTGAACATATTGCTGCTGTAAATTCATCTCCTGAAGGCTCAATCTTCTGTTATTTGTACACAAATTAATCCTCTTAATCTCTTAATTTTGAAGACAAAGGACAAGATGAATGCATGCCAATTAGGGACCGTTCATTTTTTATGAGAAAGGGGGGCTGGTGGGATTTGGGGGGGGCCACTCGAAAAAAATTGGCTTGAAAGGGGGGCCAGCCGAAAAAAATGAAGGAAGGGGGGGGGGGGTCGGACGAAAAAATTAGATTAAAAATAGGATAAGAGATGTTTACAAATGGAAGAAAAATTCTGCTCTTTTATTTATAACAAATATGCTAAAACCGGTTCCAGGGTAACGAGAAAACTTCTCAACAGCTTTTATATTTTATAAGGACAGTGAACATACCACAATAACAGTCTTGAATAGCAACAACTTTCTTTTCATTCATAAAAATGTTGTTGTCAAGCTCATATAATTAAAACCAATAATTTGAGTCCTGAATTGGAACTGACCTCGTTACCAAAGCTTTTCTCTGAGAAATTTAGTGGTAGTGTAGTTTTGTCTGACCCAGAGAGCGTAGCTAGATTTGGAGACAAATTCATTGTGAAACCTAAGTTTGTGGTTGACTATCTCCAGCATCTTGAGGTCATAGAGTTTAAAAAAAGAAAGACTGGCGGAAAGGACAAGGGAAAATAGGGAGGCAAGAGAAAAGTCCTATGATGATTATCGTTGGGCTACTTTGTGCGAAGATGCTGCCAAGCTAAAAAAGCTCCGTGTGCCAGAATTGAACAAATACTTACAACATCATGGGCTATTAAAACAGCATCAGAAGAGCAGCAAGAATGACAAAGTGAAGACAATTATGGGACACTTCCTGCAGATGAATACTCTCAGAACAGGTCAAGCCGAAGTGAGAGGCAGCAATGAATCAGGTCAACTAGACAGCAGTGGTGAAAGCAGTGAGGGAGAAGAAACTGATGATGATTACAAGAGTGATGCCCCTGACTCTGAAGACGACTCAAATGATGTCGTTCTTGCTTTTATCGCCTCAGACGAGGAATATGTAGACGAGCGGCCAGCTACAACACGCTCAGGACGAGCAGTAACAAGAAGAGCTGAAATTGACTTTTCATTCTTTTGAGTGAGGATTTGTTAAAAACAGCTTTCTAGTTTTCAGCTTTCTTTCACTAAATTACGTGAAATGTAACAAAACGAAATTTTAATGCAGTAACTTTTTCAATACCTTATGTATTTTTTTTATTCATAAGGGGGGGGGGCTTCCAAAAAAATTACTCTGATGAGGGGGGGGGGGGGGGGCATGCGAAAAAAATCGGAAATTGGGGGGGGGGGTCATACAATTTTCAAATTACACCCCTCCAAATCCCACCAGCCCCCCCTACCCCATAAAAAATGAACGGTCCCTTAAGCCTCAACATTGTTGGCAAACGTCTAGGCGTTGTATAAACGTAGGTTCGAGGTCACATCATTTTTTGTATTTACTCTTTTTAATTAAAACTTTGCCTTTAGACCAAATAAACAACCCTCTATGGACCCTCTATGTCCATCTACGTGGCTGAAATTTCAGACATTTCTGTAGTTACTTCGAAGAATGAATTATATCTGAACTCACTCAAAACAGCACGTAAAAATTGAAAAAACCTTTTTCGGACGGCAATGCTTATTCCTTCCCGCGACTTTCCCCGCTCTCGCCTTTACGGCGTTTTAGATTGAAAATCATATTTTGTAACGATTACCAAACAAAGCCTTTTCTAGTGATCTTTCATCTTATTAGGTTTTTCAGCGACATGTCAAGATGTCAAACGTTTCTCGTACCCACAATCTTTATTCAGCTGCATGTTTTGTCTTTGCAGATAAATCACGATTTGAATACACTCAAGAGACTTTTGAGACAATCCGAGACGGACCATTACGCTTTGTACAGGTAATACACTTCGGAAACAATGGACCTTTCCACTATTTTTCATTCAACTTTTCATTCTGACCAGGTAGCGAAAATCTATTGAAACTTCTAGAAAAAGCACCTAAAAATTAGTAAATTGGCCACGTCTGAGAATCACATCTTGCAAAATAGCGAAAATATGGTTCTACAAAATCGGGAAATTTTACAGACGTTTGTATGCTCGGGGCCGTCTGTGCCACCAAGCAAAACAAACGTCTGTATAATGTCCAGACTTTGCCAGGCTCTAACTTTGCGATTTTAAAAGATATAACTCCCAAACGTGGCTATTTTATTAGTTTTTAGGCGCTCTTTCCAGCAGTGTCGACAGATTTTCTTTACCTGGCCAAAAAAATGAAAAATTGTGGAAAAGTCTATTGACGACTGCTTGAACAGCATATTACACATCGTCTACTTCATAAGTGGCTCCTTCAAGAAACAAGCCATCATGATTCAAACTTCATTGGCAGTTTAATCTGGGCATTAATCAAACAGACTAACTCTTTTCATTCACCAATGTGGACAAGCTTGAATTTGAAAAACAAAACACGCTTGAAACGCGACCCAGATTTTATTTGAGTAAACACCGATAACTATTTCATTCACAGATTCGGGCGAAAGTGGGACTGTTGTACATCGCAATAAACGGCACCCACAGAAAGTGCAGTTGGGTTAGACACATTATGCTTGAAAATTTGAGCATTATGCTTTTGAGCGTTACCCTCAAAACAACAGCTGCATTATGCCTAAAATTATGCTCGAGAAGTAGCATTATGCTCGACTGATCTAAATTTGATGCCCTTTCCCATCCCTGCAGGCCAAAAAATACCTCCATAAGTCAGAAACACAACATTTTATTCAATCAATTACAACTTTTCAAGCAGTAAACAACAAGTAATGCTCAAAAGCACTCAAAATGTCTTACTACAATGGAACTCTCTATCGCCAGGACACTCTCTGATGAGTTCGCTAGCGGGCTGGGATACTTAGAATGTACATCTATCTCTTATTAAATGGAAATTCTGGAAATATCGTTTTTATTATTATTATTATTTCTATCTATTTATGCTGAAAAAATGGCCATTATGCCAGCATTATGCTCGATTCTCCGACTATAGCATAATGCCCAAAATTATGCCGGCATAATGTATCTAACCCTAAAGTATAGTGGCCGGTTCCTGAAAGGGGTAATAACTCTATTCCAGGGATAAATCTGCCTTATTCCAGGAATACCTGTTGGAATAAGGCAGATTTATCCGGAATAGAGTTATTACACCTTTCAGGAACCGGACCCTGGTGATTAGTTTTCGGCATTAGATGGGTTTCTTCACAGAAAAGTTAGAATCATGTTGTGCAGCACAGCGAACACCATTGAGGGAAAGTACTTCTCAGTAGCTTTCACCTGAATGAGCACTTTTCAAGCTAATAACCACAGACTTAAAAGTTAAAACCACCGAGTCAACAAAGTGTGACTCGGGGATGAAGGCGACAGACAACTGAAAGCGCCTTATTAGGTTTTAATCTTGGAACAAATTCCATCTAACGAGATGAAAGCAGTTTTTCGTGTGTCTTACTTGTTTTTCTTGTACTTAACCTTTTCAGTCCAAGGAAACTCGTATATTTGAAAATGCAAAAGCAGAAGAACCTATTTGTTATGCGAACAATATTGAAACACCTTGTAGGGAACATTGTCAGTAGAGTTTTCATGATTAGCGACGTCCTGCAAACAGTCCTTTTGTTCGTCTGTCTGAAAGAAAAACAAAGAAAAGTCTTTAATACCGAAAGCCAATATCTGAAACGTCGTTTCCAAACTCGTTTATTACAATTTTCTGACGCGCTTTGCTAGTGGTTACCTAAGCAACCACGGCATTCATGATTTAGTTGGCTTATGTGTCACGTTTTGAATAACGTGTTTACACGAGTTGTCAAACTTTTACAAGTCGTTTCTTTTTCTCTCGGGAAAATCGTGTTTGCTCAGCTATTCGCGCAGTTGTTTCTAGGGGGGCGTCGAAAGAAAAACAAAGGAAAATTGGGCAATCTTGTTCACGGTCTACATAACTTCCTTCCGGGGTGGGCGCGTTGTTTCGCCGTAGGGCAATAATATTGACCAAGTTGATTCAGCATTTTGTATGCTGTTGTTAATATTGATTATAGACCTTTTTCATAATGGCGGACGATTTTAATTATTCTTTTGTATATGTGTTAATTAGCCCTACTAACCTCACTTTAATGGAAAAATTCTATTGAATTTTGTACATGCTGACGAGGCTAGTAGGGCTCATTATCATAAGAATAAAAGAATAATTTGTCGGGCGCCATTATGAAAAGGGTCTATCTGAAACGTCGTATCCAAACTCGTTTATTACATTTCTTTCGTAGTGACGAAATTTGATAAATATCAACATGACTTTGGACGATACAAAATAGGCTTTTGTACATTATGCTTTTTTCCCCACTAAAGTGCTCCAACTTAATGCTCCAATTTTCCCACTTAAATGCTCGGCTTCCCAAAAATAGCCACTAAAATGCTCGGATAATGCTCATTATACAAACGGTTTTTTAAAATTAATTTCAAAGTTTTTAATATGGTGTTAACTGTTCACACTTACAAAAACGTACAAGTGTTACAAGCAACAACAACAACGTATACAAGTTCACAAATACAGCCAAAAAAAACATAATCTTCGAAATCATCTGTGAATTTTGAGTTTTAGTCTTAATTTTCTCCAAAAAAATAATTTCTCTACATGGAGGGTTTTGAGGAGCAAGCTTTGACATCGACGCCCTGTACACCTAAGATCTGGAAACGCTATGTGGATGACACCTTTACCATCTTAAATCGTGAAAAAGTTGACCCGTTCTTACAACACGTACCTCAATAGTCAACAGCCGACGATCCGTTTCACAATGGAGACTGAGAATGACAACTCAATTCCCTTCCTTGATACGTTGATCATCAAGGATTCAAATGGATACCTCTCTACCAGTGTTTACGGAAAGCCTACACACACTGACCAGTACCTAGCGTATGCTTCACACCACCCGCAATCTGTAAAACGCGGTATTGTCAAGTGCCTCTACGATCGATCTAAACACCTCATAACAAAACCATCAGTTATCTCTCATGACAAGAAACACCTCTCATCGGTCCTTGTTTCCAACGGTTATCCGTTTTCGTTTGTAAAAAATCTTACGAAAACCAAGGGCCGAACAACCACTAAAGAACCTGAACTCGGAATTAAATCTACTGTGGTTCTGCCACTTCGGAGGCTCTTCGCCGTTGCCTACAACAACAAGGCATACGGACTGTTTTCAGATCTGGCACAACTCTTAGATCACACCTAATGCGACCTAAGGACATTGTCGATCCAGTAAAACAAGACGGAGTAGTCTTCAAGATTCCCTGCGAATGTGGTAAGGTTTATATTGGAGAGACGGGAAGATCTATGCATGAACGGATTAAGGAACACGATAGAGACATACGGCTTGCTCGAACCCAATCCTCCGCCGTTTCAGAACATAGCAACGCGACCGAACATTATCCGCTCCGGGACGAAGTTAAATTTATTGACCGAGACCCACATTGGAACACCCGTAGGGTTAAAGAGGCTATTCACATAAGACTTCACCCTAACAACATTAACAGGGACAGTGGAATTGAAATTCCTGAAGCGTGGATGCCCGCGATCAGACATCACAACAGCCGATCAGTACCAAAGCGGACCGCTGAGGGAACAATTTCTAGTCTGAACGACAAGGATCGAAATCCTCCAATCAACAACAGCCTAAACGAGGTTCGAAACGCACCAATCACGACCAGCCACGATGCTTCTTATTCTCACACGCAACCAGTTGACAACATCGCCTGATGAAAACCAGCAGTATAGCGGTCGAAACGTCGCGATCCACATCTTTGTGACTCAATCGTGAGACAAAAGATTAACTCAGCTATCATTTGAAACCACGATGACGAACACCTTTCATAATATTAATTTCTGTTTTAGCTTCTCGGAAAAAAAAATTAATTTTCCGGGAAAATGCCACTAAAATGCTCGAATAATGCTCAATGCTTTTGCCTCACTAAAATGCTCGAAAAAATGCTAGCATAATGTACAAAAGCCCAATACAAAAACCGTAATCGTTGAATCGTGTACTCAAACAAAATAGCCATTCTCAGATAAATGTTCAATTTTTCAATTAGCTATACAGGGAACCGAGGCGCGACCTAAGCTGTGAGATGGCCCGCCGGAAAAAATGGCGGGAATAAGTTCTGCGCCCAGGCCCTCACGCGGCCTAAATTGACAAGTTTAGACTTTTTTGCCCGGCGTGTGAAGCTGCAAGAAGTACTTGACATGATCTTGTTTTAATCGCATTAGGATTATCGAAGTGCATGTTATTGATAAAACACTCTTACAAATTATGCGATCTATTTTGACTTGAAATCGATGACGGACAGTATTAGGTTACTTTGTTTGGTATTTATTCCAACCGACGACCATATCGTCCGGCTGTAACACTGCGACAGAAAATCTAATTAATTATCAGTTAATACTCCATATTAGATAACCTTTTCACACCTGCCAGTTGAGTCTTTTTTGTGGTTACAGCTCTTTCCGCCGAAACACTTATTAAAGTGTGACAGTTAATTCATTCCAAGCGAAACTCTAATTTATATGGAACAGTTGAGTCATGTAACCACAACCAACGATTTTAAGCTTGAGGTCGTCATACCTTCAAATATCCACAGAAGTGAAAGCGATTTATTGTTGTTTATTATTCTGTAAAAGGGGCTATGTCTGTATAAGGGGACTCTTAGTTTTCGGTGTTGATGAAAGCCTCTCAGCATGAACTGTCAAATCGGAAAGCTATCGATCAGTTCTGTTGTACTCTTTCCCATTTTCTGTTCTACTCTTTCGCTCTGTACAAGATGATTCTGACTTTTGCGCCTGTGCGTAATATCCGCAAGTGTAACCATTCAAAAGAAAGTTGTTTAGCGGTGCTTTTCTGTGGTGAAGCCATTGTTTTCCTTCTGTCTTTGCTTTGGAATTTCTCTAGTTTGAAAATAGCTTCTGCATGAGTCACTGCGAACTGTCTGTCGACGACCGCACAGCGTAAATTTCATTATCTTTGGCATTTCTTCGGAAAATTGCGTTCATTCTTTCGCGTTGATCTCCCAGTAATTAATCATTCTAACCTCCCATTCGCCGTTAATCAGATCAAATTCTACGAGCTCAGAGAAAGGAATAAAAATATTTTTTTTCAGTTTACACATCTGGGGATGAAAAAAACAGGGGCACCCAACGACAAAGTTTCGGTTTGACATCTGTTCGGTGGAGGGTAGTTCGCCTTCCGCTCTCGGCGTCGATTAAAGAGTACACTTGGATTTTCGTAACCGAAACGTGGCCTAAAAGATTCGAAATGGGGACGGGGGTTTCGGAAAGGTCGTATGGCTGTTTTTGGCAGTCAAAAACGTCAGCTAACATTTTCGGAAAGAAAATAGCTCCCTAGAACGGTTCGCGGAAAGTTCATTTCAGCTAGCATTTTCTCAAAGGAAGATTTAGTTCCCTAACATTTTCAGACAATTAAAATTTCAGCTAAAGAATACTTTAGCTACTTAAAAATGCCTTTCTACAGCTTTTGCCGATTTGACCCGTTGGGTGCCCCTGTAGAAAGCTGACTGGCCTGGTCGAGGACGAAGCTTTACAGGCTTAATGTTATCAACATGTTGATAAAAAGACAAAAAGAAATGTTCACAATCGATAACGGGGATAAAATACTGTATTCCATCTGTCTTTTTACATTCCTTTTCAATGAGTCATGGCTCAGGTGACAATTGAAGTCTCGTAAGGGCAAATAGTACTCACATTCATTAAAAAAAAAACCCTAAGAGAAACAGGAAATGTCTGTATGCAGGCCACACTCAGAAAATTTACTTCACTGAAGTGGACAGCTTAAAGTAGAACAGTCAACTTGTGACAAATGTTTGACCCTCGTATTTTACTTGGGTCCATGTGGATCCGAACCACGCGTCACTGTATTTTAAACCAGATCCTTCAGATTGGCTACGGACCTGAGGAATTACGAAAACGTAAGGGAAGCTCTAAGTGGGATTCTACGTGAATTGGAGTGAAATTGTAAGGAGTTTAAAGAAGGGGTTAACTGAATGTTAAAAAAATGTTTTGAAACACCACCAGACAGTTGAGACTCCACAAGGGCACTGCAGGTTGGTGAGGAACTGTTTGGTGTCCATCTACTAATTTCCAACTTCAAATTCCAATTTTAAACCTTCATTAAATCTTAAATATTTCCTATTTCCCTAAATGAAACTAATCCTTTGAGAAAAATTCTCTCTTTTCAAATATCCCAAAAAATTCACTTAACATCCCTCAACACCGCTTCGTGAGATGAGCGTAGAGATTTTTGATTGTTTGAAACGCGAAAGAGATTATGAACGTTAAATCCTTCGGGTGGTACCCCTCCTTAAAGTGCTACTACGATCAAAAAATTACTCGTCTTTTTTCTTCAAATTTCGAAAGTGTGTTTGCTTAACAACCGACTCGCGAAATTTCAAGCTTTAATTTGGAGAAGTCAGTTCTTTATTTTGACTGAAATATTCTATTTAGTGATCCGCCATTACTAACTTCAAATCTTGAAAGAACTGGATCGAGGACAAAATGACGTAGAAATGTGCAATGTGTGTAAACCCGGCTGATTTAGTGTGCAGCACGGGAATTTTGAGCTTTTAGACTCTCAAACTCGTGTTTTGCATACTTAATAAGCTGCATTCACACACTGCAATTTTAAACCAGTGAGTAAATGACGTCATTTTATCCTGGATCCAGCTCTCCGAGGCTTAATCGGTCAGTTATGAACGTGAGTAATGGCGGACCGTTAAATTAAAAAGTTGCACTCGAAGTAAACAGTCTTCTGCTTGAAATTAAAGCTTGAAATTTCGCGAGTTGTGTGTTAAGCAAACACACTTTCGAAATTTGAAGAAAAAAGACAAGTGATTTTCTGATCGTAGTAGCACTTTAAGAAGGCTAACACTGTAGTTATAAGCGGTTTCCTAACAAAGAGTTTTCTCGTTTGAATGACTCGTCTCTCCCGGTGCTATCGGGGTATTATCAGTGTAAATATTTTTAACATGGAGCGGCTTCCATTTTTCCGTGAAAATTTCATAACTTCCGAATGAACTCTGCTCGGTAGCACATGGGTCAATGTTTGAATCTGTCCAGTTTCTCTTTTATTTGATTTCACTTGCAAGTTCTTTATTTCTTTATTTTCTTTATTTATTGACTCCACATTATCATATGATTTTTTACAGTGACTAGGAATGGAGAGAAGGGCATGATATAGTAGACTAATTATATGCCCTTTTAAATTACAATACATAATTTGTTAAGATGAAAAGAGGAAACCTTACTTTAAATAGAGGAGATAAGAAACAGAATGAAAAGAAGTTTTACATGGGCGGGTGGTAGAAATTAGTACTGAGCAAAATAATACTGAAAGAGAGCTCTTTTTAGTAATTGTTTTGTGGGTTTTTGGCGAATAGAAATGGGAATATCATTCCAGTTATAACATTCCATTCCTGTCACTTTGCTAGGATGATTGCTTTTCTCTTCACATTTCTTCGCTTTTTGACTTTTGACTTTTGACTTTGGCTTTATGTGTAACATCTAACAGATAGCTAAAATATGTAGTACCCACCCAAAGGTAGCAAGGCTAATCAAGTCGGGTGGGTCAAAAGGATATTAAAATACAGAAAGAAAAACAGAAAAACTAAAATACTGTTAAATTACAAAAATGAAATTAATTCAAGTACACATGACAACTGCAGCTTATAGATAGTTTTCAATATCATAAGCTTATTAAAATAAATGTTAAGGTGCTGTTTTGGTCCCATCAATCCAGTAGATATTTTAGCAATGATCGTTTTACAGAAAGATACTTGTCTTCATTGTTAAATCATTTTAATAAACCCTTTCGCGGGTTTTAATCCCACAAACAGGGAAAAAATCGTTCTCTGGAAGGCGTGTGTATTGTTCTCAGCAATTTGTTAGACAAACGATATTTTTGTAGTTGCCTTGTGTGCTGTTGTTAATATTGATTAGGTTAAATTCTTTTTTTCGTACTGTTTATAATAAACGAGCGGGAGTGTTTTATAATCCTATAATACACGACCCGCAAGTTCATTGAACGACCTCAAAAGCGAAAATCTCTAGGGAATATACGAACTTGTTTGTTTAGCGTACTTGTGCGACAATTTTTGGTTTAGCGTGCCAATGTGATAATTTTAATTTCGTGTAGCACAAAAGTGCGGTGGAAGAAAATGAAATATTGGAAAATGCTGTCCCAAAGTCGACCCGTTCGGTAAATAAATGGGCGATGAAGATTTTTGAGCTTGAGTTGTTGAGCTTATGAATTATAAATGAGTTTGAACTTTTGTTTCAACTTCACGGCGTTGAATTTTCATCCTAAATACCCACGTCCTTTCCTGGTTTTTTTCAGGTCATACGTATTTCTCCTTAAATGTGGAAACGGACCCATTTTGCTGCGGAACACCACTTTGGAAGCACGCGCTCTGGGATCTGAAGATACACTGAATATCGTCCAAGTACTCGAAGAGTATATCGACGAGAACGATCAGTTTGGAATTCAGGCTTTGGCGGAGTGAACTGGGATCATGAATACGTTGTGGAGACACAGAGTATTTTATAACACATTCTGTGTGTTAATTTATATTTAACTTTTTTTTAAATTTAAAGTCAGCATTGTCAGTCAACGAGAATTTGACAAGCCTATATGCTGCACGAAGCCATAAAGTCAAAAGGGACTTTTACTGTTTTGTTAGGTGTGTAAGTATGAGGGATTAAATATATTTATTAAGACTTCTTGGATATGACTTACTTTAGCTTATCGATGATGATAATGATAATGGCAATAAAGATTTTATAATTTACTAATTCCTTTTATAACATAACTAAAGAAAAGCGCGCGCTCTGATTGGTCAATTAACCATTTACTATTTGTCCATGGGTGAACACTGCTAATGATAGCTGACGTTTGCGCTAACTAAAATTTCTCTTTTTTGGGGCGAGATTTTACAAAATTTGTATCGTTTCAATCGTCATAGTGTCTACCGAAGTATTAAGCCGTTGCAATTTCTGTGAATGACGTTTCGCGCGCCTGTTTTTCTTGGTCATGTAAGTTAGTGCAATAAAATGGGACTTTGCTTTCTCTACGATGCTTACGTTATGTTATAAAACAAATGGTAAACGTATCAGAGTGCACTATTGAGTTATGGATGCACTTGGGAGGTATGCTAAGCACTCAAGAAGCTAGAGTCGCTCTCGGCTACGCCTCGAGCGACTCTTACGCTTCTCTTGTGCTTAGCAACCCCCCGCGTGCACCCATAACTCAATAGTGCACGCCGATCCGTTTACTATTTGTTAATTTGTGATCAAAACCTCACAATACTTATTGAGTCATTTTCACAGTGTTGCCACAAAATATTTCTCCACAGTTGTTGTTATCATAAAGGTCTACAGTCAATCAACTCGTTGTCCTCTGCCCTCGAATGAATCTGCCGCAAGTTTAACTAATCTTCACTCAGCAATCCCAGGCTCTTCATTTGGGCAATGAATTCAGAGACGTTTGCATGGCAGCTTTTGACCAGGTCGCGTGACGCAATTTTCCCGCCATTTCTAGTCAGTGAAGAAAAAGCATGCATAATTAATTTTCAAGATCCGTTACGAATTTACGAATCTATAGCAAAATTGAATCACATGAACTCCTAAACTCCACACTCAGTTCCCTTTCAGTAATTTCCAAATCACAGGTCATTTCCCCGCCTTCTAATCAATGCAGAAAAATCTATCCATAATAAATTTCTTGAGCCTTTCTCATGTGCAGTGCGTGTTTGCTGTTTCATGGATGGTAAACCACGGATTTTTGTCAAATGTGGCATGTTGCCACTTGCTTACCTCAAATGCTGTAATTGTGAGACAGAATTTATTTTTGTTCTCAATTACACGCCGAGTTCACTGTCTAACTCGCTAAAATTATCCGACAATGCAAACAATGAACGGAATAAATTCGTTCCAGACCATTACCAGTAGAAAGCGAAAATCAATTGACCTAATGAACCGCTAAGAATCCGGATCGAGCTGTCTGCCTCCTTTTCAGTATTTATCGACATTCGGAATAAATTAAGGCTATGTCTACACTATACCGGATAGCTCTTGTGCCGGCACGAAAACCATACCGGATAGGGCTTTTGTTCACATTCAAAACGATGATTTCGACACGATTTTTGCGTCGGAGCGATGCTGGGCCGCTGCGGTCTTGAAAGTGAATCGTCACATATCGGATAGGTTTTCGTGACAATTTCTGGAGTAGTGTGAACAGAGAATCGAACCGAAACGGAAATCAACAACGAGGAGCAAAAATTGGATTCTAGTGGAAAGATAGCGGCGGTTTTGGGCCACTGCCGTTCACACCACGCCGTAGTATTTTTCACAACGGCATAAAATGCTATCCGGCATAGTGTAGACATAGCCTAAGCGTACTGAGAGGCTAGCAAATTCCTTTATATGGAGATTTGGTTTTGTAGTTAAATTGTCTTGCTTATGGGCAATCCGGTCTGATCGAGTCGGTCACGTCCTGAAAAAACAAGCAAACACTTTTTCCTTGTTATATTTATCGTGTGGTTAACTGTCGTACGTGTGAAGGATTCCATGAAGCCACGATATTTTCCTTGTCTCGCATGCTTACGAAAGAATAATCATTTATTAACCACCCTCCTGCCAACTAAAAGACCCTAAAACTTGAAAGCTTCGCCGTCCACGAGCCTCCGTCCCAGAAATGAAGTTCCAGTGGCGGTTGAAAAGAAAAAGCAAACATCGAGCGTACCTTATTATCTATGAAGTCCAGACTGATTTAAATCGATATTATGGCATCTAAACTTTGCAACACTTGACAGGCTCGCAGGTGCAGCCAGGCGAAAAATGAAGCACCTCAAATTTAAAGTACCATTGCCTTCTTTCCCTGGCGTACTGACCGTGCCACACGTCAAGGAGACCATAAAACCAATATGACTTCCTCGTCTCATTCATTACACACCCTTTTATTCGTAATAGTGAGCACTTTTCAGCATTTCAGCCACTCTTATATCAGGGGAAAATGGTTCTCAAACGAACGAAGAAACAGCTGAAGCCAGGAACTCAGCTTGTGAACTACTGAGAGCGAATCTTACCTAAGTGAACAATATCTGGCGCTAGGTGGAGATGGAGGGAACCGCGCCCTCGGGCTAAGTGTCTCTCGGGCTTTCTGCGGTCATCAGAAGAAGGGAAAACATCCTTTTCATAACTATAAGTGGTTTGCATGTTACGTCATCGCCGCCTTGTTGTTGGACGTAAACAATGGCTCTCTCATTAGCTCCTTTTGTTCGGTGCACCGGCATTTGTTCCTTTCACCACTGTTATACATATACGTGTCTCTGGAGATTGGCTGCAAACCACCTATATACGTTAACACTGACCCAAGAGCCAAGGACATGGCTAAATAATCTATATTTAAAAGGGGCAGTGTCACGCTATTTGGCCAATTTATAAAAAAAAAAAAAAAAAGCGAGAAGGTGTCTTCGCATCAATTGAATTCCAAAAATAATAGTCTAGTTGGATGGAACTGGATTGAAACTTGAAAAAATTGGCCAATTTTTTCAAGTTTTGATGCTACGTCTTCAAAAAATCCTCAAGAAATTTATTACGATTAGCCCTCTCTGATAAAATTCATTCACGGATATCTTCGTCGTAGTGTTACAGGAGCGTTTTGCTTATGAGTAAAGCCTCAAAGTAAAGATTTTAGCACAGAATTGACCTAAAACCGCAAAATCCTCGTGACTGCCCCTTTAATTGTGAGAAACTGCTGGCCTGGTTTATATAGCCACAAATACAGCCTCCGAGTTTGGGGCATTAATTTTGGGACGCTGTTGTTGGTCTAAAAACATCCCTGACTGCGAATTCAGTGAACTTTTCTGTTTGTATAATCATCGCGTTCACAAGCTAAACAGGCAGAGGAAATTTATCATAAAAAAATAAACCATTCATGTGAAGTTCTTGTAAGGCTGAAAAACAGCCGAAATTTTCTACTTTGTCGCGACGGTCAACGTTGCAAAATAATAATTAAGCGTACATAGGCAACAATTCTTGGCTTGCACGTCACGCAAGTATCACGCAAATAAAAATAAAATCGCTTATCTTTCAATAAATTAAGTCAAGAAATTGAGATAGTGTAGAAGAGTAATAAATAAACAACGTATCAAAGTTTCAGGGTTGTGCGATATTCCGAACACGAGTTATTTGCCAAAGGGTACCACTCAAAATTATAGTGTTCAGTATGGAAACGCCATGCTGGGGTTCCTCTGAGGAACCCCAACATGGCGGCCGAATCCATTAGAAACATCTGGAGCTCACTTTTGCTCTCGCAAACGACTTTTTCTCTCCACTAAACATCAAAACAATCGCATAGACACTTCTCTTAACATATTGGTTATTCAGAACTCGAAAACACAACGTAAATCGATATTTTCATGTACGTGACATGTTTCTCAGACGCAACCACGATGTCACGCATTGTAAAAGAAATCTAAATTCAAACTGCTCTATTTTCAAAACAAAGCATGCTACCGAGCTGAAAACATGCAAACAGATAAACCTTTAAAATGTCTTTAACCTGATGGAGGTAAAACCTCAAAATTTTTAATTTTAGTTTTTTCTGACGTCACGTGCAAGCCAAGAATACATTCAGTCGTTTCAAGTGCGTGTAGTTTCCAGATCATGATGAGGTTAGTGGCTTTCGAATTATTAGCCGCTGCCTTTTCACTCGTTGCGGCGTTTGTTTTCAAGTGTCTTCATTAAAATCTCATAGTCTGTGTGATAATTACAGACAACATATAAAGGTTTTGTTCTCATTAGCTATATTGCCCCCTTTCAAACTGAACCTTGATCATGGAGATCTCGTAATTGCAAATCTCCTGATCTAAAATTTTCAGAATAGTATGCTAAGTACTGACCTCATAAATACACAAACTCAAACATTTTTTTATTCGCTTTTGCCGTGACTTAAATACTTTCAGCAACAAATAGAGGGTTTTTTTGAAACAAGAATAATCATTACGGAGCGACTTGTGGTAGCAAGGTAAACTTGAGTCTTGTGTATTTTTTGTTATTTCAGTTGGGCTGCAGCTTTTTCCCAAATACTGCAACATTCTCGACTCAGTCGATAACAATAAAACTTGAATGCTAGTGAATGCCAAACTTATCACAGTACATTGAATACGTGAACAAAAATTTGATTCGATTGAGAACAGAAATGCATTCTTTAGAATCTGAGGGACAGAATTGCTATGTAAACAAATTAGTAAAGGCCGTAATTATCGTTGCCCTGAATCAGGGCAAACAGCTTACTCGTGCATGTTGTCCAAAAAAGCAGGCCAAAAAATACAGTTGTGTATCCCTAATTTAGTGCTAAAGAAAAGTCTGTCCTTCAGCTACATGGAGTTTATTTGTTCAGTTGTACTGACTGATCCCTAGAACCCTATAAATTGCAAATTTGATTTACAGCTCAACCATATGCACGGATAACAATAATACTGGTTAGAAAAAAAAGAAAAAAAAAAACGGAAAAAGAGAAAAAATCCGAGGAAGATGCCTTTACCAGTCGAACCCAGTTTATCTCAGTTATCTGCATCAGACGCAGTGATGATGACCACTACTGTATTTATTCCAAAAGGACTAAGCATTGTTTAGGCTGATCGGTGGATGTTTGGGAAAGGTTCACACATATTGAACGGCTTAAGATTCGAGATATGCCCTGAAAAACCTCCGAAATATTGCATGGAAGAAGTATCTTTAGTAGAAAGGAAAAAAAGAAAGAGAAACATGAGTTTTGAAAACATCTTTCCAACTCATATCTCGGACCTTCCATGACATGACCTTCAGGCGACCTTTGTTATCTTTCGTTAGTAAACACGTAAATGACTTCACGTGCTTGCTATTTTGCATTGACCAAACCAACAATGTTGTTCTACATACTAGTACGTTGGCATTGCTTTATGCCCATTATTTTGTTTTCTTTAAAGTAATAAAACTGTTATCACTGTTTATAATGACCAACCTATTTTCAATACATTGAAATACACCCTAACCCTTATCAGCTTTATAATTCGGAAATTCCTACTCTAAGCAAACCAAACGACATGACCGAGAAATAACACTTATACAAGCGGGAAATGCAGATCCCACCCCACCCACCCCACCCCAAGGTTCCATCACCCACCCCACCCCAAGTTCCATGGCCGGAGTGAACGCTTCCCGAGCGTCTTGTTTTCTTTAAATCAACAGTTAGCTTTCGTTGGTACAAAAGGAAGCCCTTTCCCTGATCTTGCCGCACATTTGACCAATAAGGTTTCCCTGCCACATGATGCCAGCATACATTTGAGCATAATGCTGAGAAAAATCAGTAATGAAGTAGATTGGTCTGGCATTATGCCGAAGTTCAGTTCTGAGAAAATCAGCTGACTGGCGGATGGGCCGCCGACGGGAAAAAATAAACTTTAAGCAATAAGACCACAAATTTCTATGGTTTATAGGCTGATATATCACGCGGGATGTTGGAAGAACACACGAAGAATTTGTAAATCACGAGCCGCAGGCGAGTGATTTACGGATTCTTCGTGTGTTCTTCCAACATCCCGCGTGGTTTATCAGCTTATAAACCACAGAAACTTGTGGTCTATTGCTTTTATATAATAATTCAGAAGACGCGCGAAATTTCCATGAGTTTACTGGTACAATAAGCCATAGCTGATTGACCAATCAGAGCGCGCGAATTGACTTTGGTTATTATATAAAATAGTATAACCCTCTTTCTGATCATCATATAGTTTTCTCAGTAAACGTGGATTAAAGAGGAAAAAACACTTCGTGAATATCATGACAAGGTAATCGAGGATTGCCTTAAGCATTGAATTATCACTGTAAATAAAATTTGTGTGACTTTAAATGATGTTTTGAATTGTAGACGCTGAAGAAGAAAATAGTGAGCATATTGAAGTATGATATTGAAACTTTCTGAGCATAAACGTGACAGTTTTCGTGCTTCGAGTAGCTAAGCATAATATTAATAGTCAGGAAAAAACGCGAAACTGGCAAGAACCCCACGGATCAACCATGCCCACTGGCCATGTTTAACCTTTCAAAAAATACAGGCAATTTTCATCTGGACCAAGAATCCAAGCCGAACATATTAAATCGCCACGAATAATGGATCTCATGATCACGGATGGTCGAAATGACAAACGTTAAAAGGTAGATTTGGTTGCTAATATGCTCCAACATTATAATCATTTAATATACATAGGCTAATAGAATCGGTGGTCATCTTCTCTGTTGGCTAGCACAATTACAGGGTAACTATTAGTGTTGAACTTTGTATTTTAATATTATCAGTTTTAAATAAATTATGCCCACACAGAACTGATCGAACACTGCTTCGGTGGCTAAAAAAGATAAGCACTGATATTATCAGTTTCATTTGACCGAATTAATCGCTCTTTCCTGGGTATATTCTTGACAAAAGTATAACGTAAAACAATAGGGTTTAAAGTCGATAAATTGATAAAAATGCAAATCGGAACATTGACTCGAAACATTATTTTAACGTTGGTAATAACAGGAGATGTAAAATTTCATAACAGTGTCTGAACATGTTCTTTGGTAGATGTTTCGATAAAAGCTTGAGGCCAAAACAATCGTGTTTTCGCATGAAGCTTTTCCGAGTCTTCACCAGTGATGGAACAAAAGATGTTAGTGTTGGAAAAATGGAGACAGGTGCGCTTTCTCCGAGCCAAGATGTTAGATATTTTAACCGAGTTAGTCTACGCTGACAATCCCCAAAATATTCTCCGTATATTGCGATAAGTCAGCAGTTGACTCTTTTGTAATTTTAGACATACGTCTGATACCCCCTCAAAGAAATCGTAGCGGGAGATTTCTGTAATCACGAAGTTGGAACGCTTGGTAGACAGCCAAGAAAAACCCCGCAGGGGTAGTCTTGGATATCGGGTTAAAGTGACCTAAAACAAAAACATGTACTCATACTGGATATAGTTAGTATTAATAGCTACCTTTTTGTAGGTTTAAGGACCATACCATTCCAAAGCCACACACAGTCAAAACGTAGACAGAGGTTTTTAACAAAACCAAGCTCACTGAACTTGCGTCATCGACGTTGCTAAACTTTGCACCTTATAGGCGAAAATTTGCCAAGACAGGATCCTAAGAATCTTTGTACTCTCTTCTACTTTTCCTAAAATGGGGAGATAGCACGTGTTATTGTAAGCCATTTTATCACGTTCTGTAAAATTCGTGTGTTATACAGTTTTCAACAAAACGGGGCTCGTTGAAAATGTTTGAGATTTAGTAATCACACCTATTTTTTTTACCATCGAGTTTGCATGTTGAGTTTGTAGAACAAAGAATCACGACTTGTTGAAAAGAGGGCAGTAATAAACCTAAAAATTGAGAAACTACTTAACACAATTACTGCAATTCAGTTCAAGTGCGACTTCCTTTAAGTATAAAAGCTATTATAATTTCCCTGTGTAAGATATGCATATTTATAATGAATTTTTTTGACACGTGTAATCGAACTTGATGTAATTCACAAATCCCACTAAATCGACAATCGCAAAAATCCTAATGTTAGCTCCCTTCCACACGTTCATATCTTATATTTACAATCTCTGCGGAAGACTAAGATTAATATGTATAGAAGATTCACAACGGAAACATAAATAAATGTGGTTCATTATTTAACATTTTTGTCCGCAAATTGTAGGGATTGCGGGCATACATAAAGAACAAATATCTCGGCTTGTCAAAATTAACTTGCATACAATACACCGCGATCACGCGCCCTTAAACAAATATTTGCCACAAAAGACACTGCTTGAATGTTTCCACGCTAAATTTATTCACTGTGAAAAAATATTCAAGCCAGTTTATTCTTTGGGGTTTTGTTTGCTTAAGTTTTCGAAGCCAATCCACGGCAGCTGAGGTGTTTTTTCGGCGCCTTTTTCAATCACGCTAACTACTCTGATTGGTCCAGTTGCGTTTGATTGACAGCGTACCACATGACCCAAACTTCGCAAAGGCGTGAGGTTGCATTTGATTTCAAACGAGTCTGTCGGTGTACACTCTCTCGACCTTCCTGATAAATTATTCGCCCCTGTAAGTCGCCGCATTTCAGTTGTCTCGCAAGGCGACCGTTGCAGCAATGTTCAAATTTTTTTCAAGGACAAGGGATAGGAGCTCCGGTCATCTGAAGGACAAGCTCGGCCAGGATTTGTTTCTCTTCAACAAGGTTTGGTTTTGGCGCTTCTCTCGCTCGTTGCTTTGAATAGAATATCGTTTGAGACACATGTGCTTGTTATTAATACGCTCAATTTCTTGCAGGCTGTGGAGCATGGATTTCCACCGAACCCTTCAGCGATTGCTCATGATCCAGAGCTAAATCTGTTGGCTGTTGGAACAAGCAAAGGATTGCTTAAAATGTATCCTTTGGTACTCATGATTCGACTTTACCCTCGATCCTTTCTCTCCTACCCTTTGCCTTTGCCAGAGAATTCATTTGCTTTTGTCTTTGAAATGTCTACAACACCTACTCGAAAATTTTAGCCGAGAAATCGCCATACGTGCGTTCATCTTATGCAAAAATTGAGCTCAAACCATCAAATCCCAGTAAGTAGTTGTAAATCATAATTTAATTGCACATGAAAAGGTAGGAATGGTTACTTAAGATCACTTAAAACGCTCGCCTCAGCACGCTGAAAGTGCAAACTTTTTCGTGTTAGTCAACTCCGCTTGTTTCGCTTCCGAAATACTCAAAATAGATCTTACGACTTCCCAGCAAATAAACGTTTTGAGGTAGTCATTGAAGGTGGAATTGGGTGACAGAGTCCTCGAAACGCGTTTGGAGGTTTGAAAACACATTTCTTAGCTCAACATTTGCGTTCAAACCAGACGCAATTCATAGAAGAGAAGCTTGAAATTATCGCCTTCGAATGAACCATTGCCGTGGCTTCTTAATTAACCGTTTGGAAACGTGCACTGGAGCTCAAATTTTGCATAAACATCCCAGCTTGGTGTTTTCTTTTTCCCTGTAACACACGTGCACCAGGCAGGCAACCTTCGATTGTTCGATTCGTAAATTCCCGCTTTCCACTGTGGTCGTTGGTTCTCTGTCGTTGTTTTAGTGGCAGCACACATGCCCAAATTTCTAACTGCAAGTTGCTGGCGCTAAACTGAACTGATCTTTGATCACAGCAACGCGTTCCTCGCACAAACTTTACTCTCCTTCCAAAATGTATCATGAGGACGACCTGTGAGAACGTGTTTATTGTCTGTTACAGCACGAGAAATTTTATTTTTTAGAAGAAATCAGCATGTTGTTGCTTCTAAATTATTCCAGATGGTGTAGTTAATTGAGGTTCAAGCACATTAATCGAAAGAAATGAACATAGCGCTTCGCGGACGCCAAAACCGAAACATCTCTGAAATTAGCATCCAAGCAAATATTCCGGGTAGACCATTTTCATTTTGCCGACATGATTTCATTCATAATTTAGTGCACCGTCGTGTCGCTGTTACTCAAGCGTTAGGCATCCATAGTATCTCTACTCGTTAAATTTGATTAACCTTCTTTACACTTGGTTTTGGGCCAGCAATAGAGTTGTCTTGCAATATTTTACCTCTGCAATAAACTGTATTAGGTATGTGAGTCACGCGCGCGCTTTGCTTCGGTTGTTTATTACATATTGTGTGTGAATAATAGCGGCGCGAAATTCTCTTTGACTTATTTCTAAGCTATGGCCGGCCAGGAGTGGAGCTTTCAGCTCGCCACCAGGAGGAAACAGTGATCCAAGAGTTGCATTTTCTGCCAGAACAGGTTAGTGACCGGCGATTGTTTGTTTGGTGATTTATTAAACCTTCGGCTGTAATCGACGGAGAAAATTTCGAGGGTGTGTTTTTGAGGGTGGGGCTGTCGACATTAATTACGAAAGGAAAATTCTAGTTTCTGCCCTTACGAAATGCAGATTTTTTGGTGCGGTTGTGTTGTGTATTCTCAGCAGCAATCCCTTCCTCCTTGCTGTAGCCTGATTTTAGCCTGTGGTTTCCAGCGCAGGAAATCAATACAAGCTTATTTATTTTGTCTCACACCAGAATAAATTATAAAGTGTCAATTTTCAATCATTGCTATTTTTAATGATGTGCAAGAAGTAGAACTTCTAGCCTCGTTTTCATTTAGTTTTCCAGTCTGATGTCACATTGGGGTGAAGGTGTAATGTTGTGGAAAAGGTTATAAATCAAGCCATGAGGATGGAAATTCTAGAAATTGGTTGCCCAGATATCGGCCTTTGTTTACATTCAGGTTGACTTCTCTTGTCCGAGGTACAGCACCTCCCACTGCACGTCCTAAGAAAATTTGATTATTGTAATTTTCTTTCCTCTGGAAATACTGGTGTAAGAGCAACAAACCCATTGCTATAATCAAATTTCTATTGGCAACCAATTACTTGACACCATGAAAATGTAGCTCTTTTATGTGCCTTGATTCAAAATACAACTACTATGACTTTTAAATATTGCAATTCCATGAATTTGGACAGAAATTATTTTCTCCTGTTTCCGTTATCTCAGGTTTTTTTCTGCCATTAAGTTAACAGTTTTGTGTTTCTTCGATGAATCAAATTGGTATACTCTTAAAAGCAATTATCATATGTTGTTAGCAGACATACATTTTCTGTTCTGACCCATGCATTTTTGTTAAAATGGACCTGGTTTATATGGACATGACAAGAATATCTGATTGATATGTAGACTTTTTTTATCAGTTTTGGCAATTTCATTTTTGTACAAAAATATATAAGAATGCTTGTGTGCCTACCTAATCTAGTCTGTAGGGTAGATTGAAAATTGCATTTATGCTTCTACCCTTTAGTAGGCATTTTATATAATAAACAGTGTACATGGTCACTTTGAAAAAAAATATGAAGGTATATCTTGCTTAAAGTTTAATCAGGAAGCCCAGTTGTCTCTGGCTGGCTAAAAGACTGGTTACAAATTGTCTGATCGTTTGCTAGGTGTATCACAGTTTTTAAGTGTAGGGTTGTTTCACAAAGATCAAGATGTGTATAACTAGTCACACATTTCTACTTATTATTGCAGTGGTATGCTTAAAGACATACTTAGCCAAGATTGGCAAATGGCCTTTGATAGATGTAGTAAATTTTGTTTGAATTTGGACAGATGTCTGCTTTCAGAAAGGTCTAGAATGTTGTGGTGTGATGTTCTTACATTGGTTTTAAGTGTTAGTCTTTGTTTTGATAAAATTGTGAAACATTTGGAACAGAGCTTCACTTATTTGTAGTGTGTAATTGATTTTAGATCTATTCTTATAGCATTACCCTTAGCCTCATTTTTTTTGTAATGACAAACAGAAATGAGTTTGTCATTTTGTGGTCGCCTTTCACACCATGAAGATTGTCTCTTTTGAAGCACGTCGTTGGCAGTTTCTGTTGAGTAAGTTAAGAGTAAAGCATATTCTCAACTGTGCTGTGTCAACTGCAAACTTAAGAACTTAAAACTTTCATATACAAAAAATGTGGTATTCAAGCAGCAGGTATGATTAAAGAAGACATAACAAACAGCTATTCCTGCTTCATCAGCTTGTGTGGAGCATTTTTTAATTGGTTAATTTGTGATTTTCACAAGACTATTGTTACCTCCCTCCCACCTTTATATGAGGTGGAGAACTGCATTTTTATAGTTAATATTTTTAACCAATTGTTACAGGAAACATCGTGACAGTAATCATCTATATTTAATTTACTAAAACTTTTAAGCACAAATCCAGTTATGTAATACTGTAAACATTTAGTTCTTTTAAACAGTGAGTTTGTTTCACTTTCTATAATATAAATGCTTGAGCTTTCTTCTTTGTCAGAGTACTATTACAATGTATTTTAATGACTTCAACAACAACCCTAATTTATAATGCGTGTGGGCTGTGGCATTTATGGTCTGTAAAATTAGTTTTTTAGACGTAATGAAAATATGTAAATGTATCAAACAAGAAACAAACCAAAAAAAGCAAGGGATGCAAACCTCAGATAATATATGAATGTTTTGATATGCAATGTGTAAGCAATGTGGTTGATTTTTTTTATATTCCAATGTCTTTGTTTTTGATAGAATTATTGTAAAAAGTTATCACACAAGGGTGGAATAATCTTAATTAGGTGGTCGAACATGGAAACAGCTCTAATTCAGACACATCTTGCTGTGATTTTTGTCTTAGCTGGGATGATGATCATGAAATTTAAGCATTTTAATGCTTGCATAAGTGATTAAATTTAGAGCTTCAGCTATAGAATTAATCCTTTTTTTATCAAAATGTGCAGTTTGAAATAAATTTTGTGCAAGGTTTATTCATGAGTTAGTTTGCAAAAATGAAGGTGGACCTCTGAGAATTTTCTTGAGGAGCTGGGATGATTGAATTTCCTAAAGAAAATGTTACAAAAATAAGCACCAGTTAAATGTTTTGAGTTGCTCTGACCAGTGGTGGATGAAATATGCGCTGTCATTACTTGATTTGTTACAAAGTTCTTGGTACACTGCTTTAGGGTTCATTGGGAAACATTAATTTTTGAACCTTGATCTGAAAATTATTTGGTGGAAATCCTTCCTAATGTTGGTAGCCATTTTGAACCATATTATTTTCTCTGCTTGGGCTGTTCAATTTCTGTTTCTCATGTTTACACATATGTCCCAAGTTATCTATGGCAATAAAATGGTTGATCTGCTATACCAGACTATCGATAGAACTGTCCAAAAGCGATACTTTGTGGTTTGGGTCATGTGAAAATCAGGACAGGAAATGCTGATGGTTGGATCATTATTACAATGTTAAAGTCCTTGGAATAATATCTTTCTTGGCAGAATTTATTTCCATAATGACTTCAGTATTTACCTGTTGCTTTAGTAGTGAAGGCTTTATAGGAATCAAAAACAGGATGCAGTCACTCTTAACACTGAAATGAAACATCCTACCACAAAACAGTGCCTTTAAATTATTTATCTTTAATGTGAATACCTAAATATTAATACTATCAACAAATGTCAAATTTCACTTGCAAGAAGCGTAATAATAAATAGTTAACAGAGGAAGTTGAATCGGCCATTTCTGAATTACCTTTGGCCTTTTTTTCAAAGCGAGTCTTGGTGCTCATCTTTTCATATGAAAAGTAGTTGCCATTTACATGCAAATTTAACTCATTTTCATATGAATGGAAACTAACTTTCATATGAAAAGATGAGCACTTAAACTCGCTTTGAAAAAGAGGCCAAAGGTAATTCGGAAATGGCCTATTGACAGGGTTTTCATTAACTTTTCAAGTAAAAGGGGATCTGGTGTTAAGTAGCGAGGTACCCTGAGTCAATTTGTTGGGCAGAGCTTTCAATTATGCACCTAAGAAAGCCGGGTATTCCATTGCCGGTACCCGGGTCCTGGCTTCTAATACAAACACTGTATTGACCATACAGAAATTATAATTAGTTTTAGTGTGTGCCAAGATTCTTTTCTTTGATCAATCTAACAGTCTCACATGATTTAAGCATTTTATTTTACTCTGTTGGAGGTATATATAGGGTTACTGCTATCTTATTTTTTCTTAAAATACGATTTGACAAGCTAAAGGGTGTAGGGTTGTCCTTCCAGGCCTGTGGATAGCTTTAGGGGCATAAAATTGCAGCGGATGTGTGCCTGGACATGTTAAGTGTCCTTAGCTGTCAAAGCCGTTCACTTTGAACTTTGAACTTTTTATATTCTCTGTTTGCAGGGACGTATCATCAGTGTTTGTGATGATGGAGAGGTGAACACGATTCATCTTTGGGAAGTCAACAAGAAGGAAGGCAAATCTGTTCTTGAGGAAGTTAAGACATGTACTCTGGAGGGGAGGTTGGAATTTGTTTTGTTTTAAATGTGAAATTTGTCATGTTATAATTGAAGGGCTGAGAGCATAAACTGCCTATGTGTAATTTTAGGTTGTTTTTCGATTTTGCTCGGAAATGAAACAAATTTTTGCATCTGACTTGCAAGCAATTAGATTCAAAAACATTTTCTGGTGTTTTTGTTCACTGATTTTTAATTTCTGAGCAAAATCGAAAAACGACCTAAAATTACGCAGAGGCAGTTTATGCTCTCAGCCCTTCATATGTCTGCCTTATTAGCATGCATGAAGCAATGCCCAAAGGGTATTCTTTATGTGCAATGTGCCTTTTTGACTCATAAACAGCCCACAAGATGCCCATCCGACTTGAAAATGGTTGACTTTTTTAAATGCAATGCTTATTACCAGTGTTTTGCTTACTGATAGTGCTCAAGAAGCTTCCTCAGCTGGAAAACAGTGAGCAACATTCTGGGTTGACTTTAAAAAAAACACAGCAGCCTTGGTTAACCTCAAGCCAATGCGCATAGATTTTGTCTGACTTGAAAACAGCACTCAAAAGATTTAGGGTTATTGTTAAGTTTAGAGTTAAGGTTAAAATTAGGGCTAGGGTTAGCATTGGGTGTTAGGGCTAGGGTTAGAGTTAGGGTTAGGGTTGGAGCTAGAGCTAGGGATAGTGTTCGGCCTAGGGCATTGCAAACGTTAACGTTAAAGTAAGCGGCGTATTTTGAGTCTCGCACAGGTTTCTTGGTTCCTCAGAAATGAAAAGAGTGCACAGGTTTCTTGGTTGATTCTTCATTCTTTCGGGAAGGCTTTGGCCAAAATAAGTTAAGTGTTGAAGAGGGTGTTTTGGTTGAAAATGGCATACAGCAGGATCAGACTTGATTCTAACTCAGTGCTTAAAAAGCTTGCTGTTGGCTGAGAAATAGAATAAAATATTAAAGATGGCTGTTTTTACTTGAAGATAGCTTTTGGCCAATACCAACAACTTCTGTTCGTGAGCAACACTGAAAATTTGAGTTAACAATGTTTAAGGGCACAATTAAGAGTTAAAAGAGTAAGCTGTTTCCCGTCGGTTTCCGCTTCGAAACAGAGCTTTGATTGGCGTTTTGCGTGCTTTGGTCATAATTGAAAGGATTTTGAAGGGTTCATTTTCGTCGTCAAATGGAACCAGTGGAATGAAAATCGTATCACAAATCAACGTAAATGACGACGGGGAAAAAATTGGAGCAAAATACTTAACTATTTTTGTTGGCTTCGAGATGTAAATATTTGCATAAGATGTGAAATTTAATCCATATCATCTAATGCGTAACACAACGACTTGTTAAAATGTCTCAAGTGCAAATACTTTTTTGCTGGTGTTTATCTCGCTTGAAAATACGTTTTGCTGATGTTTACAAGCCTCCATAGAATCAAAATAACCGAGTTAATCGACGCAAAACTGATTTATGTGTTGAAATTCGGCAGCATGTCTCCCTGTGTTTACATAACAACTCGACGACCGACCATGAGTAATATTTTCCACTCGCACCCATGCAACTTTTCCCTGGATATTCTTCAAGATACTCATCGAAAACAGACGGACTTCTCATCATGCTGATTTCCCTCTCTCGGATGAATTCTCTGTAATGTTTCTGAATTTTGACGAACTGTTTCATGGCTTCGATGGCCCGCGAGACAGCGCCTACTTTGGCCGCAATGAATTGTGGGAATGTTGTGCCCTCTGCGAGCGAAAGACACTCCGAAAACACCTCTCCTTTTCGGAAATTCTAGCACAGCAACCTTTCAGAAATGGACCAAGACTAGCAAAACCAAGCCGCTTTTGAGATGAGAGATGCTTTCAGAGTTCTTTTTCTGCCCAGCTCTTAATCTCTACTCCCAAACCGGTGAGTCAAAGGAGAGAAAACATGACTGGCTTCTTTCAGCTGTGTTAGACTTGCGGATCTAAAGACTTCATGATGTCCTTCGACCACCGAGCGAACAGGTAAACTGACATAATTCGATTAAACCAAACACGCTAGCGCGGATCGAGTCAGGAGCTTCGGCAGACACATCACGTAAGTAGCAATGTTTTAACTGCCAAAACTTTTAGTCTACGTCAGACTATGGAACAATCCTTTCTACCTGTCAATCATTTCATGTCCAGTTTCAGTTTTACCCTTCAGTTACGAGCATTTGGGCATTGCTTCATGCATGTTAATAATGCAGACATATGAAGGGGTGAGAGCATAAACTGCCTATGTGTAATTTTAGGTTGTTTTTCAATTTTCCTCGGAAATGAAACAAGTTTTTGCATGGGACTTGCAAGCAATTCGATTCAAAAACATTATCCAGTATTAATCACTGATTTTTGTTTCATTTCCGAGCAAAATCGAAAAACGACCTAAAATTACACATAGGCAGTTTATGCTCTCAGCCCTTCAATTGTTTGATCAGTCTGATGATCGTTAGTTAAAACCTTAGTTTAATTTTCAGACAACTTGTGTCTTCAGTTTTATGCCACCCAGATCATACCATGTTGTTTTTGTATATTTGTATTCTTTGTAAAAGAGGTATGCTGTAAATCTTCTACAACTCTGATGTAAATCTCCTTGCGTAAAGTTGCAGAGTATCAATTGACTAATCTTGTTGCGTTATTGCAGGTTAAAGAAAATCTCAGTTTGCTGTCTGTCTATGAAAAGCAATCGTCTGTACCTTGGCACTGAAGGCGGTAACATTTATCTGTTGGATATCAACTCGTTTGAACTCCAAGAGTACATCATTTACCAGGATGTTGTTATGCAAAGGTGAGTGGGAAATAAAATACCGTATTTACCCGTGTAAGATTTTTTTCATGAAATTTGCACTGCGTATTATACACGGAGCCTTCTGTTTCTTGATCGCTTCCCTCATTTGCATATGCATGTGGTTAACAAAGGATAAAAAAAACCAGTAAACAAGAATTCAAAAGGCTGTTATCCATGCCATTGTTATAATAAACAAGCAAATAACCTATCACAGCTGCTTTTAAATTACTGCCAATAAACTGACTGGAAAAACTGTGAAAAACCGGCCGGATATTCTGTGAGCGGACGCTAAAAATTTGCATACAGACGAAACAAAATATCCTCTTATTTGCAAATGGTATTAACGAAACGCACATTTTGTGAGCCAAAATTTGTTCAAAATTATTTTGCTCGAAGTACAGCAACTCAGAATGAAGGCAAAATAAGTGAGGTATATTTTGCAGATGAATAAAGGGGATTAGTTTCTAAAGAAACTGTGGTGCTGCGTCGGTGGGGGAGTGAAACACGAAAATTTGGTTTATCAACGGAGTTGATAATGTAAATTGACCACTGTACAGGGATTCGATTAGCTGACGTTTCGAGCGTTAGCCCTTCGTCGGAGCGAATCGAGGAATTGTGGGTTGTGTATGGTTTATATACAGAAAATAGAGCTACGTTATTGGTGGTAACATAGTAACGTGAAAAACATGAATAAATTAATTGAATGAAAAGCGCTCGTTGATACCATGGGGATTAAGGGTGCCAATTTGAAAGATCAGTTTTTGCTCGAGATTTTTACGGCTTTTCGTGGTACCTTGATGTAGGGAAAGGCCGGAGATCGACATGTGTTGTTTACAATGGTTAGGGAGATTAAAATGCCGAGCGACAGGTTTGGATGCGTCTTTGTCATCTTTCTCAACATCACGAAGATGTTCTCGGAATCGGTCACCTAGTCGTCTTCCTGTTTCGCCGATGTATAACTTTTTGCATAATGTGCAGGTTATGCAATAGATAACATTTGCGGAGGTACACGTGAAACGATCAGTGATCTTAACAGATCGCTTAGGGCCCGATATTTTGTCAGTGTTTTGAATGAAAGGACAAGTTTTGCATCGTGAGCGCGCGCATTTAAAAGTGCCAGGTTGTTCAGTTGTTTTGAATGCGCTTTTAACTAGAAAGTTACCTACATTTTTGTCGCGTTTGAAAGAAATCAGCGGTGGTTCCGAAAAGATTCTAGCAGTTTCTGGATCATTTTGCAGTATCTTAAAGTTATTAAGAATGATGGCCTTAACTGGGTTATTATGCGGGTGAAATGTGAGGGTGAATGGAATTCTGTCATTCTTTTCCTTTTGTGACGTCTGTAGTGCTGACTGTTGATCAATCTGCTGAGCGCGGTGATGGCCCGATTGAACTACAGAATCAGGATAGCCACGTTTCTCGAAAAAATAGCACATTTCCTCTGATTTGTTGGAAAAATCAGAGTCATCACTACATAGACGTCGAAGTCTAAGAAATTGAGAATAGGGAATGGCGTTTTTGACATGAGATGGATGTGAAGATGAATACAACAAATAACTGTGAGAATCGGTGGGTTTGTAGTGCACACTGGTACATAAACCGTTGCCGCTGATAAAAACTTTGATATCAGAGGCTTGCAGAGGCTGTCGACGATTCAAAATCTTTTAAAACTGAAAATTGTCGGAGGTGCATTTCACAGGAGATGATTATCTTTATTTCTCACCGCATTACGCTTGATTGAACATGACACCATGATCATTTGTTGACCTTTATTTAGCATTCAGATACGCAAAAACATAAAGTGTGAGGGAATGAATGCTAAAATTTTTACACAGCAACCACGAAGAGTCTGAGCATATGAGAATTCCTATAACAGGTGTCTAAATCATTCTCTTGTGCTGTCTCAATGCTCGAGAATACGCTAATCTTATCAGATAAAACAATTTTCGATTGCCTTTTGTAATTAACAAATTAGTGATCCTGGTGCACAAAAACACATGCTTAACCAAAGTTAGAACAACCTAATAGTGACTGAAAGCTTTTTGAATATCAGAGAAATACACTTTTTAACTAAAACAGATGGAGTTTTTTTTTTTTACCAATGACTAAACCCGAAGAGGCAGAAAATTTGCATTTGTTTTTTGCGAGTACATAATTCCAGCCGTTTGATCGAGTCAGAATTTTCTCTGACCAAATGGTGGTTATTTAACACATTTATTTTATTTTTGGAAAATTGTCTTGAAAAATAGGGTGCGCATTATACACGGGTAAATACGGTATGTACTAAGAGATGGTTCCATTGCTCGGCCATGAGTTGGGCTGATTGTAAATTAACTGCTTTGAGATGAATTGTTTAGTTTCAAACCTTTATTGCTGACAGTAGCTTACACTGTAGAAAGCCCTGTTAGGAGTGATCTTGGCTGTTCCAGATTCATTTTACTTGTGCAGCAACAAGTTTGTCATTGGTGTGAGGCTCATTATGTGTGGCTCAAACCTTAATGATAGACCTGGGAATTAAAACACCCTTGAAATGATGCTTGAAAAATTATTATAGAGTTAACAATTTATTAGATTAGAAGGAGTTGTTAAATGGTTGTCCTTCAGTCTTACTGACTGACTGACTGATCCGAGTTATTGATAGATAGATTGAATGGATTGATTGATTGATTGATTGATTGACTGACTCTTATAGTGTACAAGAAGAGAGCAAGACAAATGCTGGTTCTGTGGAGGCTATTCAAGAACATCCAGATGACTCCAACAAGGTCAGTACCCAAACAGTGATTTTGTTACTCTGTACAAGTGTATATGAGTATGGCTAGGAATTGGTGTAACTCTAAGTTTTAGAATTTGAAAGTCCTTGAGAAATGTTGGTCACTGACAGAAAATCTTTCGTTGTATTTGGATTGTTCACTAACCTTTCAAAAGGCAAATTTGATCTAAGAAAGAGTACTATTTTATATCATAGTTCCCTAGATGATTTTATTTTAAGAGTTCATTTTTTAATTTAAAACAAACTTTGTGTAACTTTGTATGTGAAGTTCCAAGTCCAACTAACAATGAGGTTTTTCTCTGCCATCAATCACAGTGAACAAACCTCTAATAAAAAACAAACAAAAACAAAGTTTACCTTTCCGGGTTCAAAAAGGCAGTTTGTGTGATCTCTATCCACAGTTTGAAATTCTTTTTACCACTGTGATTACCACAGCATTAAAAAAGGCAGTTGCTAGTTATAAACAATGAGAAACAAAGCAAGTCTGTCCATTGGAGGCAGGAAAGTTTAGTTAAGGTATCTGTTCTGAGTGTTCATTCTGCTGCATAGATTTTGATTGGGTACAAGAAAGGCCTGATTGTTTTGTGGAATCATGGAAGTTGTAGTGTCCAAGCAACCTTCAGCGTCCAGTCATCTGACCAGCCTCAAGAAGTGGAGAGTGTCAGCTGGCATTCTGATGGCACAAAGTTCATCAGCGCCCATGCTGACGGCAGCCTCACAAAGTGGAATGTTGAAGGAAGTCAAGAAATCCCCAAGGCTGTCACTCCTTTGGGTCCCTTCCCTTGCAAGGCAATCACCAAGGTTGAGTGGAGCAGTTCATCTGTGTTCTTCAGTGGTGGAATGCCTCGTGCCAGTTATGGTGACAGGCACTGTGTGTCGCTCATTCAAGATGCGAACTTAGTGGACGGTGGTGACAACACTCCACAAGTTGCATTTGACTTTACTTCACGTGTTGTGGACTTTTTCACAGTGAAAAAAGGAGAAGGTGAGTACAGAATGGAATAATCAAGTGGTATGGGAAATAAGTAGATTTAATATGCTATTGCAAAACTGTTAGTGGAGTTTAATAGTCCTAAACGGATGGCATCACAAAAACTAAATTTGTGAAATTATGGGATACAAAAGGCCTACTTGGCATTTTCTTACAGTTAGAGTCTGAGATGTTAGCACTGTCATGGTTCAAAATTAGAAGGATTTGTATGGAGTCAGCAGAGTGTAACAGTGCTAATATCTCAGAGCCAATTTGCCTAGTTTACATGTTGATTTTTGGCAAGTTAGCGTTCTTCATCTTGCTCTTTATGAAAATCTCAACAAATCACATGATTTCAAGAATTAAAATATTTGTAACTTTACACTTTGGGACATCTTTTACAACAAAATTAAATGGTTAATTTCACTTTAGGAATTACAGTTAGTTTAAGGCAAGTTAGCTCCCAGTCAAAATCTTAAGGAGACTCTATTCATTGTTTGTCTTTGTAGAACCAGCTTATCTTGTGGTATTGTGTGAAGAGGAATTAGTTGTCATTGACCTGTCGACCAAGGAAACAGGGTGTGTATGGCTGTTTACTTATACATGTTCTTTTTTAATTTCATCTTGTATTAAAGCAATAACTGAGGAGGCCTAATTAACATAAGCTACATAGTTTTCTTTAGGCCTCCTTGCCATTGTTACCTCTATTCTTTCTATCTTTGTTTTCATTATAATGTTATTTAATAAAATAAATATATAAATGAGATAAATGAAAGAAGTACCAACAACACTTAATTAACTCTTCAGTAGCTTTATTTCTACTGGTCACAGAGTCAAACATTACTCAGACATAAATTGTACATTCCAGTAAAGTACCCCATTACAGACTACTCCATGATAGATTCCATATAGTTGGCCACATTTAAGGATTTTGGCATCATGAAAGCCACCTCAGAAGACATTGAAAATTCTTTATTTGATTGAGTACAATTACTTCAACGCTTGAACCATGTTCTTTGTCAGTGTGGATTGGATACTGGTTACAAGTTGTCAATAAATTTCCTGGATTGAGTTATTTCACACTCCAAAGATTGACGCTACTTTGTTTGTTCCTTTGCACAGGTTTCCCACCTTCATGAAGCCTTATCTGGTGTGTCTGCACTCCTCCCCAATCACATGTTCTTACCACAGCCATGAATGTCCACAGAGTTTGTTTGATCAAATAGAAAAGGCGGGAACAAAGCAACTGGAAACTGACTTTTCACAGGAGGTGGGCTATCTTGTGATAAAAGTTCTACATAGATCCTCAAAGCTGTTGGCTGAGTCAAATAATAATTACAGGCCACCACCTTTCAAAACTACCCAAAAGTCTGATAAAGCTTGGAAGATGAGGTGGGGAAGTTTGATGGGCCATATAATCACAAAGGCCAAACTTCATAGTCCAGCTTGTTAGATTTGTGATTTATGTTCTGTACTTCCAAGACAACCCCACTTCAGGTAGTAACTGTAAAGACATAAATGTCATACATGTCATGCCCTCCAAGGTTATTTTTAAGATTTGATCAAGAGTGGTTGTCTTGTCTTGAGACTTAAATCACTGAAATCAAAACTTTATGCAATTTTAAAACTAAAGCTACTTAGAGATTTCAAGGATGATGGAGCAAGTTGAATCATTTGAGTTTTGAGAGACCATAGACTCAAACTTGACTGGTACTGTACCTTGCGTGGCTAAAATGGGCAGGTCTCTTTGAGTTTACCCTTTTACCTTAATGTGAATATTTTATTTATTTTTGTTCCATCAGACTTGGCCCATTACGGGTGGAAAACCTCTGAGTGAAGGATCTGAGGGCAAAGACCTTCTTGTTACAGGGTAAGCATGTTACTAAATTCTGCTTAGGTTTCTTAAGATTATTGTCATGCTTAAATATTTTTATTTTTTAGGCATGAGGATGGTTCTGTTAACTTTTGGGATGTTTCCCAACTTGAAATGCGCCTTATCTACACACTCCAAACGGCCAAGTACTTTGTTGGTGAACATGAAGGACATGATTCTGAGGCCAGAGAGACTGAAGAGGAAGTGTGGCCACCATTCAAGAAAGTCGGCAATTACTGTCCGTACTCGGATGACCCCCGATTTGCGGTGACAAAGATCATCTTCTCATCCAGTTCAAAGACCTTGACAATAGCTGGGAATGGAGGTCAGGTTCTCATCTTTGACCTGTCAGAAGAGGAGACAAGTGTGGAAGTGCAGGTATGGCAAAGTCCTGCTTTTAGGTGAATTATTTGTGATGTTAGTAGGATTGAAGAGCATGTATTTATGAAATACCAGGGCTATTAACCTGTGTGCCAAAATTGGTGTTAAACGTTGCAAAACTCAGTTGGCAAAAGAAAACAATTTGCAATAGCAAGGTCTTTCTGGATCTAGTTGCTGTTGCCTGAGAAATTGTATGTTTCTTTATACAATTTACTGGATCAGTTGGAAAGCTATCTGTTTTGGAGAGATGCCTTTACAAAGAGGCTCCTTTGGAAAGTTATTTTTTTAAAGATGTTGACTTCAGAGAGGTAACACGGCTTGTTCTAGCAATGCTTTGTGACCCCTGGTGACTAAAATTTGCCTTTGGGTGACAAAGAAATCTTGGGTTTTGCACAAAATTTAAATACTGGGTACCATGGATTTCAGAGGTTCAGAGTTTTGGGTTCCTGAAAGTTTTTCTTAGAGGACAGCCTTAGGTAACAACAAGGCATCCATTCAAACAATGGCGGCTGAATGTTACTGAGAAACATTTGATTTTTCAATCAGATGACTGAGGTTGACTTTACAGAAGATAAGGAGAACTTCAAGTGGAAAGGCCACGGTCCACTGCTTCCCAAGGAAGGTTCAATCACAGTTCCTGCTGGATTCAAGCTACAAACAGGCCTCCAGCTTATCCCCGCAGCACCTGTAAGTGCACTTGTGGTCGAAACTGGCTGGGGACTCCTGGCAGCGGGAACTGTCCATGGTTTTATATTGTATGATTACATGAACAAGAAAACAGTCACTACTAAGTGGACAGTTAGTCCAGGTAAGGGTATTGTTTTTAAACATTTTGTTTCCCACAGATCTCCAGGGTTTTCAATAAGTTCTCATAGAGCCATCTGAGCTAACTAAAGTAGGCGGCGACCTGATGAATTTTTTTTTAATAATTTGAGTGGAAATACGGACGAAGTAGGCGGCGATTTTCGCCGGTTTCCAGCTTCTGTTTGTTGTGTTCTTGTTGAACTTAGTTACAGTACAGGACAGTTGCAAATCTACAAGAAAAATTATTTCCCATTTGTTTCTGTTCGTTTTGCCTATTTTGTGCTCCAGTGAGCAAAAATACCCCCCTTAAATTTTGTCCAAAGGATATTTCAGCTGACTCTCCCAGCACTCGTTACATAAGTTACAGTGAAGTTGGTATTAATACCAAAGTTTTCATTTTCTTATTCAAGAAACTGACAGTGGAGAACATCTTTCAAGAAGAAAATCTCTCAAAGAAAGCATCCGAAGATCTTTCCGTCGCCTCCGGTCTCGTAAAGGATCACGTTCCGGTGCAGAAAGGACACCTAAAAAGGAGGGAGAAACACCAACGTCACCTAAACAAGAGACAGTAGCTTCACCAGTGTCTAGGCTTGTTGAGGAGAGCCGTGTGGACGAGAGCGTGCTGAGCATGGTGCGCTGCTTGTACTTTGTGGATACCTTTGTGAGAGATGGTAAGGCAGAAGTCTTTTGTGCCAAGGATGGAAATGAATCGAATTGGCCAATTGGAGTGAATCTGAATTCATGAGCGTGCCAGAAATTTGACATCCTTGATCTTCCTGCTTAATTTCTTTTCATATCCTGCTAGTTTTGTTTTAGCATTTTTTGTATGAAAAGAGGTGCCTAATTATAACTTGAGACAGTTTTGATCTGAAACAGCAGTATGTCTTGAGGAACTCTGTCCCTTACAGTGTGAAAAAAAAGTGCTGAATCTGTCTAGTTTCAAAAACCAACAAAATATGTTTTGATGCAAACAATGTAAGATCTCACAAAATTGTCTGCCCCAAATGCCACCAAATTCGTCTCTTACAGGCGTTTTCTTGTTGAGTTTATAACTGCAGTCAAACCTCGATTATCTGTACTCATGGGGACTAAGCTAAACAGTCCGGATAATTGAAAATGTGAATATTAATGAGCCAAAACTAAAACTGAATGACTGAACAAGTGGAGTGTGAAATTTCACTTATAAACAAAGAACACCGGAGCAAATCAGAGCTCAGTGAAATACATTGCAGTAGTATGGTGTGCGTAAGCTCAAAATGCATACAGATTTGTGTTTTGAAGCGAAACAAATTCAGTTTGAACCAAGTTTCATAACTTAATTTGAAGGGAAAAAGTTTTGCTGTGGATTGCAAATATGGATAATCAATATTCATGAAAAACGGGGACCAGCTAAGCAAGTCTGGATAATCGAGGTTCAACTGTAGTTGGGGGTTGGGTATGGGTTGTTCTTTGTTAAGGTTGGGTTAGGGTAAATTGGCTTAGTAGGGGACGATATGTCCTATTGTGTGTGTACCTGCTATTGGCAAATCTGTAAATAACCCTTTTTAACTCTGAAATTGATTGGTTTTGTAGGAGTGAACAGTTGCGCATCACTGTGGGCAGGTACCAATGCTGGGCACATCTACGTGTTCTACCTGACCATACCGGATGCTGAGAAGAGGACTGAGGAGGAAGTTCAAGTGGAAATCGGCAAGGAGATCAAACTAAAGCACAAAGCACCAGTTGTTTCTATGTTTGTCGTTGATAAGGATGGGATGCCTTTGCTGGGTGATGTCATGCAAGATCAAAACAAAGGTAACATTTTCTTGTATTCTGTGACTATATCCTTTGTACCAGTAGAAAACCTGCAATGGGTTGCCCAGCTATGGTGCACACTTACCTGTATGTTGACTTTAAGAGGAAACATGGTATTCAGTTATGTTACTGGGTGCAGGCCTGGTTGTAAGTAGTCAAAAATTGTTACCTGTTCCCAGAAAAGGCACAAAATTTGCGTGGACAAGTTGTTTTGACTCTGGCACTTTATGTTACCAAAACCTTGTAAACAATAAATAAGTTAATGTAATACAGTAAAACAAACATTGTACGCTGTAGTTACAGTGTGACCAGGAAAACCATGAACACCTAAAATATGCCAGGAATGTTATTTCTGACCAATCACGCACCACAAACCCACTTGCCAAACCACAGAATGTTTCCTGTTGTTTGGCAAAACATGTTCAGAATGATTGCGAAAAGGCAAGTTCTGTGAATGAAGTAAAGAAAACTTCAAGCAAACCCAGGAAAAACTATTCTTCTGGCTATATCGTTTCGTACCATGCAACATCATTTTCAGCAAATTTTGAACTTATTTTGATTTCGATCAAGGAAAACCCAACTTGTAACGGTTGTTCTGTTTGCGGTTTTGGCGCATGAAATCCTTGAACATGATTGGCTATTTAAGACAATAAACGTTCCTGACATTTTAGGTGTTCACGGTTTTCCCGGTCACACTGTAAGAGTGTTTAAAAATTGAGAAGTATCTTTGTTCTTTACATAGCCATTATTTGGGTGACTTAACACTTTTGCCAGAAAACAGTCAGGGCAGGGTAATGACCTTCATGTGATGGCTCAGATAACAGCTTGATTGGAGAGATCAAGCATCTGGGCTTTTGTTTATTTATTTATTTATTTATTTTTTTGTCCCTTTTACCAATCTCATAGAAGCAGACATGAGTGGAACACATTCATTAGTGATATGCTCTGAAGAACAGTTCAAGGTGTTTAGTTTACCACACTTAAAGGCCCGCAACAAAGAAAAGCTCACAGCAATTGATGGTTCAAGGGTTCGCAAGATTGGCCTGATCAATGTCAGAAGCAAGAACGATGATTCCGGAATGGTTTATCACTGCCTGGCATGTGTGAGCAATCAAGGAGACTTGATTGTGTATTCCATTCCAAACCTGAAGGTGCAGGTCAAGGCATCAGCCATGAGGAAGTCAGATGTGGATGCCATTAAATCATTGGTGTTCTCTGTCAGTGGGCAAGGATTCTACCTCAGCTCACGCAGTGAAATGCAGCGATTTACTCTGTCTGCAACAGATTTGTAAGTATTTGTTTGTAAGGTTTCCCTTAGTGTCCAGTTGCCCATGGTGACTTATGCCTTTCGGTTACAAGGAAATCTGGGTTTTTGCACAAAACTAAAAGCTGGGCACCCTGAATTTCAAAGGTTTAGAGCTCCCTAAAAGTTTTCTTAGAGCAGTCTTGCAAAGCATCTTTCTTAAGTTGTTATAAACATTGTTTTTAAGGTTTTTATAACTCGATATTAAACACAAATTGTATATTACTGATGCATTTGAGCATTTTCACTTAGAACATGTGCAATACGAATTTATTTTTACATGTAAGTAAAGTCCAAGTTCAAGTTTGAAATTCATCCAATCTTCATCTTGTTTTACTTTGGCAGATTGAAGCCTGATTGTATTCTTGAGCTTGCCGAGGGAATGAGACCCGCTGAGCCAGAACCAGAGATTGTCACTGAAGAGAAGGAAGAAGACAAGAAGGAAAGGAAGAGCTCCACATCAAGCTCATCGTCTTCATCGTCGTCATCTGATGATGAAAAGGATGAAGAAAAGAAAAAGGCGAAGAAGAGAAAAAGGAAAAGAAAAAGAGAGCCAAAGAGGCCAAAGCTGCCACTGTGGCAGTAACTACAACGGAAGTGGAAGCAGTTGTGCCAGAGGTGCTTGAGGAAAAGAAGGAAGAAGCAGAGGAGAAAAAGGAAGAAGCAGAGGAAAAAAAAGAAGAATTGGAACAAAAAGCAGAGGACACTGCTGTTGTACCTGGTGAGGAAGGAACAACTGTAACAAAGGTTTTCATCTCAGAGGAAAGATCTTACACTCACCAGTCATCCACATCAGAGGAGAAAGAAGCCCAGAACAACTTGTTGGTGAGGAATCCAACGTGTTCTCATCAACCACGGAAAGTTCGTCATCTTTCACCAGCACCACCCGTGTTGTCACTTCCAAAGTCATCACTTCTTCTTCCACTACAGAGCGAATAATCACGTCTGAGGGGACTAAAATAGAGGCACTTGAGAATGGTGATTCAGAAAAGGTGAGGCTGTGAACTATGGTGATATCACCAAATTTAGATTCAGTTATCATCGTTTAATGCTGGTGTCTGTAGTATTGTTATTAACCCAAAACATTTGCTGAAATGAATTGAGGTAGATTTACCCATTTGATGAAATAATTTGATCATGTGACCACGAGTTTTTGACCAAGTTAATCAGAGATTTTTAAGGGAAATGTACAATGAATGAAATGTACAATGAATGAAATGCGACATGAGTAGGTACAATCTTAGGAATACAGAAGATTTTTCCTTACCAAGATGTAACACTGTTACATACGGAAGACACAGCTTAAGGTACATGGGGCCTTACATTTGGTCGAAGCTCCATAAATCAATTAAAATGGCTGACTCTCTAACTGCATTTAAAAATCAAGTCAGGGCCCTCGACCAATCAAATGTTATGTCGAAAAATAACTGTCAAAACTGCAAGTTATGTAAAACTTAGTTTTTTTATCAATTGTATATTGTTTGTACATAGTTTTTAGCTTAGTTTAAATAGTAGGTGTCCCCAATTAGTTTTCACTTGTAAAAACTAGAACAATTGACACGTTAATAAAGTTATTATTATTATTATTATTATTAATGAATAAATTTCAACTTAAAAATACAATTACCCATTGTCCTGATGTTTAAGAAAATGATCAACTTTTTGATCAATTATGCATAGCAAACGGACAAGGAACACAGCAAAAATATAATCACTTGATTTTCAAACAAATGCTCCCAACATGTTACATGAGAAAGTTATAGGGTACAGTAAGGAGAATGTGCATGTTGAATGTTTGTAGTGTCTGTTAATCAGCACTTGTTCAGCGCTTGTTTCATGTGGTTTGTCAAAACTGTGAACTGTAATGATATTTATTGGCTTATTGAATGCAGCTTATGTTGAATGATGCTGATCTTCAGAAGGCAGCTGAGGATATGTTGAATGATGCCCATGATGAGGTTTGAAAATTTGTTTTGCATGCTATTATGACAATAGCTTTTTATATATTTATATATACTGTTTTATTTGATGTGGATATTTCAACTTGATCTGTTTGTCAATGAATACTCTAGACAGGTGATCAAGAATATTCAAATAAAGCATTGCATTTGAGTTGTTGAAAATGACATAGCTTGTTGCAATCTCCTGTGAATTCAGAGGGACTTGGCACATCTGTGAGAAATGCACAATCAGATGTTGCACTTTTGCGTCTTCCTGTTTTACAGATGTTGTTAGTTCTCTTGAACTTACACGTTTTTGCAGCAGGCTGTGATGTAGTCAGCCATTTTTGAGCTACCTGAAGCTTGTTTGTCAAAGCAAGACCTGTGGCCCGTTCCTTGAAAGTCCTGGTAACTTAACAGGCCCAAAACCATATTTTGAAATCGAAATCTCAGGTAAAATAGGGTTTGTTCTGACCTCTAACGAAGTGCATTTTGTTTCTTTAGCTGATAACTTTACTGTATAATCAAAACTTTTGAAAGTCCTATCTGAAATAGAAAACAAAACAGCTTAACTGGCCTGGTAATTACCAGGAGCTTTGAGGAATGAGCCCCTGGTGTGAAAACATTCGTTACAGAATGAGTTATGGTTTTGTTTTAATGCTCTCTTGGTGATGTTGCAGCTCTTACAAGTTCTTATTAAGTGAATGGCTTGCTACCCTTCAGGTGAACAAAAGAACAAACATCAGAAACAACTCTCTTGTGTTTAATTAAAAGGTTATACACCAACCCTTGCTTGGAAGCAGTCCAAAAGCAATCCAGAAATGGTTTATTTTAACCCATTACTGACTAACTTCAAATTTCTCGTCGCATTATCAATCAACATAGCAAGTTACGGTAACATGCACAGATATCTTTCTTGTTACAGACATTTCAGTACACCATTCATGTTCATGTTGTTGCCAAGATACAATGTAAAAACCATACTTTTAGAGAATCTTTTGAAGGAAGGATTGTAGGATTTTAATTAATAGAGACCTAAAGTGTGACGTCACAAATATTTGAATTTTTGAAATTGAGATTTGCTGAGATTTTCAGAAAGAGCAAGATGAAAAATTCCAACTTGCCAAAATCAGCATGTAAAGAAAAATTGGCTCTGAGATATTAGCACCGTGACGCTCTGCTGACATCCACACAAATCCTCCTAAGTTAGACTTCATTCATAACGTTATGAACTAAGTAAAATTTAGAACAATTTGCATGGAGTCGGCATACCATAGCAGTGCTAATATCTTGCTCTCAAAGGGTAGGGAAATGCAAGTAGGCCTTTTTCTATCATTTTCTTTCGGAATATCTGAACAAATTGCATAATTTCACAAATTAAGTTTTCGTGACGTTATCACTTGAGGACTCCATTGATTTAATGATGTACTGTTCAGTTTTATGCTTGTTATTGCTTTCTGTTCAGTAAGCAGCTGGTTTATTTTCTGTTTTTCAAGTTATTTTCGAGTGCTTATATTTGCATCTTTGCCACAATTGTTTTTAGGTTGAGCCAGCTTCCAGTTGAGAAAGGCAGTCATTTTAGAAACAGGTCCATGTGCAGTTACTTTCTTTTTGTGTGTTTGTTTCAAATTATTTTTGTTTGTTCCTGTTTTTAAGATAATAATATTGCTTCTTGCCGAACACCACACAGTCATTAAATGTGGGACTGGCACTGATTTTCCAGTCACTTTAAAAAACAAAGTAATGCATCAAATTAACATACATCAAGTCTTAAATAAAAGTAACTGCACTTTGACATGCATTTAAATGTTTTTAAATTTATTTGTTGACATTTCCATAACAAAGCTCATGTTTAACTTTATAGTTTTCATTTTTTCTCAACACCCTGCAGCCCATTGTGACATAAACTGATAATAACTTGTAATGCTTGATCTTAAAAATGTGTTATGTTATTTGGAAAATATGAATTAAAACTAGTAACTAAAATAACTAATAGGTTTAAAAAACTTTTCTATAACTACAGGAAATGGTCAATTTCATGTTAGTCGTCGTGTGCCGAAATAATCTTCCTCGTGTTTTCACTGGGATTATGTATACAGTATCAAGACTGCCTGTGCCCCATGATTTCTGAACTTCGTTTTATTTTGTAAAAGTGCCCCCCCCCCCCCCCCCCCCATTTCGTTGAAACTAATAATTATGAACAGAAACATTTTTCTTAAGTAGAGTTCATGCATTTCACTTCTGCGATGTCAAAACTAATACAACTAGGCCTCTTAAATATTTTGATGCGAATTTGATTAATGCTTTGCAATCTGGCACAGTTTGAAGGTTTTGAATGTCTGCCATTGTTCTGTTCCATGGGCGCTGATTTTAAGTCAATAATGCGTCCAGGCAAAAGACAAGTGCAGGGCAAATACGATTGAAGTAGTTGTGTAAATCAGTGGTTGAACTTCAAAAGAGCTCAGTTGATTTAAATTTGTTATGGGTACGAGTGCAGCATTTGAGCTGGGCTTAAGATGTAAACCTGTCAAACTTAATCTTTTAAGTAAAAAAAAGTTATTCCAGTAAATATAAAATATATTTATTTTAATATTTAAACACTAATACTAGTAATGGGAGGGGTCAACAGAGTGATCCACTTATGAATGTTTCCTGTTTTACACTAATGATACAAAAGGGAAATTCGAGACAGACACAGGTGCTATTCGCAGAGAAGAAACAGTGTTATTACACTGGAATGTATTTGGTTTCCCCTCCATTTTGTTCTGTTTTCCAAACACTCATCTCCCCAGAATTTAAGACCACCAGCCCCCTTCAGTAAAATATTATCTCCTAGGTTGGTGGGGCAGAGGAGGTCTTTAGGGTGTTGTCATTCAGGATCTATGGATGGAATTCTGAAGGTTACAATTTTCTCTGGGTAATACTTTCCTTTTGTCCCTCTTTTGATGGTTTACAAGGGTGCGAGTCTTGAGCTGGTGAATGAAACTCCCAGGGAGCGATTAATGCTATTGAGTTGCAAATTGTGCAATGCATTGTGGACAGTATATCCCACACATGTACCCTTTGCGTACCAATTTCTTGCTGTTAGCTGTTATTTGAGAGATTAATTTGAGCATTATTGACCATTTCTTTGTTTTTTTCCCCTCGCAGATGGATTCTGTAGGTTTTGTGGATAACGATAAAGAGCTCACCAAGGTCAGGGGGAAAGGTTTCAAGAGCCCTGGCAAACTGTACACAAAGAAAAGCACTGGGGAGATGGAGGGAGCAGAATCTTGATTGGACTTAAGCCTTATAATCAGTACACTAGAGACTTGGATTTAATTAAGACTTGTATTGTGTTATGTCCTCTAGTTGTTTGAGGAACACGCTTACTTCAATAGCAATTTGGACGTTTTTGGAGCACACCAACAGAAATAGCTGTTCGGATTTCTAGCTTAGCTTAGTATTAACGTTATTCTTTTTGGTTTTTTTCTTTTCTTTTCTTTTTTGTAGACGTAGTTGTGAAGGACACACAATAGTTTTGTCAGGCTATGATTTGTATAGTTCGACGCCCAATAGTTCTTTACAATTGCAGGGATTCGTTCCCAGTCGTGCTTTAGAGGAATTAATGATGCTGAAGGCATCTTTATTTAACTGATTTTTCCCGTTTTTGTTAGTGGGAGAATTGTCCTTGAATGAGTGCCAGGGAAGTTGCATACATTAGCATAGTCATTAAAGTAACTGACATACACCTATCGTTTCATCTGGAGTGCTGAAGATTGCCTGCACTTTTTTGTTCTTGATTAGAGTGAATTTCAGGATATATTGGTTGGTAATCGTTCGCCAGTTCCCAATAACACTGTTACCACAGTAGTTGGGCAAAATCCGGCTACTCTCACTGGAATTAGATTTTTAACTGTAGAATAATTGTTTTAAAGAGTGGCTGCAATTAAAGGTCGTACTTGTAACCTTTCAGCGGTTGTTCTTTCTTACAGTGTTTTGCGCAAACTTTATAACTACAATCTTCGACAGTTTGCTTGGGAAGGTTTGACGATTGTCAGGCGGAAAGTGTAAAGTATCAATAAGCCGAACTGTTTCAACCTTCCTATGAGATTTGTGGAAGATTGAAGTTTATCAAGGACAAAGGATGGGCTGAAAAGAGGACCCTTTGTGACTCCTGAACTGGCCCTGGTAATTTGGGGCCACTTCCAAAACCTACCCTTTCTCCCTATATCAGGGAGGGAGAATAGGACAACGGCTGCAAAGGAGGCCCCATTGGTTTCAGTTCCCATTGTCGGTGAGGTTAACGAGACATTTAGGACTAATAAGGTGTAGGGGATTTACCCAAAACATGGAATTCGAAATTCGGAATACGAAATCTGAAATACGGAATGTAATGCACATGTCATCGGCTTCCCCGTGGGGTCGACCCCCGGGCCTACCAGGGAGATATGTGGAGGAATAAAAGGAGATGGATGGGATTCTTTGCCCGAGGGTAGGGGGAAATCTTGACATTGGTTTACGATCAAAGATAAGGGGGGTGGGGGAATTCACAAGTTTGAAAAGGATGTCACGGGAATTTTCAGCTGAGAGACACCTAACCCAGGGGACTTTGTCTTGAGGGGATCCCCGACCCCCCGGGGCAATTCCTCAAGTTTGCTTGACTGATTTTACAATCCCCCTGGTTAGCGCGGGGTCGACCCCACGGGGAAGCCGATGACATGTGCATAAAGAGAAGTTTGGTAGAAAATTTTGACAAAGGTTGAAGTCCCTTGGGTAATAGTAATATGGTCAACAAATTATATGATGACTTAGCCTTAGTTTTGCAGCAATCAAGCCCATGCAGTTTATTCTAGGGCAGCATTTTAATACTTTGGTTTTGCTTTTAATAAACCGCCTGATTCCTTTAAAGCACACGGCATTCAACACACCACAACGATACTAATCAATGTATTGTGCATTTTGAACATTTGAAAATCAAATCATTTTAATTTAAAAGCACCTCATCTTTTTGTCGATGAAAAGGTTGACGGCAACTTTTTGAACAATTTTCGATCAACCTTTTTTGATTTCGAGCACCTTTTTTTCCGTTTTCAATGTCTTGTTATTCATTTCAGCGAAGCCACTCAAAGGGCACCAACGCCACAAGGTAGCGGGCATTACCTCTTAAATCTACCAAAGCAAAGATTGAGCCTAAGCATTAGCAACCATGTACAGCTGTTTCGGCCTGTTTAGGCATCAGCATGGCATAGCTAATTCTGAGGCTCGAGTACCCACATATCAATAAAAAAAGCAATGAAAACGTAAAGCTTGTGGGATGTGCCTGGAGTGACAAGGATAATTCACAAATTATTGTGATCAAGTAAGCTGAAGCCACTCAAAATTGCACTAAGGCCAGAAGGTAGCGGGCATCACCCGTTAAATCTACCAAAGCAATGATTGAGCCCAAGAATTAGCGGCTATGGACAGCTTTTTCGGCCTTGTTATGCCTCATCAGCATGGCATAGCTAATGCTCAGGCTCAACTACCCACATATCAATAAAACAAATAATGAAAACGTAAGGCCTGTGGGATGTGGCTGGAGTGACAAGAATACTTCACAAATTAATGTGATTAAGTAAGTCGAAGCCACTTAAAGGGCACTAAGGCCACAAGGTAGCGGGCATTACCCCTTAAATCTACCAAAGCAAAGATTCAGCCCAAGCATTACCAGCCATGGACAGCTTTTTCGGCCTTGTTATGCCTCATCAGCATGGCATAGCTAATGCTCAGGCTCAAGTACCCACATATCAACATAAGAAGCAATGAAAACGTAAAGCTTGTGGGATTTGGCTGGAGTTACAAGAAGACTTCCCAAATTAATGTTATCAAGTAAGCTGAAGCCACTCAAAAGGTACTAAGGCCACAAGGTAGCGGCTATTACCCCTTAAATCTACCAAAGCAAAGATTGAGCCTAAGAAGTAGCAGCCATGTACAGCTGTTTCGGCCTTGTTAGGCCTCATTAGCATGGCATACCTAATGCTCAGGGTCAAGTACCCACATATCCATAAAACAAGCAATTAAAACGTAAAGCTTGTGGGATGTGGCTGGAGTGACAAGGATACTTCACAAATTAACGTGATCAAGAAAGATGAAGCCATTCAAAGGGCACTAAGGCCACAAGGTAGCCGGCATTACCCCATAAATCTACCAAAGCAAAGATTGAGCCCAACCATTAGCAGCCATGGACAGCTGTTTCGGCCTTGTTAGGACTCATCAGCATGGCATAGCTAATGCTCAGGCTCAAGTACCCACATATCAATAAAAGAAGCAATGAAGACGTAAAGCTAGGGTTAGGGTTAGGGTTAGGGTTAGGTTAGGTTAAGTCTACCAAAGGAAAGATTGAGCCTAGCAGTAACAGCCATGGACAGCTGTTTCATCTCTTAGTAGAATTAGCTGTAACGTTCTTCTCAATACGCCCTAAATAAGCAAGTCTCTCAACAGCAAGATGAGTCAAATGAACCAGATATTGACCGGAAGCAAAAGGGACATCCTGAGGAATACGCATTAAAAGCTTCTCCGTAATAACATGTCCATAACGCTCAAGCGTTTTGTGGAGGAGGATATCCTTAACAGCAGCAGCTTTCAGACGGACGAAAATAGACGGCGATGGCTTAGGGACAGGAACAACTGGAGGCTCGGCGACCACAGACTCGGAAGCCACAACAGCAGCAGCACCGGAAGAATCAGCAATGGAAGGATCGGTAATATCACCAGGAGCAACATCAGAAGTAACGCCAGCATCAGGAACATCAACAGAAGGAGAAGCATCAACAGAAGAAAGCGAAGAAGCTGTAATACTTGGACGACGAGGAGGAGGAGAGGGTTCAGCCTGGGCAACAACCTCCTCATCCCCCGAAGCCATTTCACATTCATCGAAAGAAGCCTCATCCGCAGAAGGAAAAAAATCCGGGCTTCCATCTATAGGATCGACAGAACCAGAAACAAGAACTTCCGTACGCTCATCTAGGGGAACCTCCAGAGAAGAATCAGCGGAACGGGTTGAACCCCAAGCCTGCTTACACTCCCCGGCAAGATGACCAGGTTGGCGACAGCGTCTACACAGACCAGAAAGCGGGCAATCACGGTTTCGATGGCCAGACTTGCTACAAATCGAGCACTGCGGATGCTGGCGAGCGTACCACACGCGGCAGTCGAAGCCAGCGACATAAACAGTAGACGGAATGTCTCGAGACAAGGACATTCTCACCACGCGGTTCCCATCAAGGAGAACGGGAAAGGCGGCATGCTTGGATCTTTGAACAGAAAGTACCTCCCCGTACGAGGAGAAGAACTGAGACACAACATCGTCAGAAACCTCAGACGGGCAATCCCGAAGGTACACGAGGCGGGACTTTTTATCAGCGCTGATAACACGTAAGGGTGTGTCACCGTACATGACACCACGGAGAACAAGAAGAACAGTCAGCGGTCTGTTTGAAGGTCAGACGAACCGCACCATTACGCAGGAACTGGACAGCACATAGCTTTTCTACAGGCACAGCTTGCAACAATTGTGGTAGCACCACAGACCAACCAACAGATTTGTAGATCTCCTCAGGGAAGAGAACTACGGCACTACTTGGACACTGCAGGCTCAAGTACGCACATATCAATACAAACAAGCAATGAAACCGTAAAGGTTGTGGGATGTGGCTGGAGTGACAAGGATACTTCAGAAATTAATGTGATCAAGTAAGCTGAAGCCTCTCAAAGGGCACTAAGGCCACACGGTAGCGGGCATTACCCCTTAAATCTACGAAAGCTAAGATTGAGCCCAAGTATTAGCACCAATGGACAGCTGTTTCGGCCTTGTTAGGCCTCATCAGCATGGCATAGCTAATTCTGAGGCTCGAGTACCCACATATCAATAAAACAAGCAATGAAAACGTAAAGCTTGAGGGATGTGGCTGGAGTGACAAAGATACTTCACAAATTAATGTGATCAAGTAAGCTGAAGCCACTCAAAGGGCACTAAATCCTCAGGGTAGCGGGCATTATCCCTTAAATCTAACAAAGCAAAGATTAAGCCCAAGCATTAGAAAGCCATGGACAGCTGTTTCGGCCTTTTTAGGCCTCATCAGCATGGCATAGCTAATGCTCAGGCTCAAGTACCCACATATCAATAAAACAAGCAATGAAAACGTAAAGCTTCTGAGATGTGGCTGGAGTGACAAGGATACTTCACAAATTAATGTGATCAAGTAAGCTGAAGCCACTCAAAAATCACTAAGGCCACAAGCTGGCGGGCATTACCCCTTAAATCTACCAAAGCAAACATTGAACCCAAGCATTAGCAGCTATGGACAGCTGTTTTGGTCTTGTTAGGCCTCATGAGCAGGGCATAGCTAATACTCAGGCTCAAGTACCCACATATCAATAAAAAAAGGAATGAAAACGTAAAGCTTGTGGGATGTGCCTGGAGTGACAAGGATACTTCACAAATTAATGTGATCAAGCAAGTTGAAGCCACTCAAAGAGCACTAAGGCCAATAGGTAGCGGGAATCTCCCCTTAAATCTACCAAAGCAAAGATTCAGCCCAAGCATTACCAGCCATGGACAGCTGTTTCGGCCTTTTTAGGCCTCATCAGCATGGCATAGCTAATGCTGAGGCTCAAGTACCCACATATCAATAAAACAAGCAATGAAAACGTAAGGATTGTGGGATGTGGCTGGAGTGACAAGGATACTTCACAAATTACTGTGATGAAGGAAGCTGAACCCACTAAAAGGGCACTAAGGCCACAAGGTAGCGGGCATTACCTCTTAAACCTACAAAAGCAAAGATTGAGCCCAAGTATTAGTAGCCATGGACAGCTGTTTCGGCCTGTCTAGGCATCATCAGCATGGCATTGCTAGTGCTCAGGCTCAAGTAGCCACATATCAGTAAAACAATTAATGAAAACGTAAAGCTTGTGGGATGTGGCTGGAGTGACAAGGATACTTCACAAGTTAATGTGATCAAGTAAGCTGAATCCACTCAAAGGGCACTAAGGCCACAAGGTAGTGGGAATTACCGATGAAATCTACCAAAGCAAAGATTGAGCCCAAGCATTAGCAGCTATGGACAGTTCTTCCGGCCTTGTTAGGCCTCATCAGCATGGCATAGCTAATGCTCAGGCTCAAATACGCACATATCAATAAAAGAAGCAATGAAAACGTAAAGCTTGTGGGATTTGGCTGGAGTGACGAGGATACTTCACAAATTAATGTGATCAAGTAAGCTGAAGCCACTCAAAGGGCACTAAGGCCACAAGGTAGTGGGCATTACCCCTTAAATGTACCAAAACAAAAATTGAACCCAAGCATTAGCAGCCATGGACAGCTGTTTCGGCCTTGTTAGGTCTCATCAGCATGGTATAGCTAATGCTCAGGGTCAAGTACCCACATGTCAATAAAACAAGCGATGAAAACGTAAAGCTTGTGGGATGTGGCTGGAGTGACAAAGATACTTCACAAAATAATGTGATCAAGTAGCTGAAGCCACTGAAAGGGCACTAAGGCCACAAGGTAGCGGGCATTACCCCTTAAATCTACCAAAGCAAAGATTGAGCCCAAGCATTAGCAGCCATGGACAGCTGTTTGGGCCTTGTTTGCCTCATCAGCATGGCATAGCAAATCTCGGCTCAGGCTCAAGTACCCCGTATCAATAAAACAAGGAATGAAAACGTAAAGGTTGTGGGATGTGGCTGGAGTGACAAGGATACTTCACAAATTAATGTGATCAAGTAAGCTGAAGCCACTTGATCACATTAATTTGTGAAGTATCCTTGTCACTCCGGCCATATCGTAGAAGGTTTGCGTTTTCATTGCTTGTTTTTATACAATAGCAATGGTTCTCACTCCGTTTTTGCAGCGAGGGCTGCACTTTATGGGCCTGTTTGTTTCTTAAGGTTAAGCAATTACGAGGCTAGTGTAAAAACTCGCGGATCAGCTCTTTAAGGTGCATTTAATGATCCTGCATACGGTCTTTCTTAATAGTTATCCCTATATCCCTCCACATCGACTCAACTGGAAAGAACAAACCAAGTCCCAGACTAAGACTTCACTCCTGTCACCTCCCTCCTCCTGTAAGACATCTATCGTCTTCTTCGGTTCTTTTAACCCTCCTATTAATTATTAATTCCAGTTTTTAGATTCCGTATTCTGGATTCCGGATTCCGGATTCCTCCTTTTAGGTAAACCCAGGTGTTGGAACGTCGAAACGGAAGTTACAAGCCAAAGCGTGATTAAGCCGCTAGTTTGGAAATTTTACACAGCCGACATAGGTAGTCTACACTAGAGACAAAGTAAACTTAGGAATATTTCAAGTCAAGTAATTTTTTGATACTTCAAGTAAATTTTTCGGACTTAACGCTTCACACACAACTGACGTTTTTTACTTCAAGATATACTTAAGTTGATTTTCCCACGCAGTTAATTAAGGTTGACTGACAGGCGTCCCTTACCTCAAAGCTCAAGAAACCGCAAGTTTTAAGGATGGTTTTCAAGTCACTTGAAACTTTCTTGAATCGTTTTAACTTTCCGACTGTGATGAGATGTAAAGAAAAATATCTTGGGATTTTACTTAGGCCTTCACACGTACAATTTTGGTTTAAGTAAACTTAGCAGCTCTTAAGTCTTACTTAACAGCCTCGTGTAAAGACTACCATAGTCTCCCTCTGGAACAGAAAACGGAGGAGAAATAACAGTTCATTGAGGAAGCAAACAAACACCACCCTACAATCAAATTCAGAAACTACAATAACTTTCTTGGACACAATCGTACACAAAGGCATAAGATTCGAAACAAAATTGATATGCGAACCCGACTTCAACCCTACTGTGGACATTTAAATATATACATTCTAGATAGAGGGCACTCTAAAGCCTTTATCCAAAGAAACCTCTCCGAAGTAAAGTTTGGAAACAGGAAAGCAAGCCCTCTAACAGATAGGGAAAGAGTAGTACATCGGGGATCAAACAAATACCGGAAGATTATCGCCGATTTTCCCCGAAATAAAGGCCCCAGGCCTATCTTCGTGCTCACCTTTTGTCAAAGGGTAACTCCCAGTTAGAGGTTGGGTATAACAGGAGTATCCCACTACTTGCCCAGCCGTGGCGCGCCCAGACGGAGCGCCCTGTTGAACTTTAATATTACGAGATATTGTTAATTTTACTACCACAAGCTATTTGTCAAATGAAAACGGAACTGTTGATGCAGCCGCTGAGGAAGTCGCTGATATATCTTGATGTGGGTTATTTATGTATCTTTGTTTATATTATCCTAGATCTTGTTGAGAGTTTTAAGGGAACGATTTAACCTGAGCCTATTTTGTGATGTTGTTTCTTTGTGCATTGATGTTTACATAATCGTGCAGGTGTGGAGTGGCGGTCATTTTCCCCTTAAGCAGTGTGCGAGAAGGAACGCCCTGTCGAACAAACGCTGCACCAAGGTACCATCCGAGTCACACCTCTTGTGAATTCTGACATGGCAATGTCAAACCTTTATTTGTGGGCGCCCATTAATATTGAATGGGCGTCCATTAATATTGAATGGGCGCCCATTAATATTGAATGGGCTGTTTATAATCTTTTTGACACCCTCGTTGAAGGTTTTCACAACCCACTTTTTTCAAGGGTAACAGTTGTACAAACCGCGTTTAATGTTTTCACCAATTACAGAGAGCGGCTTCCAGAAGATGGGCAGACGTTTCTCGAAGAAAACTATGGGTGGGTCTTTGACAGACTGAGGAAGATGGAAGATGAAGAGTGGCGAGGAGAAGAAGAAGAAGTTGAGGCAGAATTGTTGCGCGAGTTGTAAGAGGAAGAAAAATGCTCGCGGGTAAAACTTGTGAAAGAGGCGGTATGTTTTCAATGCCGGCCACTAGCGGGGAGCTGTGGGTGTTCCTTGACTGCGCCCGTCGCGTCAATGGCAAACAACAAAGCCTATTTGAAGGTTGGGTCCAACCAGGTACCAATGGCTCAAACCACAATTTCACGAGAGATGCGAGAAGCGCTTCTTCATGAAATTGAGGAGTGGTTGAAAAAGGCAAGTAAAATCTCAATGGATTACGAACCCATGGAATTTGTTCATGTTTTGGTTCACAACTTGGCCAACCCATGGAAGTATGTGAAAAACACAAAGGAAACCGCTTTTATTGAAACCTTTTTAACCATGGTCGAACGAGCGAAAAAAACTCGCAATATAAAAGACAACATTTGTGATACACACTCTTAAAGGTCTGGTTCTACTGGTATCTCTCGATGGAACAGGCGTTACGACCCCTTGGTGGTGAGACAGAAAACAGTTGCTCGGTGGATGAATTGATTCAAAACTCCCCCCCCTCCTCGAGCTTCGAAAGAAGATTGTCAACTGTGCGATTTCTGAGAAAATTCAAAAACGTCAAGAAATGGGATGGCTCGATGTTCATAAGGATATTAACAGGCGCTCATCACTTGGCGTGCACAGTGGTTGGAATAATGTTTATTTTTATAGGGATGATACCGAAATTCTTATTGATTGGCGGGCAATTCGCAGAGTAAATTTTCGCTTTTCGGAATATGAAGATCATGTGGAAACCGAATTTCCCCCGTTTGACTTATTAAAGGATGTGAATAAAAAAGTTAAGCTAATGGCTTGCCGTCTTTGTTTTTCAAATGGGTCATCTCTTTGCGCCGATTGTGCAAAAAAAACGGATTGTGAACTATATTGAACCTTTTAAATCACTTTCATCTTGCATTGACGAGCCGCTTTCACATCGAAGGGCTGTGTGCAGGCAACCTGTGTATATACTTACCGGTGCTTGTTATCCTCCCCATACTAATGAGCGTTATTTTGATTATTTACTGCCAAGTAAGGATAACGCAGAAAGGAATTGGGAAAACATTTTTAAATATCCTAATTGGGAAGCTGTAGAACGGACAGAACGGACAGATCGCAAGAGCTTAATGCAGATTATATTCCAAATCTTGCGTGCACTGTCTGCAGGGCGTATATGTTGTTTTGTGATTGTTGAGAAAGACTGCACCTCACAGTATGGTCTTTTAAACAAACACACGACCCACAAAAGCGAACAAATGTTTGCAGCAGTGCAAACTCTTTTCTGCTTCATCAAAGAAACGGTTAACCCAAACGCGGAAATATCCAGGAAGTTGGTCGGGTTTTGGAGGAACTCAACCTCTGCGAGAGACACCCAGACCAAGCTTCTGTTTGGTGTTGATTGTGTTTCGGGCCAGAGCGTGGCCCCACTGCCTTTGTTTCCACGGGATCGCATCAAGTGCCTTGACCATTTTGCGGTCGGCAACGTGCTTGCACTTATTTTCGTCCTCACCATATTTTTTGCGCGCGGAAACCGCAGCTGCTGTAATCAACGTCATGTTGCATTGAAACCGCATCAGTCGGGCCGGTGGGCTGTTGATAAATTTTTTGGATTTGTCCAATTTCGGGATCGTAGTCGAGTTGTTTGTCGAGGGGGTTTTATGGGCCTGTGTAGTTGTGTTCCGGCAACGTCCAACCTTTGTTTGGCCCGGGCAACTTTGTAATTGCGGCATGAATATCCAACCCACGTCCATCAAGTTCTTCCCTGTCGGTCTGGTCTCACTTTTGTGGAAAGTTGGTCAAGCAGCTCATGCCCAACTTTTTCAACCAACGGTGTGGCTTTTTTCATTCCGTAATTTAACACCTTTTTCTGAAGTTTGGGGTCTCTCATTGCTTCGGAAGCATAATACCTCCCAGCTTCCAACCCCTTTTTCGCGAGGAATGGAACCCCGTATTGCAGAAAAAGATTTGTGGCTGTTCCAGCAAGGTCAGTAAAAACTCCAGCGCCCTCTGTTAGAGAGGGCTCCGCTAGTTTCCCGGCAAGAACCGGGATTTGGTTTTACCGCAAACTGCGCATTTCACCTTGAGCAACCTTTTGTGGTTTTTTGTTGTGACAACACGTTCAGTCCCAGACACGTTCGGGGTTTTGCGCCTGTCTTTCACACAGTAAATTGCGTCCATTATGGTGAGCTTATATTCAAGAAGTAATTTTTCACAACCCTCTCATTCTCTCGCACCTTGTCAGAAAATTTGCGGAGTAGGTCGGGAAAACTTACTCCTTTGTTGCGCTCGTTGAGAAATAGCAAACAATAATAACCGCGCCGCACGCTGTCGAGCGCTTGAAATTGGTTGTCATTGCGAAGAAAGGTTTTCTTTCCCAATTTCAGCATTTCCTGTTCCCACTCCAAAGGAGGGTGCTGACCAAAAGAGCCGAAATATTCCATATCCTCCTTTCCACGCCAGCACCAAACCCAATGTGTCCCCAACTTGCAGAAGTCGTCCATATTTATTATGCAGAGGGAATGGTGCGGTGGTTTTGCTTCATTTCCCGAGAAAATTCCCTTGATTGGGATCCCAAGATAGTCAACCAGTTTTTCAGGTCAATGTTGGAAAGGGGAACGTCTTTAAATTTCATCTTTTTTACCCCCCCCCCCCCACCGACCGACGACAGTTGGCGGGCGCTGCCAGGGGGTGCCGTGCATTCCACTTGCCCATTGGGGAGGAGGTCGGGGCGGGCGTGGGGGAGCTGAACGGCGTCGGCGCAATTGTATTCCCTTACCAAACATTTTCTTGACAAGGTCAACGGCGAGAGGCACCCCGATCGAAGCAAGCATGCCAAGAAGACCTCCATATTGCTTGGCGCCTCCGCCGCGGACCATTCCTCGCCCAACCAACACCCGTTCCAAAGGCTTTCTCCGTTCCGGCGTCAAAGCTTGCGCGAGCTTGAAAGGCTGGATTTCCTGGGGGCCGAAACCCTTACCAAAAATTTTCTTCAACAGTTTTTCTGCGCCAAAGCTGAGCCCCGCAGTTGCCAAAGCTTTGGCCGCGGGTTTGAGCAAAGGGCGGGTCAGGCTTAATGCTTTGGATAAAAGATTCCCACCGCGCTGCGCCGTGTTTTCAATCTGGGTTTTACTCATTCGCAGCTCAGCCATTTTGTTTTCACCGGCAGCTTTTTGTATGTGGGCAATTTGCGTGGCGGTTAAAAGAAGTTGATCCCCGCGGCCGATCTGCCCCGGTCTGAGACGCAGAGTTACAGGGGTTTTGTTAAAAAACGCTTGCCGAAGTTTTTGCTTTGCCCATCAGTCAGCCCAGTTTCGAATGGGTGATACGCGGTCGTCATCTTATACTGAACAACGGAATTTTTGTTTGTTGTATTAAAGCGCCACCAACTCGTTGCCCACTTTGTCAATCACAACCTCTTCCTCATGAAGAACAGCGTTAAAAATTAGATAATTAGCGGTGGCGTCCTGGTCCAGTTTATAATGCAAAACCATTTTTTGGGAATCGCCAGTCATGCTTTCTCTGGTTTTTCTGAGATCAAAGTAAATGATGGGGTACAGGGTTCAGTAGTTGCCCATGGTTAGCTGGATTCCTGTGTTGTAATCACTTTGCCGGAAGCGGTAGTTTATCACATCACGAAAGATTCGTATTTGGTCATCACTGTCATAGGCAAGCTCTAGGTAAAAGACCGAACCGTAGTCAAGGCGGCAAGTGGTCAGCTTTGCACCGCCGCCAAGGCTGAAGGTGTCAAAGGAATAGGGGTTGGCGGTGTAGGAGTCCTGTTTTGCCTCGTTTTGGAGAAAGATGAAGACATGCTTGGCGTTTTTTACCCGCGCGCTAACAAGCCATTGGTCGCCTTTGTCCTGCGGGGGGCGCTGGATGTTAAGGTTTCCCGTAAATAACTCCAACGGGCCGGTTTCAAGAAATTTGTGTTGAAAAGCTGTTGTCCCGTTGGTGTCAGCTCCAATTTGGGTACCCACAGATCGAACGTTTTCACAACAATTCGTCGCCTGGTGCCGTCGTTTTGAAAAATCAGCTCTTCGTCCCTCTGAAACTCGATGTTGAACTCCATTGGTATCGGAGGTAAGAGCCTGTCAAACAGCTCTGCGAGAAAGGAATAGCGGTTGAGGGGGATTATGGCTTTTACCGTTTTCTGGGGGTCTCCCTGGGAAAGAGCCGCCCGCGCTTTCAGCCCCAAGTTTGGTGAACCGCCCGTAATCGTATCATCGTCTTTATCGTCGAGATACCAAAAGTCGGCTTGAGCCACACTTCACGCATAATCTTCAGAATACTCCAGCAAGTTTTTTGATAAAAAATACTTTGTGAACGTTTTCGGCTTCGTAAAGGCGGGCGCCTTTGGATTTCACAATGAGACTTTCTATCAGAGAGAAGGAGCTGTTGATAGGGGCGGAACGTGTGTTAGCGGCAACAAGCGCCCCGTCTGCGAGGGCCTGCAGTTCATATTCCACACGAAAATAAACGTTGTGCCAGTCTCGGATGATGTTCCTGTCTTCCACGAAAAACTTTAAACCTGTTTTGGTTTGGTGCTGGCCGTTACCCGCTGCAGAGAGAGCCTGGTTGTTGGAACGACCTGCTAATAATCCACCTTTTCGAGGTATCCTTCTGTTCGAAACATCTCGCTATATTTTTCAGAAAAAAAAATTCAAAGTTTGTTCGCAAGAATTTGGGCTAGTTTCAGCATGGAGTCAGATGAGCCCCGCGCTCTTTTCCTGTTTCGAGGTTGGTGGGGGGCGCTGTTTTTTCGCATCAGCTGTTGTATTTTTCAGCCCCCTTTTCCACTACCTTCATTTCGCTAAGTGTTTGCCCCACTTTTTCCACACTGGGATGGGAACGCGATTTGCGCGCATGTTCGGCGCATTTTGTGTAAGTATTTTTGTCCCGATCTCCATAAGCGTATCTCGGGTTACCCCCGAACCTTTGTGTTTGTAGCGGAACTTTCCGACTTTCGTGTTAAAATATTTCATCCACTCACTGGGGTGATTCATTTCTGTATACCTTTCATGAAAGTTTTCACTCCACGGGGGTTATGATAAGATTCAGCGCTACGGGGGTGTCATTAAGGTCCAGAATGTTGTTCTGCCCGTCCGTGATGCGGATAGCCACAGAATCGATCCGCGTTTTTTCCACTGGGTGGAATTCGAGCCGCCTAGGCTCTTCTGTAAAAACGGAACCACTATCAAGAGATTTTGTGGAAATGGTGTACAAAACATCGGTAGGCACCTCATTTGAAAGGTGTTCAATCAAATCGCAGTGAATGAAAACCCAATCAACACCCTTCGTGATGTTTGGAAGCCTGTCGCCAATGACATTAGTCCCATCTTTTAAAACCTCTGTCAAACCCGACCACACTTGCAAACTCCCCGTCAGAAAGGTCAAGCTCACCACCTCAATCACAATCCGGATAATCCGCAAATCAATGTACAGGTAAAAAATTCGCTTTTTGTCTGCGGCGATGGGGTCAACAAACCCCGTGTGTCCCTGCACAAACTGGTTGATGTCTTCGTAGTCATAGAGCCCGTCAGGGAAGGAAAGAGTTTGCCAGGCTTCCCCCTTTTTTCTCCACTTCAGTTTGTAGTTTTTGTGCTTTGCAGAAATATTGTGCCAAGAGTAGGTCATGTTGACCAGCTTGTTGAGGGCGGCTTCGTAGTTTCTTCCTTTGGGAAGCACGAGGGGTGGTTGGAAGTAAAATCGAAAATCATGGGTCTTCTGTCTTTCGCCGGAGGGTTGCCGCTTTGCGAGGATTGAGTCAAGCAGCAAGTGGTAATCCATGTCACCATATATTTCTGCAAATTTTTGTTTTTGACGGGTTGAGCAGCAGGTGGTGATTTATGTTGTGAAATAATCCTGAAGAATTTTGTCGTTTGGTAAGAAACTTGATGTCGACGAGTGCGGAAAGCAAGGAAACAACATCCTTTCGACGTTTCGGCGAAGTGTGGCCAGCCTTGATCGAACCCAGCGCCACATAAAGGTCGTTAATCATGTCGTCGGCGGTGGGTTCTCCCACTCTACTACCTTCCATACCCCATTCTTCTGAAAGCTCCTCGTCATCGCCGTTGTCTTGCCCAGCGATGGCGGGTCTGCGGGACATGATTTGCTGCTCCAAAGCCTTCGCCAAGGGGTAAGAAGCCACCTTGGAGCGGGCTTCCCTTTTTTCGGTGGAGGTGTTTTTGTCAGCTGCTTCTTTCCTTCCTGGAGCTGACGCACCGACGGGGGCTGGCCTCCACTTCTTCGGGTGAGAATTTCATCTCTGCCTCGTTCAAGGTCCTCCAAACGCCAACCAGCATATTCTCCGGTCTGCACCACTTTGGTTTCAAGGTTCTCTGCTTTTTTTAATTTTGTGATGAGGCTGTTAAACGTTCGCAACTTGTTCGATTCATTATGGCTTTCGAGAAACTTTGTTGTTGTTGGTTTATCCCACGCCCGACGCGGCGGAGGAGGAGGGGACGAGAGCGGGACATCTGCACCCTCATCGCCAGCATCCTCAAATAGGGGTGGGGGTGGAGGCAACTCTTCTTCGTCGTCTTCGGGGGGTGGTGAGGGCGGTGGCGTATCGGCCTCCGGTCTGAAATCCTCCGTGCCAAAAAGGTTGATGCGGTCGAGCTCGTCCATTCGATAGTCCGGATCAGGTTCCGGTTCAGGTTCCGGGGCCGGCTCCAGGGTTTTGTCCAAACGCCGTGTAATCGGTTTGAACCTCTCCTCCGCCGCCAGTTGGCCAAGCGCTTTGTGGAGCCTGTTTCTTTTTATTGTTTACTGAATTTCTTGTGTTTTAATTGTTTTTCAAGAGCGGTCTCTTTCGTCGCCCGCTGGCGCCACTTTTTGAGGGACATGAGTCCTTCGTGCCCCTTGAGGGAAGGTTTTTTCCACAGGGGTTATATAAAAAAAAAAATGAAAATTCCGAATTATGACCCGGGAGTGTCCGCAACGAAGTGGAAACAAGGGCACCAGTCGATGCCCGAAGATGTTTTTCGGATGTTGATCTGCGGGCCCAGTGGTTCCGGCAAAACCAACACTCTGCTGCACATGCTGCACGAGTTGTTGGTGTTCGACAAAATTTTTCTTTTCACGAAAAACCTTCACCGAGAGAAATACCAAGCGCTACATCAATATTTCGCCAAAAAGATTGACCCCAAGGTCGGTTATCCCGTTGTTGAAGCGTTCGGCGATGAAATTGTCCCACTCGAGGAACTACCTGCTGACAACCAAAAAATCGTCATTTTTGATGACGTGGTTTGTGAAAAAAACCAAAACCACATCATCAACTATTTCATCAACGGCAGGCACCGAAACTGCAGCCTCTTCTATTTGTCCCAGACGTTTTACAAGGTCCCCAAGGACATTCGGATTAACTGCAGCCACTTCTGCATTTTTCGCTTCGAAATCCCGGATGTAAACAAAAGCGTCTCCGCCAAGCTGGAGGTTGCGCCCATACTGCTGGATCGCGCCACCGACGGGAAGTTCTCTTTTCTGCATTTGGACAAACCCAAGAAAATAATAATAAAAAAATTTCGGCTAGGAAAGATAAGCCCATTCTTTAACCGAGAGCGCAAAAATGGGGTGGGACGGCCGACCTGAAACCTGTCCCCAAAAAGCTGACGATGGAAGCGTTGGTCCTCCCGGTCAACAAGGCCAACGAGGGGCGAAAGGCCCTGCAGATCCGCGAGGCCCGACAGGCCCACAGGGTCCGACAGGCCCGCACGGCCCTCAAGGCCCTACAGGCCCGCCAGGCCCTCACGGGGAAGAAGGTCCCGCGGACCCAACAGGCGCGCGAGGCCCGGCAGGGGTGCAAGGGCCGAAAGGCGACCGCGGGGCAGTGGGCCCCAAAGGGGACCAAGGCAGCAAAGGTGATAAGGGTGATGCCGGCCCCCGAGGGTCAGAAGGTCCGCGGGGCATTCAGGGGCTGCAGGGGCCACAAGGCGCGCAAGGGCCGCAAGGGGCACAGGGGGCGGCAGGCTCACACGGTGATTACTTGGAAACCGATGGAAGCAACCAAATGCTTGCGAACCTGAACATGGGAACAAACCGAATCACCGCGCTGGCCGACGGGCAGCAAAGCACTGACGCCGCCAACATGAATAACCTCTCCACCGGGCTGGCCCCGAAAGTGAACATCGGGAGTGTTTTGTTGAGGGGTGGCTCGCAAGAATTGGTGGGCGATCTGGACATGGACAGCCACGTGCTCAAAAATGTGAACGACCCTGCAAACCTCGGAGACGGCGTCAATAAAAAATACGCCGATACAGCTCACTTGGCATTTTCCGGCCACCAACCGAACCCTTTCAAATATTTGATGGAAGACAGCTCTGAGGCGTCAAGTGATAACAACATTATTAAGTGTTGAATGGTGATTTCCCCATTCAACACTTCCCTCCATCCGATAAATAAAACGCCTACCTTTTCACCCTGATTGATGAAAAGGATGGGAGTGAACGTTACCGCTCACGCATAAGCTTCAATCTTCTCAAGTTGCCCCTTGGGTTTTACACCTTCGGTGTCAAATTTTTCCCTCCATACAGCCGTGATGTCACTGTTTTTGCGAACTCAGATAATTTGACGATCAACAGCCAAATCTCGAAGGCCTTTTCGCTCACTGGCTTGCCCGCCGGTGATGTAAAAACCCTGATTAAATTTCACAAAAATAAATCAGTCTCCCACGACTACATTTATCTTGACTTGCATGGAAAGCCCCTTACCTTCACCAGTGGGCCACATGGTCGTTTACGGGTGGATGGTTACGTTTCAAATGTGCCTTCGACTATTTATGACCAAATTTGGATTGAGACCAATGGACGGATGGTAATGCAAACAGACCTGGTCATGAGCAACCACAAAATCGAAAACCTTGGGGTTCCCACAGGCGACAAAGACGCCGCGAACAAGATTTATGTCGACCAGGCGCCTTTTCTCAAACTTGCTGGTGGGCAAATGGGGAGCGCGATTGACATGCACAACAACGAACTTGCGAACTAGAAAGACCCAACGAACCCCGACGACGGCGTCAACAAAAAATACGCCGATGCGGCCCTTTTGACAGTTTCCGGCCACCAACCAAACCCTTTCAAATATTTTATGGATGACGCAGATGAATCTACGAGCGAGAACAATATCGTGGTTCTTCGCATCAACCGCTTCGCCGGTTCACCGCACCCGATCAACAAAAACGCATACCTTTTCACGCTGTTCAAAGACGGGGATGACAGCAACTAATACCGCTCGCACATCGGGTTCAATCTTTTCAGCCTGCCCGTTGGTTACTATTCATTCGTTGCCGAATACTTCCCTCCAGCGATGCGAAATGTAAGTGTGAACGCCAGCGGAACCGCCGTGTCAATCACAGGCCAAACATCGAAGACCTTTCCAGCGGTTGGCTCGGCTGCTCCTTATGTGAAAACCCTGGTTCAATTTCACAGAAGGCAAAGCTCACCCCCCAACAACAGCTTTATCACCATCAGGCAGAATGGTGGTCTACGGCGTGAACGTATACGGTTCGAACGTGCCTTCGACCGTGTATGACCAGGTTTATGTGGTGAACGCCGGGCGGATGATCTTGCAGACCGACTTGGATCTGCATTGGTTCAGGTTCATGAACAACGGTCGGGGTGGGTTTTCTTTTGATTCTCGCGGGGTCATCAGCATGCATGACGATGTGAATACGAACGGGTACAGCCTGGAAAAAACGGGGGAGGGTTTGAAATGGATGACGATGGAAGGGTAAAAATGCACGAGGATTTAGACTTGAATGGGTATGGAATTCATGAGGTTCTTTCGTTCAGGAGTGACAATGTTTTGTGGCAAAAAAATCTGGATTTGAACGGGAAGCAGATAAGGGACGGGGGCACCCCCCTATTCGAGGTCCGGAATGGAGTGATCCACTTTTTGAGACCAGCTCTTTTCCCAGCTTTGATATATCGAATACAAAGCAATATTTTCGCAAACCCTCGCCCCTATAATTCTCAATCTCCAGCGTGGGAACGTCTCATAATACCCACATTTTGGAGGCCATACCGTGGACTCCAAGGAAGCGAAACACGGGTTGTCACCACGTGGCGAACACTAAACCCTTCCATACATTCAATAGTTTTCAAGGTGCAGGGTATTGGTAGAGGTGATCAGGCTTGGGCTGAAATTGGTTTTATTGCGTAAGGAATATTCTTCTTCTTTAATACAACAATGGCCAACACAACCCACATCAACAGCTTTCTTTGCTCATACACTTGGTGCGACTGGTGCGACAAATGTCGCCTGGTCTGCCTCTGCAGAAACCCCAAATCACAATGGCGCGAGCTGGAAAAAATCCGCGCCGCCATGCTCGCAACAAAGTTGGACGGCTCTTCTCACGACACAGTCTTCTAAAAATTTTTCCTGAAATATACACAACCATGCGGGTTTTTTAAACAACAACCCGCCCTCCCACCAATATTTTTGACTTCAACCACATCGACCCGGCCCTTTCGAAGAACACCGTTGAGATGTAGAAACAGCTTTACGCCTTTTACCACAAGAAACATTGGGGCTATGAAAAGCTTTTCCAAACATTTCAACGCTAAAATTTGCTTTGCAATGTGGTAACCGGAAAGGCGGTGCTGACTGGGGCTGTTGCTAGAGGTATCACTCTCAATCCGGGTGTTATCGTCGGTTTGACTACTTTTGGCGCTGTTGTGAAAATTGTCGCAACCGCCAAAAAATACGACAAAAAAGCCGAAAAGGCTGGCTTTGCGAGGGTGGAGTACAAGAAAATTCTGGACGCTATCAGGTTCCATCTCAGGGGCGATCCCTTCGATGCAAAAGAATTTCTTGACAAGCTGAAAATGATCGACGATTTTATCAGCGACCACTGCATGGAAATTCCCAAAAAGCTTCAGGCAAAATACAACGACTGTTTCACTGCTGTTTGAGAAAGGACTTCCACCAAATGATGAACCTTTCTTCTGCCCAGCGTCGTGTCGCTGGACTGATTTTTTCAAAAATGGGAGCAAGCTGAACAAGAATTTCGTTTCTTCGCCGTCAAACGTCTTGGGTGACAGCTTGAAAGAAAAAATACAAAAAACAAATGTAGTTGAGCGATTTACCGCGGCGGCCAAAAACTTGAATAAGGTTCCCCAAGAAACACCACCTCAACGGGTCGAATACTTCTCTCCCACCCAACATAATGGTGTTGACGGCCCCCAAAATTTCATGTTTTATAAGGGCGTTACAAAGATGTATTATAAAAACAACAGGCGGCCGCTCTCTCCCCGTGTCAAGGGGTATTGTTGTGTCTAGCTCATTCACCCTTCTGCAAGTTTGACAAACATGGTCGAAAATTTCTATTTGCTCAACCATTTCCCCCGCAATGGCATTTTAACGTTTTTTCCGGGACGGGGGGAGACAGCTGCCGGGCTTTTTGGTAGTCAACAAGCTGCTGCCAAGCTTTTTCAATTTCTTGTTTGGGTGGAAAAGCTGTGCCAAACATCTTTCCAAGGTTGATTATACAAATGAAAAAAGTTGCTTCAAAAGGGGAACAGCGGCTTTCCCAAATTTATTACAGCCCACGCGGCTACTGGAAGGGGTGGGCTGCGATAAAAAAAACTGGCTCAGGCAGCAAAGGTTCCGGAAGAAGTTGCGAAAAAATGGTTGACAAAACAGGCTCTTTGGCAAGTCTTTTTGCCCGCGCCGCGGCGCATTCCTCGGCCGAAGTTCGATGTGTCCACACCCAACGCGGCACACCAGGCCGACCTGCTTTTCATGCCACATGACAAAGTCGGGCGCAAGGTTTTCAAATATGCGCTGACTGTTGTCGATGTGGCCAGCCGTTATAAAGAAGCCGAGCCCTTGACCTCGAAAAATTCCGATGAGGTCGCACGAGCATTCGAAAAAATTTACAAACGTGGCCCCCTCAAATGGCCAAAACTACTACAAGTTGACCCGGGGTGGGAGTTCATGGGCGCCGTCTCGAGAGCGATGGAAAGTCATGGCACAGCCATCCGCCGTGGGCATCCCGAAATTCACCGCGACCAAGCTATTGTTGAGCGGTTCAACCGCACACTTGCTGGGCGGTTGTTTGGCCACCAATACGCCGTAGAGATGCGCCTGCCTGAGGTGCAGCGGTCTGTGGTGCGGGTACAAAGGCTTCCGCGGGTTGTTGCTGCTCTCAACAAACAAATCACGCAGCTGACTGAGCAAAAACCGGTGGATGCAATCCGACAACAAACTGTTTTCGCAAAACCGTCGACAGCTCCTTTCAGAAGGCCTGTCTGGGCAGTCGAAAAAACACTTCCTGCTGATGTGGAGGTTCGCTATTTATTTCAACCAGGTGAGCTGGAGGGAGGTGTGCAAAGGGCCACCGACCCAATTTGGTCGTTGAAAACTTTCACCCTTGAAAGAGCCATGATAAAACCAAACCAATCTGTCCTGTACTGGCTTCGCGACGGGCCAAAACGCAGCTTCATGCGCGAGGAATTAATGGTTGTCCCACCAGACACTGAGTTACCGCCGGCCAACCCCAGCTAACTTGGAAGATGATACTAAACAGGCTTGGTGTGAATCCCGTCCGGCAGCACCACCGTTTGTCGAAATAGGCGCTCAGCCCCAGTTTCTGCTGCTTGTAAGTCATCATTCGCCCTTCTCTCATGCGAAAACTCTTGTTCACCGCCATCTCTTTGTACCCCTCGAGTGCCGCCTTGAAACGCCCCCATGTGACCACATTCTGCGCTTTTGACATTTCCTTCGTGCTGAGCTTGTGTTTTCCGTTTTCCTCTTCCTCAACAAAGTAGCACTTCGAGCAGAGCGCAATCATGCGCTGGCCCACACACTCCAGCTTGAAAAGCCCCGGCTCACGGTTGCTCCACTTGTCCCAAGCCAGCCACTGCTTCTTTTCTGCCTCAAATTGCGCTGGCAACTCCGGCTTGACCACGTCCTCCAAACTGTCGCCGCTGATCGCCATGTAATTGCTGTCGGTGTCCATCAAAGTCGCTGCGATCGACAAACCTGTCAAGAAAGTCGTAGTAAAACTCCAGCATCAGCAGCTTGGCCAGCTGATATTATTATTATTATTTATACATTAATTTATTTTTAATCATAACTGCTTGTAAATTTCATTTATTTTTAATCATTTTATTAAATTGTAAAGCGCATTTGATCATGTTCGGCATGAAAAATGCGCTATATACGTTACAATTATGATTATTATTATTGATGCCAACTTGAAACGGTCTTCTGATTGTAATCTGCGGCTTCCGACTTTCCAGCTCGTACGCTTCCCCGATCTCGTCGAGGTCGCAGAAGAACGCGCTTCACAAAGCCCTGTCGACAACCTTCTCATCCTTCGTGTAAACTGCGTTTGTTTGACGCTCCACAGCTTCAATCATTTTCCCATACGCGCTGTTCCCCAGCAGCTTGAAAACCTCGGCACGCAGCGGCTTGCTTTTATCCACGTCTCCGGTGCGGCGCGCTTCGGTCATTTGCTCGACGAACCAGGTGAAGACTTTCTTCGGTTGGTAGTCAATTGTTCGGTGAACAGCTTTGACGACTGCCCCGTGGGCCACGTACCACCGCAGAAGCGGAGCGTACACCAGCATCTTTTCAGCGGACAGTGCCCCCACCAGCTTCTTTCCAGCTCCGCAGGTTCTAACGGTTTTTTTGTAGGTAGTCCAACATGTGCTGTGGCACGGTTTCAGTGGGCACCTGTTCGTTGAAAAAGAAGGGGCACATTTCTTCAAACCTGCTCCAAAGGCGCTAGGGAATCTCAATGTCGACCTCAGCGAACCCGAACCAAGAGCCGTCTTCCACTTTATGTGTGAAGGTGGGCGCCACTCTGACTGCCCCCTCGGTGGTGAAATGTACGAGCTGCCCCTTTCCACAAGGCATGTCTTGACGCATGGTCGACAGATACAAAGCGTTGGCGTCGTAGCCAAGGATTTTTCGGTAAAGGTTCGGGTTGGCCACTCGGTGTGGCCGGATTTTTGTGGCACCCACTTCGTGGTACCGCGTGAACACGAGGCTCGGCCTCCCGACAACCGCCCCTTTCAGCATCGCATTCTCTTCGTCGATGGGAGTCCAAAGCTCGGCTCCCCGCTCCACCTACCCCTGAAGCAGGTAGTGAAGTGAAACACCGGGGATGCTGACGGCGTCTTTGAGAATGTCGATGGCTTTTTCGGTGTAAAAGGCCCGCATTTTTTCCAACCCTTCCAACCCAGGAACCACATCCAAGGCGTTGTAGTAGCGCAGCCAGTCCACGAAGGTCCGCATCCCTTTTCTTTGAATAGGCGCTTGCACTGTTTCCATTCGGACAACAAAAACACGTATTTTTCTTTCAAACGTGAGTACCACGCGAGGTAATCGGGAAGGCCGGGAAAGTCAAGCTTTTCAGGGGCATCAAACCACTCGTATGGAAACCACGATTTTTTGGCTGTGCAACTGGAAGCGTTCACCCACTTCTCGTAACTGGTCCCCGCCCCAAGGTCCTCCGCAAACTTGCGAGCAAGCTCTTTGGGGTCTCGTTCACAAATATGTATTGGGGTTCGTTCGAGTGTGTCGCCAATGGAAACAGAAATTGGCACGCGCGCGTTTTCCAATGCTAATGTGTTAGTTAGTTCTTTCCGGTAATTTTTATCCCCAAATGCTTCAAAATCGCACAGAATCGCGTGTGGAAAGGTTTTCGAGAAGTTTTGTGGTTTTCGCCCGTTACGCCTGGCCTCGCACGCCCATACTTCAACAACACTGAAGTGCTCTTGTTCGCTTTATAGTGGCCTGGAAAAGTTCTTCACGGGTCTTCCCATTCACGCGACTAACGGTTGTGTTACGGTCGGGAAAACATTTCCGACAGCCGTGGTAACTACAACCATGATATTGGAAAACAGTGTTGGTGGAAGGGTGAAATCCGTCCACAGGGGCTCCAACGACCCATCTTTCTCCCCCATGCCCACAAGCCGCGTGGTGAATGTGAATTTCTTCGGCGGCGCGCTTCTTTTTCAAGCCAGTTGATGGACTCAAAGGAGAAGTTTTTGTCTGGGAAGAAGGATTGCTCAAAAGCTGTTTGTGGTGCTTCGACTTTTTCATTCGGGCAAATAATTTGCGTTTCACCGTTGGAACAGGTTTGGGTGTTCGTTGAAGGTGAGAGACTTGTATAAATCTTGCGTGACAATGAATGCACGCATAAGTTTTGGCCAACTTCTCAATGTCTTTGATAAGAAACGCGTGCCCATCGAAAACACCGATAGACAGCACGTTTTTCAGCTTTGCTGGTGCGTTCCGCTTAAGATGCCAAACCACTTCTCCTGCTTCTGTCCGTTCGGGCTCGTAAAGACGGATGCCAAACCACTCATTAAAAACTTTTCCTTTGTTGAGATACCGCCCAACCTTATCCAGTTCATCAAGTGACGTCTTGGGGCAATTTTTGCAGGGCACCCCAATAAAGGTCTGCGCGAGCTGTTGTGGAACGATCTGGTCTTGCACCTTGGTGAGCCGCGATGCAATGCCACAAACAGAGGTTGTCCCGAAAGGTGTTCAGAGCGATCATTGCCCGACCGTGCGCAAGGTTGTGCAACCAGTCGGGTAAGGGGCCTGTCCCCACCAATGGCGCGCGGTCAAGTACCGCTTTCAAATCCACGCTGACAAACCCCTGAAACACCCATTTCGTGTTTGGTCTTCGGACTCTCTCCAAGGTTAAACGTTCTTCCTCCTAATTATTTAGCGGCTGCCAGGCAGTTAAACCACGGGGAACCTTGGTTGTTAAAACGGAGTATAATATCACCATTTTCAATGTTTCGTAGTTGATAGCTGTAAATGCGACGAAGATAAAAAGACCTTCGAATTTCTTCTCGGAGTTTGTCCATAAACTCGGAAGTTTTGTTGTTACTCACGTTATGAATTGTTCGCGAAAGAATATAACGACGTCCCCGCCGACCTTTCACCACACCCTCAACTCTGACATAATCCAACAAATCATGTAGCGTGGTTAAGGTATTCAACGCTGTTGATCTTCTTGGCGGAGGCGCGGAGTCAAACTCTCGCCAAACTTCACGATACTTACCTCGCCTCCTTGGAGGGGATTGCGGTTGAAAGGGTTGTGGGCGTAGGGGTGTGTGTAAATATGTTTGGGAGGTTTGAGGAAGGGGTTCATCTAATAAATTTTGGGTGGTTGCTCTGAAGGTTGGGAGAACATCTCCAAAAACCTTCTCTTGCTCGAGATTTATTTCCTCAAATAATTGTTTAATAAACTCTTCAAGAAATTGCTCATTTTCCCACTCCATAAGGGAGTTTTTGGAAGTCCGGGTTGCGGCCGCCTTATATACCATGTCAGAATTCACAAGAGGTGTGAATCGGTTGGTACCTTGCTACTGCGTTTGTTCAACAGGGTACTCCTTCTGGCGCGCCGCGATTGGTCAAGCGCTGGGATACTCCTGTTAAAACCAACCTCTAATTGGGTGTTACCCTCTGGTGCCTTTACTTTTAAACCCAAAGTAGTATATCGAGGATCAAACAAATACAGGCAGATTATCGCCGAATTTCCCCGAAATAAAGGCCCCAAGCCTATCTTCGTGCGAAAAAAAGGTGAGCACGAAGATAGGCCTGGGGCCTTTATTTCGGGGAAATTCGGCGATAATCTGCCTGTATTTGTTTGATCCCCGATATACTACTGAAAGAAAAGAAATGAATCTTGCCGCCTCAGATATCATACCTGAGAGAGGGCGTTCCCTGAAATATGTACTCGTTAGAGCAAAACTATAGCTTTCAAAGGCTAAAAACACGCGAGTGGAAGTCGCGAAGGTCTATATTTTCTATCTAACCCCCTTCTTGGACGGGGGGGTCTAGCCAAAAAATTCCCTTTCGAGAGGGGGGTCATGTAAGTGAGGCAGTCCAAGGGGTGGTCTGGTGTCGCTTTCTCGCTCGTTTAGGACTCTGTGGGTGCTTACCATTTGTCAGAAAAATCCGGAAATTTCGGTTTGAAGTCAAATGGTAAGGTAATTTTCCGGAAAATCTTTTCGGAAATTGTGGACAACCTCCAGAGGTAGTCCTCTTTTCCCGTTCGGAACGGAATTTCGGAAAATCGCTTACCATTTGACCGAACCGTTCCGTTTCCAGGTCCTTTTGCGCCAGAACGAGTGAGTGCGCATGACGGAACGCCCGTTCAGTAAATGGTAAGCACCAATCCCATCCGGTTGGTCGGTAAATTCGGAAAATCGCTTACCATTATTCAGCGGTCATTCCATCCGGATTTTTCTGGCAAATGGTAAGCACCCTGTCTGTCGCTTGTTTCGTTAGGGACAAATGTTGCTGTCGCAACGAAAACAAAGAGGAATGGAAAGTGAATTGTCGCTGCCGCAAATAGTCACGAGTTTTCGTTTAATCTCTGTCGGTTGTCGGTGTTTTGAGAGAGGTTTGTCGCCTGTTTTTGTATCCATTTCGCCTGTCGCTTCTACCCTCGAAAGCCTCGTAAGTAAACTAGCCCAATCCCATAAAAAAATGAGCGACCGGAGCTCCCCGCGGAAAGGACTGGGGATCAACAAACAACCTTAGTGAAGGATTTCATGGATAGTTTGATAAATTTAGCCTTTGAAGCTGTCTGTACACCGTACAACAACGGCGAATTCAGCGTGTTCCATGCTATGTGTTTCAAAAAAGACGTCAGCGTTTGTAAAGCAATTCTTTCTTGTAGTCCCAGCAAACTGAACACAGCGTTAGCATTGAGATGTACGGTTAAAAATTCACTCAAAGGTAGTTTACACTCTGGCTGTACAGCAAGAGATCTTGTCAAGAGTGACAACACCGCTTCAAGTTTGCTTCAAATCATCGAAAAGGCCGAGAAGAATACCCAGGGACTGTCACTTCTACATGAAGCTGCAAGAACGGGAAGCATAAGACAGATCAAAAGAGTTCTAAGTTTTGGAGAAGACATCGACAAACCTTCGCCGTTGCGTGACGATGGTCACGCCACACCGTTGTTGCTTGCTGCAGCTTCCAATTCATGTCAAGTCGTAAGATTTTTGATCGATAACGGAGCTGATAGAGACGCAAAGGACAGGGGTCGAAGTGGGGTGCTCCATTATGCCGCTATGGGGGGTAACACCGAAATAGTCTCGTACCTTCTTCGTCTTGGTATCCCTGTGGACTGCAAATCAACTTGGGGAAAGACTGCTTTACACGTCGCAGCCTCAAAAGGTCACGTGAAGATTGTAATAATCCTTATTAAAAACGGAGCTGATCTTGAATCTCTAACAGGATTTGCTGACACTGCTCTCATGCTTGCAGCAGAAGAGGGGCATTGGGACTGTGTTAAGATACTTGTGCAAAGTGGTAGTTGTGTTAATATGTCAAACATGGCTCTTTTCTCTCCTCTTCATAATTCAGCCAAAGAAGGACATCTGGAAATTGTGAAGTATCTTCTAACACATGGTAGTCACGTTGATGCCGTCACTGCTAAAGGAGAGACACCCTTAAGCCTGGCAGTGAGGAGAAAACACAATGAAGGCGTGGTGGAATTATTGCTTGTCAATGGGGCTAGTATTAGTTTGCGTGATCGATATGGACGGACACCTCTTCACTATTCTGTAGACATTGAGGTTGTTAAACGTTTGGTTCTCGAGGGTGCCAATGTTCATGCAACAGACTTTGAGGGAAAGACGCCACTCTTCTTAGCAGCTCTTGATGGTAATGAAAAAGTTGTTGAGTTTCTTATCGTTAAAGGGGGTAATGTCAATGCATCTAGTTACCATGGAGACACGGCTCTTCATGAGGCTGCCCTCAAAGGCCACACAAACATTGCCCAAGTGCTTCTACAGCATGGAGCTAATGTTAATGCCAAAAGAGTTACAGGGGAGACTCCACTCTTTCTGGCTGTAATTGCCTCAAAGTTTGAAATGGAACAACTCTTATTTTCATTTGGTGCTGCACTGGGATGAATATACCCGGGGGGTATCACACTACCAATAAATATTTCTAGAATCTATATAGACTCAAAATAGACTCTTGCAATGTTACTGAAGAAAATTATCCCTGTCTTTTAAGCTGCTTTTAAAAATGTGTAATTTATTTGAAAATGAAATATAGGACACCTAATATTTTGCCTTGTTTTTTCGTTTCTGATCATGGTTTTAAGGGGAGTAGTTACACAGAGGAATTAGTGACAGGGAGTTGCGAAGGCCCCTTTTGGCAATTGACAAACTTGGCACAAAATAGGTGTTTGTGACAAATTATTTGGCTTTAAATCTCGGTTTCCCTAAAATTTGTTCCCCTTTGGCATACAGACTGATTAATCATGTTAGAAAGGTAGGTCTGCAGTTATTTTGTGATCGGAAGGCCTGAATTTTGAAAAAGCTAATGACTTTAGCCTGAAGCTATACCAACTGACATGAACCCAAACAAAAGAAATCAACCATACATCAACTCCTTTTTGTCTCTGTTTCTCGAGTTCCTGGGCTTGGGCTTTTAGCAAGAGTCATAAACTAATTCATCAAATTCTAGCCTTAAGATCACAAAATAAATACAGACCTACGTGTCTATAAACATGATAACCAGTCTGTAGATCAAAGTAGAACAAATGTTAGTGAAAAGATTGAGATTTTAATGCCAAATCATCACAAACTTCCCTTTTGCACCAGACTTGTTTTGTTGCTTATATGGTATTAGACATTTTTCAGTTCAGTTTTAGCCTACTGGACTCATAATAAGTCAGTTATAACACCCTCTTCCCGTGTGCCCCAGGGTCTTTCTTCTTGCTTAATTAGAATAAATACTGTGTTTCAAATCCCTTAGAAGATCTTGCAGTCCTTTCTCCAAGTCTGAGGGTGCAAACAAAATAGCTGGCGATGTAACAAACCTTCCTCTGGTTTGGTAGTGATTTCTGTGGAGTCAGAAAGGCTTTTCGAATGGATAAAAACTCTCTGAACTCTGAATTCAACCCAATGTCAATAAGAGATTGACTAACACTGCAAATTAATTAGGAAGAAAGATCTGCTGGCTTTGAGCACTTGCCTATTTCAAATATACAGCAAAAACTGCATGGACAACCCTTCAAACCCTTATTTTCTCCTGCTTAGAGTAGGATCAGGTCTACCACGATGGACAGGTTTATGTGGTTGGGTGCCACCAGAGGCAAGGGGCGGACCCCCCTTGAGAGTTGTGACAAGGATCATTCCGTCAATAAGAAGGATGATAACAGAAATGATTGTGACAAACGATGATGATGATGAGAAAGATGGTGAAGAGCCCCCAACTCATGGCCAAGAGAGCTTGTCATGTTAGAACGTTGCGTGACTTAGCATGCATGCTTAGTGAAGCTGTCTGTTTTGAACTTTGTACCTCCTTGCACGTGGACTCTCACTCAAATATCCTGACAGAGCTTCCTCATGGGCCAACCCACAAACTGCTAAAAGTGGCCCTCCGTGACTGTCACGTCTGACTGGAGAAGAATGCGTGGAGGAGGCATGGGACCCAAACTCTGACCCAGACCCAGCTTACCTTTCCAATATGGCGGATCCCATAGCTCTTGAAACCGTGTGAGTTAAAGGAAAAATGAAGATGAATTACAGCTCGTCAAGCGCTTAAAATTTTCATTGGCCGGTATCAACAGGTAGGAAATTGTTCTGGGTCTTCTCAAAGTTTGTAAAACAAGGACTAGACTCATATTTTTAGGGGAAAAACGCTCATATCCTATGTGTGTTTCGCAACCTCGAGTCTTATGGTTCCTATTTGTTGTTGTTTATTCCACACAAAATTCCATACAAAGTAATCATAAGTTGGGCCAAAGCCAGGGGCTTAAATGGCTTTTGGTCAGAGACATAGACTATTTTACAGATACTTTTACACTTTTGATAGTGGAGGATTAGTGAAGGCAGGTGTCCGATTTTTTCTCTTCAAAATGGTTTCGTTATACATTAATTTCGTTGCTCCGTGTGTCAGCGTTTCATTCTAAACATAAATTCAGTGAATAAACCGTCTTTCCTACGTCAATGTGGGCATACTTATAGGAAGTAAGCTTAAACTAACTTTAAATAATTAAACTCAGAAGGCATATGCCTTTTTTACCGTAAAGTAAAAAGTGAGGTTAATCGTCCTCTTTGCGACAGTGGAGAAAAATATTAAATGGTTTCGGAGAGGATGGATCATAAATTATAAGCGAGATGTTTGTTTTTGTTTCTTCTTCTTCTTCTTCTTCTTCTTCTTCTTCTTCTTCTTCTTCTTCTTCTTCTTCTTCTTCTTCTTCTTCTTCTTCTTCTTCTTCTTCTTCTTCTTCTTCTTCTTCTTCTTCTTTGTCGTCTTCTTCTTCTTCTTCTTCTTCTTCTTCTTCTTCTTCTTCTTCTTCGTCGTTGTCGTCGTCGACTTCTTCTTCTTCTTCTTCTTCTTCTTCTTCTTCTTCTTCTTCTTCTTCTCCTCTGAGCTTTCTCCTTTGCCTTTGCCTCCTCCTCCTTCTTCTCTTTCTTGTTCTTTAACAATGGAAGGCCTCGGAGCATAACCAACCTATGTCGAATGTTAGGTCTCTTCCACTCTCGTGGAAGGTTGGTTTCTTATCATATGCAAGGAAAAACACATTTTTTACACACATTATATCTCCAAAAGGAAAAATATTGGTGAAAAAAATACCAGACCATGTTTTTCAATCGAATGGCAGTTTATATGCAGAGAATAAGACAAATCTGAGCAAAATCAAGAAAAGTTAAAGATATTGTGCATCAAATGGGAACTTGGAAAAAAATCCGAGCCCCAGATGGGATTTGAACCCACGACCCTCCGTGATCTAGTCGGATGCTCTACCACTGAGCTACTGGAGACTCTGTGGTAAGCAAGGGTGAAATGTGGGTATTGACCAGAACTGCATCACGCAGTTACATAGTCAAATTTTAAACGACCATATATGACTCATAACTGCATTGCGCAGTCACATTAAGGCATATCAGCGATAGCACCTCGCTAACTGCATCACGCAGTCACATTAAGGCATATCAAAGATGCAACCAACCAACCACCAAAGCGAGTAAATATAAGAGAACAATTGCACAATATCTTTAACTTCTCTTATATTTACTCGCTTTGGTGGTTGGTTGGTTGCAAAATCAAGAAACAACCTAAAATTCAACATAGGTTATGCTCCGAGGCCTTCAAAATTAATAATAGTTGACTTGTTCTTGCCAGGGTGAAGTGAGTTCCTGATAATTATTATTATGGCAAAGGGAAAAGTAAAGGAAGAGAGACTGCACAAAGTAAGAGATACATCTTGGGAAGATTGTCAAAAGAAAAAGGTAAAATCTGATGGAAAATGCAATGAGAAAGGAAACAAGAAACAAAGTTCAACTGAGACAAAACTGAAGGCAAATTATGTGCATTCTGTTGCAAAGAACCCAGATGAAAATTGCTTGATCAAGGGGGCAAAGAAAAGAAGAGAAGATAGAGAGCAAAATGCAGTGGAAGCCCCTGACAGTTCTAAAGCCAGGAAAGAAGAGACGGTGAAACATTTTACAGAGATAGGGAGATCTCAGGACGAAAAGTTGCAAGGAGCTAGTGAAGGATGTGCAAGCTTCTACAAAGATGGCAACTTAAAAAACTCTGATCTTGGCAGCAAAAAGAAAAAAAAAGAAGTAAGAGAGCGTCATTCTGAAAAGCTTCAGTCTTATGCTGTAAAGGAGCAGTCAAATAACAAACATGATGAAAAGGTAAAGAAACCAAAAGTTGAAAATGATGATGAAAGAAAGAAAATGAAACAGGCAAAGAAGGGATTTGGAGAAGATGACATGGTTTCTGGTGAGAGCAGTGCTGATTATCACACGAAAAAGAGGAAATGGAAAGCAGAACCAATGAACATTCTTGATGCTGGAAGTAATGAGAAAGTTGACATTGAAATGTTAGGTTTAGATCATGGTGAAGTCAGTGAGGACACATGTATTGTCAAGAAGAAAAAGAAAAAGAAGTTAGAACATGAATCAGAGCAAGACTCCAAATCGGCCCTCCATCCTGCCCTGGACTACTTAAACACGTGGCACACTGACAGAAAAAATTGGAAGTTCAAGAAAGTGCGTCAAGTCTGGCTTCTGCAAAATATGTTTGATCAAGAGCAGGTCAGTAATTGAGGTATAAAGGCTGCTTTACAAGCATCATGCAAGCATAAGCATAAACTTAAGCATAAATTTACTAGATTGTAATAAAAAAAGTATGCTGACAAAAGCATAATAAAGATAATTATTATTATTGTTTAAGCATAAGCACAAGCCTTAGGATGTTTACATGTGCCATAAGCATAAGCATAATGTCACATGGACATCTTGAAAACAGATTTTACACTGACATGTTGTGACAATTTTTGTGCTTGTGCTTTTGTTATCCTGGTTTACACGTGGTGCAGTACAATGACACAAGCATAAGCATGCGAAAATTGAAACACTTCCATTTCTTATGTTATGCCTATACCTGCATTATGGTGTCCTTGCATCAAATGTGTCAACCAGGACAATGCAAGCATAAGCCTAAGCATAATGTGCTTATGCTTGCATGGCATCGGTTCACGTGTAGGTCTTTATTGCTTATGTTTGCGCTTATGCTTATTCTTGCATTGTACTCGTAAACCAGCCTTAAGGCTCTTTTTATGGCTCCTAATATTTTTTGTCTTTGTTTTATTGTGTGTTTGTGTGATTTCAAGAAATGTGTTTGTATTTTAGATCTATTTTAATTGGTTCCAGGATGTTAGCTTTCTGCATTCCCCAGTTTTAATTTTTTTAATGTTTTGTCTGAGGTAAGAGATTTACTTTTCTTACGGTTGCTTACTGTAAATGATAGATAGCACAAGTGACCACATCCTTAGTTTTCTTACTTTTGCTGTTTTATATTTGGCATTCCTATGCATAGGTGACCAGTTTTGCATTGGTGACAAACACAAGGATATTATTTTACATGGTTTTCTAATGATTAGCTTAAAGGCCCTTGAAACAGGTGTTTTGGCTTTCGGGTGTACCTGTTGAAATCAAAATTTCCCATAGAAGACAAGCTGTGATTTCTTTGACACTACATCATCTTTTCGATGTATGACTAAAGTTTATTTTCACAATGGTTTCCAAGCAACAGCTATTTTCATAGTGATGTTAACACATGGCCGCTCATTTTGGAAAAGGTGAATTATCTTGAAACCAGTCAGACACTTCATAATGAAACTTAAAGAATGCAAACTACTCAAATTCCAAAACCTGTTAGAGCGTTAAGTAAATTGCAGTAAACTTTCAAAAGCTGGTTTTGCCAATTCTCGCATTTTTTTTTAAGCTTTACAAGGAAATATTAAACTTTTACACTATCATGGTAGCAGAGCATTTTCAATTTACATTTAGCCTTGTAGGTGGCTGCGATTGTAAGATATTTGAGTACAAAAGCAGCTTAATTTATGCAACTTGCAAGGGTTGAAATCACCTTTTTAGTGCATGGAAGCTGTTGTTCGTATCCATTGCCAACTTGGCCATCCACAGGTGAAATCATTCATGAATAGTTAGTTCACAAGATACCGGGGCCACAAAATGAAGTGGTCTTAAAAGAATTTTAATCTTCTAGATTGCAGATGAAGACTTCAGCATTCTGCTCAGATATTTAGAAGGACTAAAGGGAGGAGCAAAGGACAAGACAATTGAGGTGGCTGAGCGAAAAATTGAAAGCAAAACAGGTACAGTGTAACTAAGGTTTCTTACCTTACAGTGCTCCTTCTCTCAGTTACATTACAAGTATGGTATAATGGATTGCTTACTTGATTAGGCTCCATTTCCGCCATGCACTCGGGTCTGGGGTATTGGGGGTGAGGGCAGGCTCATTTCCTGAAACAGTAGCTGATAATCGAGTCTATCACTAAAAGTCTTCATCTCAGAGAGATCCAAGTTCACAGAATTTAATTTGCCAAACTTGACAAAAATTTCACACCAGAGACAAATACTGCAGTGATTCCAGCAACTTTTGAAATAGTACATAGAATTTGGCCATTGTTGTTTATAACAGAGGGCGGTTGCTCAGGCTATTTGATGATCTCTGGATGAAATCCTAAACTTTGACTTTTCAAATGAAAGTAGCTGAGCAGTACTTTCCCTATGTACTGTTTTCATGCTGTGCCAAGTGGCTCTAACTTTTGAGTCATAGATGCAATACCAGAATGTAACAGTTCAAAGGATATCTACTGAGCAGTATTTTTTTTGTCTTACAATTTCTATGCCTTGAAAGGTTGTCCTATCTTTAATTTTAGTCTGTGAATTAAATTATTGTAAAGTGGTCTAAGGTGAAACGGGAATAAGAATATGTGCTTGTACTGCTGTTCTTGTTGTTTGTTATCATCACCATCATTATCCTCTCCATCATCATCATCATCACCATCATCACAATCATCATCGTCATCGTCATCACCGTCACCATCACCATCACCGTTAATTATGAATTTATACTGCTCATGCTTTATAGATATAATATGATCACCTGCACATTACAGTCATCACATACATGTACAACAACCTAACTATTAGGTGTGATGTAAATAGATTGTCAATTAACTTCTCTAAAACAAACTTCATGATCATTAAATTGCCAAAGAAAAAAATGATCAAGTAAATTTCAATATTGAAAGTGCAGACGGTACAATAAATGTGCTGCAAAGGAAGCAAAAACTAAAGTATTAAGGTATTTTGCTTGATGAAACGATGTCTTTTAATCATCATATTTCATACATCTGTACAAGACTTGCACGAAACAATGGTATTATATCTAAGCTGAGACATTATCTTACTCTTAGAACTGCAAATGAAACAAATCTACTATAGCTTAATATACCCATATATTTCCTATGCAATATTAGCATGGGGAAGTGCACACAAAACACATATTGATAAGATACAAACTAAGCAAAATAAGTTTGCTAGGCTTATTTCTTTGCCACCACTTACGGTGAGCACACAGAAAGTGCACTCCCCCTGCTAAATTTATTAGATGTCCTTACGGTACATAATGTTTATCGATTTCAGATTCTAAAATTCACGTACCTTTGGCATTAAGGCCTCCTGCCAAAGCTGTTTTCAAATTATTTTCAATACGCCAGTAATGTTCACAAACACAATACCAGGTATGCATCGAAACAAAACCTTTATGTAAAAAAAGTGCGAACTAATGCAGGAAAACAAACAATCGGATATGCTGCATGTATTGTCTGGGACAAAATTCCCTTAAATCTTAAAGAACTAAACATATACCAATTCTCAAAACAACTGAAACCTTATTTACTGTCAGAACAACATAGTTAAACATAACTTTAGCATATACTCTTTCTCTCTTATTACATTGTACTTTTAAAACTGCGTCTTTGAAAATAGATTCTATCTCAATTCTTTACAACTTTAAAATCTGGAGAACTGGCTAGAAAATCTTAGCATTATTTCAGCTCCAGGCTTTATAAAGTAAGTACAAACAAATATTATCTTTTCTCTATTTTTATGTATGTTTGAATTAAGTACAAGGCAAATAAAGGTGTTGTTGTTGTTGGTATCAAATTTACATATTAGATTAAAATTAAAGTAATAGAAGTTATAAAAAATAGGCGCCATAGAGGCACATGTGACTACTGCTTAGAAGGTCAAAAATACGAAAAGTAGAATTGTGTGTTTCCAGAAAATATCCATACCCCCTCCACGGAGGGAATTGGAAATTCCGGAGGGGTGGGGTGGTCAAAGGCCCGGGAAAATCTGAAGGGGGAGGGAGGTAGAAGATTAGTGTTTGTTTCTATTTTTTTTTTCAGGCGGTTGACTCGAATGTTCCCAAAACACAAAAACTATCGGCTTAACGATTTTTAACGCACTGCTGAAAAACAAACGAAAGAAAAGTAACTGCATTTTTCTTCAAAGCGCTTTGCATTAGAAGTGAATGAATACGCGAGAAGAGAACAGGCGAGCTTCTTACGTTTGGTGACAAGCGTATTGAGACTATTGAGGATCGAGAAACGTGAATCAAGGACCGGCCGAAAAACGACAAACACCAAGTTAAATTACCTCTAATACAGGCTCGACAAGGTTTTAGGTATTCATATCATCGAACCGGGACTTTTCAGGAATTTAGAGCAAACATGCTTTTCACGGCTGTTTTCAACGAGCGCGCGCGATACTACTAGAAATGTTACAAATTACCGTCCGCTAAGTATTTGCAAAGCTCTCAATTTATAGCTCGATTGGAGCAATTTCGATCTATTTACTACAGTACCCAAAACCTTAATGGACGAAAATCTTTCGTTTACTAAAAAGAGTGGAAGGAGCCGCGAAGCCTTTCCAGAGTATTTTTAGAACAGAATATTGAATTACATTCCAACATGGACCATGCGATTGTTCGCGAGAGAGCACAACATAATTATGTGCTGATTGGCTCCGAAGCATATTCTATTGTTACTTACTTTCGGAAAGTCAAGACGATGGCAATAGTGACTACTTGCGCAAGCGCAGTAGTCACAAAAAAGAAACTATATAAAATGCGAATAGTAAGACACTTGACATTTTTAAGAATTGTTAAAGTTATTAGGTAAACTGTTCCATAGTTTGGGGGTAGCGACGCAAAACGCCCTGTCCCCCAATGTTCATTTTTGTGCATTCTACTAGGTATTCTAAAAGCAATTCGTTTTTAGAACGTAATTAGTAGTGCGATAGAGACTTATCGTTAATCGTTAATCCCTAATATACATAGGCGCCAACCCGTGAACAACCTTACAGGTGAAAACCAAGATCTTAAATTGTATTCTGTACTGCACAGGGAGCCACTGAAGCTCGGAAAGCCCAGCCTATATATGGTCAAAGCGTCATAGATTGCAAATAAGACGGGCTGTTGTGTTCATCATCATCGTCATTGTCATTGTCATTGTCATTGTCATTGTCATTGTCATTGTCATTGACATCGTCAACATCATCACTACTATTGGTATTATAATTCTTTTTATTTGTAATCATTTCCTGAGTGAAATTTGGGGATATTTTATAACGCGGAGTGCGTTTTAGAGTAATTAGCTACATCTCCTGTTAACTGTGCTCTTAATTTTCCTTTTCCTTATATATATTTTTTTATTTATAAACTGTTATTACACCTTTGTCCCCGTTTTGTTTTTGTAAACAGGTGAACAGGATTCTGTAGTTGATTCCCGAGTGCGACAGGTTTTTCAGTTGTTGACAGAGTGACATTCTGTGGAGTTGAAGATACATTAAGTCGAAGCCCGGGGGGGGGGGTACTTCCTATAACGGCCTATACGGGGAGGCTCCGCCCGAAAGGGGTACCTTTTTCACTCTTCAGGTATATGAAAGGGTAGGGATTTCAAGAGTCGAAGTATATGAAAGGGTAGGGAAATCTGTCATTTAGGTATTTAAAAGGGCCCTTTATTAAAATATTTCGAACACACATACCTTATGACTGTACTGTTATAATTTATTGAACGCTACATGAAAATGACAAGAAGACTTCCTGTTTTAGGTATATGAAAGGGGTACCATTTGTCAATGGAAGGTATACGAAAGGGGTACCTTTTCTGTCAAAAATGGTATATAAAAGGGTAAGGGGTCGGACCTCGGGGCGGAGCCTCCCCGTATAAAAATTTTTTTAGTACCCCCCCTCCCCCTCCCCCCTTCAACGGGAGTCGGAGCGATGGAACTGCTCACAGAACACGAGCTAACATTACGAATCCAAAAGCTATAAATACTTCCGTTGTTTGAATCTTTGAAAGGCTCATTTCCTGGGACACGTTATGATTCGTATAGAACGTAAACTCTACTTTAGAAAACAGACGAAACATGAGAGCAAAGAAGGCACAAATTAAAACGTGAACATACCCCATCATATGTTGTCCCTTTTTGGCTTGAGTGTCTTGGTTTCTTTAAGTCGCATTTTAGCAAGCTAGTAATGTTTAGCTTTCTCCTTTCCTCAAATAATTGTTTTAGCCCTGGTTTTAGGTTAAAGAAAAAGTGACTAATTATGGAAACCTAAAGGCGTCGTGTTACAAGAAGCGTTGTCTTGGTTAGTTTGTCTCAAATTAACCTTCGATCAAGCGTTCGTTTTGGGGCGGGAACAGGGTAAAGAAAGAAATGGAGAACGCCTGATCGCAGGTTAATCTGAAATCTGTTTATCTTTTTTGCTTTCAACATCCGAGTGTTGTTTAATTATCTGCGCATGGCGCTTTATGGCAGAGAACTATTAAAACTTGATCGACTGTTATTTGCAGTACAAAAAAGGAAGATAACATTAGGCAAAAAAGAGAGCCTTAAATAAGGGTGCCAACTTCTTTGTAAGACAATTTTGCAAATAAAACTCCTGGTCTGAATAGACCTTTCCACGGTTTCTTCAACTTTTGCTCTTGCCTATGCAAGGAAAATCTCGTAAATGGTTTGAAACCACTTAGTTATGATGAGGACAATCTGTCGGCACCGTTGACAAACTTGCAAACTTCTGCCAGCACTATTGGTAATTTGACTGACAGTTTGAGTGGAACAAGTTGCAACCCGCGCCGGTTTCAAATTTTATTTGATGTGTAACATACGTCGTAATCGTACTACTTTGGTTGAGAAGAGGGAACGAATAATTGCCTTGTGGTCGTCTGGTGTAAAACGGACACAAATTGCAGAAGTTGTTGGATGATTGCCACAAACTGTATTCAATATTAATTCTTCAACACCGGACGTATTTTTCCGGTAAACCAGGTTGGAAGAAACAAACAGTTCTACTTCCGACGTCGCTGAATTTGTAGAACACTGTAAAATAACTAAACCCAGTACTTACAACTCAGAAATCAGGCAATTCAATCAATATTTATAAATGTTTCCAATGACACATATTTTTATAAAACTTTTATTTCTTCGTCGTTTACGCCTTGAAGAACTGGAATAGCTTTTTTCACTCGATCGAGAAGCTCGTTGTAGTTGATCAGTGGCTCCTCAATGAAGAAACTCGCAAATCTATCCTCAAAATACTGCAGCAGCACTTGAAAATCACAACAAGTCGTAACCACGAGGTACGAAATGAACTGAGCAACTTGCTCGTGCCGGTTGCAACTTGCTCCACTCAAACTGTCAATCAAATTACCAATGTTGCGGCGGAAGTTTGCAAGGTTGCATTCAAAAGAACATCCGGTTTGACTGTAACTGTGGATCTGAAAAGGGTAAAAAATTTGTCGGGGAGTTACGGATGACTGACCTAAAGTCAATTGCTTCACAACTTACTTCTTGGACAGATTTGATTCTCTCTCTGCTCTTGTCGGAAAGGGTTCCCTAAGGCTATTTTGGCGGGAAAATGATGACATCCAACGATTTATTTCCGACAAGTTGATTGGCTTAAAGTAAATATCGACGACGATAAGCAGACAGGGTAATTGATCTTACTTGACTTCTGCATCAGATATCAATGTTCTTGATTAATCTTGCGTGAATTTATTTACGTCTATTTGCTTTGCATATCAAACCAAACTGAAAATGCCACGCCCTAAACAATGTCTAGCATGTCCTGATTTTTTTTAACGGATTTGAAGTAATTAAAGTGAAATAAGTTCGTATTGATCAAGTCTCTCTTTCTTCTTCATAACTGACGATACTTTTAGATCACTCGCTAACAGTTTAAACTCGGGTCTTTGATTATTTTCAGTGAGTCACCTTCAGGGTATTTTAACGAACAAAGTAAAACAGACGCTTGGAAATTGGTTTGTCTCAAATAAAATTGTACGTTACAATCATATCAGCCAAGAAAATCAGAATTTCCTTAGAAGCAAATTAATTTCCTTCATTTTCAGCGGGGAGGATTTTCTTCAAACAGGACATGCGTGCCGTAGCGGATCGAAGGGAGTATTATAAAAACAAATTAAGATGCCAATTAATCCTTGAATATTGATTGATCCCAAACTGAGGTGGTTATCTGACCGACGAATCTTTCAGTTCCGCGTTTACTTTCAAGCCAGTATCTCGCACCGAGGGCTTGTCTGATATTTCGCCTTGTGCCCTAGTCGACAGTTTAACCGTTATGTCATGTAAAACAGCTACATCACGCCAGAGAAATGATAAGGTACGAATGAACGTTTTTGCACCAGTGATTAATTATTTCAACATTTAAATTCCAATTTGCTTTAGCAATGCGACCACTGACGTGGACTTATAGTTTTGGGTAACGCGTTTTCCAGTCTATTAATATTTTGGAAAGAAACAGTATCAAATAAGACAAAAATCACAATCGTCTGCATTTCGAAAAAAAGCCGTCCGACGTAATTGCATGTGCGAGCTTACAACTTGCTTTCGAAGACATGTATCATGTTAATTTGTAACGTATTTTGCTGCTTGGTGCATTTATTACACTTAGAACAAAAACGAACGGGCGAGCTCATGAGGAAAAAAATGAGGATAGCAAGGGTAGAGGCATATCAGTCTAGCACTCTTTGCTTGACTAACTTGGATAAACCCGCTGTAACAGAAAAGCCCGATCAAAAACAACCGAGCCACACATTTCTAACATTTGTTTGTAGGTGATGTGGCTTTATAAATGATATGCTTGCTTGGTTCTGCGATCATGGGTAAGTTAAGGTTATGTCGCATGAATGAATGTGGGTCAAAACAGCGGACTTTAATTTGAGTGAACAAATTGTGTAAGCATAAAATCTGCTCCAAAGATAGGAAACTATGGCCCCTTCATTTTGCAAGAAGAGTAAAGCTAATACGATGCTTCAAGGCTACCAAAATAAGACTTAACTAGCTGTCGCCGTTAAGTTCGCCAAACAAAAATTAAATTAAAAATTAAATTAAAAAATAGTCTGAAATCTGAACTGTGAGGACCACTTTAAAAACCGGAAACCGTGAGTGTTGGTCAAAAATTAAATCAAAACAAACAGCTCCAAAGATTGCGTGATATAGCTCAAAAGAGGCCTGTCAGTGGAAAAACGAAGATGTTAATAAGGGATATAGTTAAAATTACCTTTGGGAGAATTGAACGCGTGGAGATCTCAAAGTTGGACATCAAGAATGCCGATTTTAGTACTAAACCATTGGAAACATTGAAATATTAATGACACTGTAAATGCGATCATCCAACCCAAATTTCCGGAAACCGCTTCGGTTGGAAAATAAAGCCCACCTATCGAGGTGGGCCACTTTTTCGGAATTTTGGTTGAACGGATCGCACCCTGTAGTTCACTAATGTTAAGTTACTCCCATGCAGTGGACTCTCGTGCGTACTCGAAAAGTTGTAATCCTCGGCACATAAGGTGACTTAGAGCTCTTTTTCAGCTGATAATCTAACAGTGGTATTATAAGCAAATACCCAATCGCTGGTAAACAAGGTATAACAATTTTCTTGGCTTAATAGGTTGCCATAGAAACGGTATGACCTGTAAACGGTAAAACCTGCTAGAAACACTTCAATAATTTAAGTCCCCCGTGGCCCTCGTGGTAAGCGTGTTAAGGGACAATTTTTTCCAAAAAGATGTTGAGAGATTTAGATCCACCTTTCCCCTTCCCTTCCAGAGGGTTCCGATTTGGAATCATTATGCGGGATTATGGTACTGCATTCAAGAAAGACGTATAATAAATAATGTATCGTATGGCTTGCTCCTGCAGCCATTCAAATGACAACGTTGTAAGATCTTTTATTGTTTTGAAAACTGACTGACACTACGATTCGAACTCACCTTCAGAAAAGTCGTTTTTACATGAAAAATAAAAAGAGTAAGGAAGAAAAGAAAAAAGGAACTAAAATGAATGGGTGAACAACGAACGGACGAGCGGACCAACGGACGAACGAAGAAGCGAACAAACGGACGACGGGCTTACGGACGAACGGACGGACAAACGAACGAATGGACGAACGAAGAAACGAACAAACGGACGACGGAGGGACGAACGGACGGTCGGATGGACGGACGGACGGACGGTCGGTCGGTCGGTCGGTCGGTCCGGTCGGGTGGATGGATGGATAGAAAAGATAGAAAACTTAATTTCATCACTGTAGTCTTAATAAAAAATTTACAGTTCGTTTTCTTCACAAAAGCCGTGCAACTAGGGAAGAAAAGTTGAATTAATTAATTTATACAATATGAAAATGGCTATTTAGATATCATAGTAAGATCGAGAGATTTCAGTTTTTTCCTAAAAGTTTCGAGGGAGAACTCAGATTTCACATCATTAGGGAGTGCACTCCAGATCTTAGCTCCTGTAAAAGCAAACCTCTTCCTGTAATAGTCCGTTCTGGCCCTCGGTATAGCAGTATCCGTCCTGTGATGTTCTGAGGTTGTATACAGAGGCTCCCGGTTTCGCTGATGGATGGATAGATAGAAAAACTTTATGTCATCACGGTAGTTTTCTTCAAAAATTTATAATTCTTGCTCTTCACAAAAGCCGTGCAACTAGGGAAGAAAAGGTAAAATACATTATTCATTACAGCTAAAATACGATTAATATTTAATTTATACAATATTAAAAATGGCTAGTTAAGATATCAATACTAAGATCGAAAGATATATGTATGTTATTTGCCGGCCTAGGTCGGTCCGTATTGGGAAAAACTGTGCCAAAGGTTTCGAGACTGAGGGCGCAGTTTTTCCCAATACGGACTGACCTAGGCCGGCAAATAACGTGTTTTTTGTTTTCGTTGACGTTGGCGAACTAGTCATTCTAGGACGGAAAAAGTCTGCTTATTATGCGAGAATTTGCAGTGACGTTTTAGTCGGAAAAAAACAAACTACAGCCAGTCATATTGGGTGTTCCTCAAGGAACAGTCCTTGGACCGGTATTATTTAATATATTCATCAATGATATAGTGGATGAGGTCGAATCGGAAATCCGACTTTTTGCAGACGACTGTGTCTGTTATAGGCCAATTGCGAAAATCCAAGATTGCGAACTACTCCAACAGGATATCGATCATCTAACATCTTGGGCCAAGAAATGGTACATGTGCTTTGAGCCAAGCAAGTGCAAGATAATGCGCATAACTCGTAAAACCACCCACAAGATCACTTATCAATACACTATGGAACACACGAATCTGGAATCTGCCCAGCACACGAAATATCTCGGAGTAACGATATCAGATGACCTTAGATGGAACCGCCATGTAGCAGATATAACAGGCCGTGCCAACAAACTACTCGGACTCCTTAGACGGAACCTTTCAACATACTTGGCCTAGTAAGACCCTTACTCGAGTATGCGAGCCAAGCATGGGATCCATGTACGGATAACCTATCAAACGAGATCGAAAAGATACAGAGGCGTGCTGCGCGCTTCGTAACATCTGATTACCAGAATTATGAACTTGGCAGTGTCACTACGCTCTTAAAGGATCTAGGGTGGAAGTCACTTAAGATCAGGAGAGGAAATAGACAGACTCTGTCTTCTCAAAAAGGGTTTAGATAACAACGCAATCCTTCCCCTGGATGAATTATCAAAGCCGGCCAGAAAGACAAGACATATGCACAATAGATATTACTCCACAATTTACGCTCGCAGTAACATATTCAAATTCAGTTTTGTGCCACGCACAATTAGAGACTGGAATAATCTACCACATAATGTTGTAGAAATTGCGGACGACGCTAAGTTCCGCAAATTATTGTTATTTACGTTTCTTTAGGAATCCGCTGACCGAGATGTATATAATATCATTCATTTGAACGAGGTTACATCAAAATAAATAAGTGAAGTGACGTGAACAAAATTAAAGTTTTTAAATTTCTCGCCTTACCGCGGTAAAAATTTATCCTCGAAATCATCGATCGTGGAGAATTTTAACAGACACTTTAAGGTCAGAAGCCTGAACTGCTTTTATTTAAAGGGAAGTTTACTTTGCAGAGTTTTTAACGTTTCCTGATAGTATGCAACTGAAGACTTACTCTAGCGTGAGACCCGCGATCACCTCAACACAAAGGCATAAACTGAATGATAAGAGACAACTCGTCTCTTCTTGAGTTAAACTTAACAAAACTTCGATTTAAGAATTGAAAAAGTGTTAAATGCAAAGCAAAGAAACCGATTAAACGCAGTAAAATTTGGTAAAGCTCGTCCTAAACGTTTCGAAAGAGACCTCGGATTTCATATTATTAGGGAGTGCGTTCCAGATCTCAGAGTAGTCCGTTTTAGCCCTCGGTATGGCAATATCGAGTTCATCCGTCAATCCGGATGGATGGACGACAGACAGAAAAAGAGACAAAGAGACAAAGAGATAGAAAGATAGCAAAAAGGCGAGTAAACGATGCAAGCTGTTTCGCTACTCTTCGTTACCCATAAGTTTGACGCGTGCTATTCTGGATCAGTAGGAGCCTAGAGATTCTGGAAAGACAGTGTGCCGGATTAATGAACAAAAACATTTCTTTCTTTGAATTTTACTGAAAACAGTTTCAGTCAACTATACTGTAATCGGCGTATAGCCATAGGTAGCGGGATCTATTGTTGACCTGTCAGTATCATGCCTTCCACGGTTGAGGTGGTTCTACCCAGGCTCAGTTAATATTTTGGCAGGCTTGGTGAAAAATCGTGATATCTCAAACCTTGCTTGAAGAGTTGTTGTGAACTGACAATTTCTCCCTGTGAAGTTTTCCCCTTTGCGTCAATGTTCAACATTTGGTGACAAAACTGGGAAACTCTAAACGCTCGGCTTGATAACTGCAGCAAATGTCAAAGGACCGCGCAGGGGGAGGGGCCGGGGGGGCAGCCCCCCCAACTTTTTGTGGAAAAAGATAACAACAAAAAAAGTACTTTCACGGGATAATAGCGTTTGGCTAAAGGTGGCAGGCCTCGCGGGGTTCCTTCCTTCTGATGGAATAAATTTGAAAAGCACTATCTTTACAATTCATACACTGAGTTGTAGTCTTCTGTTGGTGATTAAAATGGAGTTGACAGACCAACGCGACTCCTGTTGTGTGCTCATTGTGTTATTCACGGCCTTTATAGTTCTGCTTTAACAAGTATATCTTTAAGAGATTTTCCTTTTCTATGAGAAATCCGATTTCTTATAGAAAAGGAAAATCTCTTAAAGAGATTACAAGGTTTATTTTGTCACTAACCCCTTTCTCTAAATGCTTGAATTGAGTTGAAAAGTGTAAAAAAGGATATCACTAAATTGAGTTAATAAAATATGTTAACTGCTGGAGAAAGCTTATGAATTTAATGGATTTATATGCGTTTTAATTATTTTTAGAGTTAGTCTCCCTCCCTTGAGTCAAGGTAGGTTCCTTGATTATCTCTCTGAGTAATGGTTGTTCTTGTTTTAGATGCCATTTGTCAATTAGTTTTTTTTTCAAACATGGTAAAGACGGTTGAAATTGTGCCACGAAGGGTAAAAGCTTCTTGTGCGTTCTCTGTTTCTGTGTTAGAGCTGCTTTTCTATCCGCATAGTTAACTTCTGAGAGTATCTGTTCCACCATGCATTTTCTTAGGGTAACTTCTAGAGATAAGGCGCTTTTTAAAGTTTTCTATGTTTTCTGTGAAAGTAACTCTTGCAGAGTTACTCAAGAAAGGCTGACAAAAAAAAAAGACTCAAGAAAGGCTCACTAATTTCACAGTACTCAGTAAACACTCACAAAGACAGAACAGAGAAACTTTGCCTTACTGACGTGGCAAATGAATTTGTTGGTCGTAACGACAATCGAAAAAGGAATTTCGGTACTTCAGAGAATCCTATTTCGTGACAGTAAGCAAATAAATGAACAAAACTCTACCTTCGTTTAAAGATTACTTTAAGTGTGATTACAAAGTTTAGTTTGTCACTAGCCCCTTTCTCTAAATGCTTGAATTGAGTTGAAAAGTGTAAAAAAGGATATCACTAGATTGAATTAATAATATATGTTAACTGCTGGAGAAAGCTTATGAATTTAATGGATTTATATGCGTTTTAATTATTTTTAGAGTTAGTCCCCTCCCCTAACTTGAAATGCAGGAGCGCCCCCCCCCCCCCCCCCCCCCACTTTAAAAACTGCTCTTCGGGCCCTGATGTTGTCTGAACAAGGAACACTGAAAAAGTGAAAAAACTAATTTACTTTCACAAACAAAACCATGCCGACAACGCAATATCTATCCCCGTCGATCGGCTAGCGTGGGAAATGCTGGGTTTGGTTAAGGATCTGTTTCAATATACTTCCGAGAAAATTATAAAGTATACCGCCATGGCTAGATCGCTGGAATGAGATCGATTGAACCTTCTGGATATCTAATAATACCAATTTTGAGAACAAAGAGTTAAAGAACTGGGAAAAATAAACGTGACAAATTTAAACAGATCAATGCCACAGACGTAATCGTTCAACGTAAATAGGTCTAAACTTAATGTTGTAATTACATTCGAATCGTTGGAAAATTGCGGGGGCGAGCGACCGTGCTATTCTTAAAAATTTGGAAACGGTTTCTATTCTTTGAATTTTGTCTTACAGTCTACGCAAAACTTCCCCAAAAAGGTCTTAATTTTAACGTCATTCCTTCGAGGTTTGTTTGCGTTAAATCCAAACTTCTGTGAGGATCTCGTGTGAAAGATATTTACGGATAGCGCAGTCGCTTTAAAAAAGAAGTTTACGGCACTTTGTGCTAATCATTCCACTGTAAGTACCCACGCATTTATTTTTACGTCACATTGACGTCACAGCGGAACAGATAAGTTGGTGTGACGTCACGCCAGTTCTTCTCCGATCGACATTTGCGAGCAAAAATGGCGTCCAAAAAGCAGGATGGCGATGCCGAAGCGCTAAGGCAGTGCGAAATCTATGTAGAAAAGCATAATATTCAAGCTATACTCAAAGACTGTATCGTGCAACTTTGTATCAAGAAGCCTGATAACCCACACAGGTTTTTTCGGGAGTATTTCGAAAAACTCGAAAAGGTGTTTTTTTCTTTTCAACCTTATGGAAGCTTTGTTCCATGTTGTTTTTTTCGGTTGTGTTTTCGCTTTGGTGTATCGCTTGTAAACCGATTAGACAAACAACTGCCGTGCCAACAACGTGTGTTATTATTTTTGTCAGGAACATGAGGCAGAGCCGCAGGATCATAGCGAACCTGAGCAAAAACTTGAAATCGAAGATCATCCAGGACCCGTTCGTGGCTTTTCTCGACAACGTCGCGGTGCTGTAAGCGCTGGACCAATTACAGAAGATGAAGCAACATCTTATGTGAAAAAGGTAATTTCAGTGGGCGGATTTAGGTAACGTCTGGGTAAGAAAAGGTTCGTTATGGTTTCTTTGGCAAAACCTAATGTAAAACTCGCTTGGTTTAGGTTGTACCCAAAGACTACAAAACTATGGCCGCCCTTTCGAAGGCAATTGCAAAGAACATCTTATTTTCTCACCTGGACGAAGGAGAAAGGAGGTGAGTACGAAAGAAATAATACTGTATTAAGTATTATCTTGAATCAATAACGTTTTTGATGGGAAGAATGTACACGAATGGTGTTTTTCTCGTTTACAGTGATATTTTTGACGCCATGTCTTTGGTGAAACACAGCGCCGGGGAGACCGTAATTCAGCAAGGTATGTATTATGGCACTTGGGTAAGCTTATGTTTCACATGATGCTGTATTTTTCTTGTCGAGATATATTCATTATGTAGTTGGTCCTTTATTTTTGCTTCGCTGGTTTAGCAGTACAAGCTGGTAATTTTACAGAGGTCTCTGTTTCTTTGTGCTGTTTTACAATACGCGTAAGTTAAGCTTGTGTAGACTTGCGTACTTTAGTTGTTACCATCAAAATTATCTCGGCGATATTGCGGCCGGTAAGTCAAAAGCTAGTCGATACAGTAAATACCCAAAGGGAAAGAGTTTTGCTTTTCTCATTGATTTATGTGTGCTGTTTCAGGTGACGAGGGGGACAATTTCTACATCATTGACAGCGGAGAAGTTGATGTAAGCATAAATATTCGGGTTGCTTGTTTACATACCTTCCATCTCCTTGCTGAATTACCGTTACCGCCGAAAAATACCTTAAATTTCAGTTAAGGCGGCGAATCTGTGGTAGCGGGAATTTGTTCAGGCTTAGGGGTAGCCCGCACTGCCTTTAGTATCAATCTGGTCTGGCTGGTGTTGTGGTCTGGTGAACCTAAATTGTTCAGGGGGCTAACAAGAAAACCTAGTGGTTTATTTAGCTTCCTAGCTTGTCCATTGTTTTTATTTAGTTTAGATTAACATATTTTTTAAATTTTCTAGACTGTAATAAAAAAAATGTATACATTGACAAAAGCAAGTAAAGATTATTATTATTATTATTTGGGTTAAATCTGGGAATTCCTGGAAAAAATCTGGAGATTTTGAAGGATAGTAACTATGGGATATCAGTATAGTAAAATTTCTTCTTTCCTGGTGTTGTGGTATTAAAACAATATTGTTGTTAATACAGTCGCATGCATCACTCTAGCAAGAGAAGGCATCTCCCTGTTATTTGCTGGTCAAGTTGTAGGATTCTAGAAACAGTGTTTTGCTACTGGCTTTCTTAAAATCCTGCTTTGTGGAACAGAACAAACTGTAGTTTTTGCTGATTTTAAAGAGGCAGTGCAAGACTGCTATACTTTGTTAGGGAGACTTATGGACACCATTATTTTGTTCACTGAAATGTTTCAAAGAGAAGAGGTGCAGTCCTTGAACTAAGACAGAAGAAGGAAATTGTTGGTGCAAAAAAAAACGTTCTTCCTTTTCTCAATGTGGTGGACATTCATTTTGGTTTGTATATCAGGTTTCTGTAATATTCCAACCAACCACAGAAAGTTGTCTTTGTAAAGAATATCCACCTCTAGCTTCAGGAGAGTTTTTATGATTTGAGCCACCTGTCTGGAAATTCCAGTTTAGCTTTATAATGCACATGTCATCAGCTTCCCTGTTGGGCGATCGACCCCCAGGCTAACCAGGGGGATTGTAAAATCAGTCAAGCAAACCTGAGGAATTTCCCCAAGGGGTAGGGGAATCTTACAAGGCAAAGTCCCCTGGGTGAGGTTTCTCTTAGCAGAAAATACCCCTGACAGCCTTTACAAACTTGTGAATTTCCCCACCCCCAATCTTTAATCGTATAATAATGCCGAGATTTCCCCCTACCCTTGGGCAAAGAATCCCATCCATCTCCTTGTATCCCCACCATATCTCCCTGGTTGGCCTGGAGGTTGACCCCATGGGAAAGTCAATGACATGCACATAACTGTTACTCCTAAGTTAAATGCTTTTTCTTTCTTTTTTTTAATATCCAACCTTTTGGTTGGAATTCCCATTGACATTATATGGGTTGTTTTGAAAGAGCAACAATTTAGATCTCTGGTAACTCAGCCTGATCATTACTTACATTGCTCTTGATTTCCAGGTCTTTGTTAGTGATGAGTATGTCTCTACTATTGGAGAAGGAGGCAGTTTTGGTGAGCTTGCCTTGATCTATGGCACTCCAAGAGCAGCAACCATAAAGGTTAGTACTGCAAATTTGTTGTATGAGTAAGGAATATTAGTAATAACACGTTTTCATACTTCTAATATATCATTGCTCTCTTAAAGATTGACTTGTCTGTGAGATGTATGCTTAGTAGTCAACTTGTATTGTGAAAGTTTGTTTTAAACAGTTACCTTGGTGAAAGATGGTTTTGGAATGAAATAGGATTTCCAGATTTGAAGCTCTTGCTGTTGCATTCAGCAGGTAGTACACAAGATAAGGTCCCAAAGAAACAAGAAGCCAGCAGAGGTTTCCTTTTGAGTTGTAGTTAGAGTGGAAGAATAGAGAACAGGTGGCAAAATCAAAACATTCTTGGGATCCCTCTGATGTCTTTATGTGGTGAAAGTCAGATAGCAGGCAAATTTGTTTACAGGTGACAAAATTTGACTGTTGCCTGCATAAAAGGAGAACTTTGAGCAAGGTGCGATAGTGGACCAACAATAGTTCATCCAACAATTACAACAAGAGAACATGTTTGATATGGCACCTTGTGTACATGTATGTAGAAAAGTGTCCTCAGATCGCATGAATACCATCTCCTTCACCCATTGAAAGGCAGCAAATCTGGGCCATATGATGAATACACAGTATTCATTGCAAAATTGATCCACTGGCGTGGTATCAGCTCTAGTTATCTAGGATTTATTGTTATGACTTTTTTCCTTTAGTCTAAAACTGATGTAAAGCTTTGGGCCATTGACCGAGTTACTTATCGCCGTATCTTGATGGGAAGTCAGATTCGCAAGAGGAAGATGTATGAACAGTTCCTAGAGAAAGTCAGTATTCTTGAGTCTCTAGACAAGTGGGAACGTCTTACTGTAGCTGATGCCCTGGAAGCGGTCACTTATGAAGATAATGAAAATGTTGTAGTCCAAGGCGAGCATGGTGATGAGTTCTACATTATTGTTGATGTGAGTGCTTCATTTATGTTTGATGTATCCGTTAAATAACTGCCTAACCTGGAACTGATGAAGTATTTTAAACAATGTTCATTTCATGGTGAAATTTTTTGGGATGTTTTTCCACCTTCTGCTGAACTTTCCCACTCGAGGTTGTTTCATTCTCCCAGAAAATTTGTTTTAGTTGTTGAACTTGGATTTGAACAATTCAAGCAGTCCATTGCCACATTTAGGCAATACTTGTCTTGCATATGCCCAACAATAGTTCATTGTGATTCTTGGGACACATAAAATGGTGTAGAAGTCACAATTATTAGTCTGGCAACAGCCATAACTGTCATCCGCATTTGGCTGTAGTCATGGCAATGCTGCAACAAGGCATACCTGGTGTAGTTTGTGTTTCCCATAACTATTAACCAGCGCATGACAAGTTGCAAAAAATTTCCTAGTGTAACATCAGATTAATGTGAAGAATATGGTAGTATAGTCTGTATTTTAGTGTTGTTTTCTAATTTTTCATGGTTGTCTCCTTAGCAATGCAGTGATATTTTCAGAAGTTATCAGTTGTTGGTTGCTGTTATGAACCTGAGTTCCACTATACCATTCAACCTTTTTGCTTTCAACTTTTCTTCAGGGAGTGGCTGTGGTTTTGCAGCGGCGGTCTCCGAATGAAGATTATATTGAGGTTAGCCGACTAGGACAGTCAGACTACTTTGGTAAGTAGCCATAGTATGTTTCTTGCTGAAAACTTTTTGTTAAGTCAGTACATAAATCCTTTGACAGTTTCACCATTGTATTGAATTCTTAAAATTATATTCTTTATTTGGAGAGGGTATTTGTTAAACAAACATTCAAAATCAAATTCTTGTAGACCTCTGTGGATGACTCGAGATTTATCTTTCCAACATTTTTTGCTTTCAGGCGAGATAGCTCTGGTTTTAAATCGCCCTCGTGCTGCAACAGTCCGAGCAAAAGGAACCCTGAAGTGCGTCAAGCTTGACAGGCAACGGTTTGAACGAGTGCTGGGTCCATGTATTGACATCCTCAAGAGAAATATACAGCAGTATAACAGTTTTGTGTCGTTAGTGGTGTGATAGTTGTTAGCTACTGATTGTAAAGTGTTGTAACAAATATGGTGATTATAATGCAAGTTATGGATAGCAAACTTTGTATGTACTGTACCCTTCAAGCTCAGTAAGACAATCCCATTATTATTGTCAAAGAGAAATGGTTAAAAATAAGCTTAAGTTATTAACATCTCTTGCCTGAAGATTAATTTGATGGTTGTCAGGGACAAGGCGAAGGACAACCATGTTGATGTAGGTCTTTGTTTTTTATCTTATTAGGATGTACTGAAGATATGCTAAACCTGTTGTTTCTTTTCTTCATGAATATGACACCATAATAATTATGTCATCCTTTATTTCCTGTCAAAGTATAATTTTAGCATTACCGACGAAATTAAACATGTATCTTTCCAAATTTTTGTTAGCTTTGGTCAATAAAAATAATACTGACATCTGCAAAAAGGTTACAGTAAATGTGTAATTGAAGGGTGTTCTGCCAAAGGGGGTATATCGCTTTTTTGCCTTAAAATCCAAAATATCTCTAAACTCACTCAGAAACGGTGCCAGAAATGAAGTTCTGTACTTATTTTGCAATTAGAAAGCTGGGATCCGAAGGATTAGCGTATGACTTTTCCCCAAAACTCAAGAAACAGAAACAAAAGGATCCGATGCATGATTTATTTCTTTTGTTTGAGTTGGTCCAGTTGTTGGCAAAAGTCATAGGCTAGTTTGCTGAATCCAGGCCTTTGAAAAAAATTTGCAGAACTTCATTTCTGACACCATAACCAGTCTGTATGCCAAAGTAGAGTGAGTTTAGAGAGATTTGGATTTTGAGGCAAAAAAGCGATATACTGGTACGCCCCTTTTGTGGAACACCCTTCAATTATTGTGCTGTATGATTTAACCCTTAAATTATTGTTAAAAGTAAGTCTAAAACCATGCATTTTGTTGTTTGTATGTGACAATTTTACAAGATGACCTTCTTTCTCACAGCCTTGTAAATCATTTTGTTTATGCTTACATAGAAAAGTTTGGTCGTTTTATGAATGTTATTTATTACAGATTTGTTTGTTTTTGTTGTTTGTTCAAACATGATAAAGAAGCGCTATGTAGTAAAGTACCTATGCTGTACAATGGAACAAAAACAAAGTGTAATAGAAAAGTGTTAATTGAAAAGTTGCACCTTCAGTTTACTGCTTCAACAAGAGCTGTAAGTTATGGCACATGCTCTCTAGCTCAAGCTCTCACGGGAAACAACCCAAGAGTGGGGAGGGAGGGAGGGTGCTACTGCCACTTGTGGTTAGCTGTAGTCTCAGAAGGTCCGGTTAGGCCTAAACTAGGTCTTAAAAATGCAACAGTTTTCAATTAATGCTCTTTTTTAATGCATAAAAATGGTGTACTGTGATATATTTTAAAGCCACATTGTTTCTTTTATGCTACAAGAAAAAACTTAACATACTTGTGTAACCGATAACATTAACTTTATGCATCCTGAATAAACTGCTATAACAGGAAGCCTCCACGTCATTTGACTCTAAAAGTGTCCACGTAGTTAAACAACATTGAAAAGGTCGTTGCCACTCTTTTTTATCTCCAAAGTCTTGCCATCATATCAATAATTTTGTACCCAAAGAAAGACTTTCCACCTTCCAGTCATTAATTTCCTTAAGTGCCCCTTCCTAACTTGGGGAAACAAAATTGTTTCATTGTGAAAACACGATTTAGAGACCAAGCGGGGAAACTTCCTCTTTGAAATGGAAAATGACTGGCCATGCTGTTGGCAAAGTTTTGAGGGAGGCCCTCTATCTGAAACCACAAAGCCAATAAAGACAAGGCTGGTCTTTTCAATTCATCTGGTTCCTTTAGTCTTTGCAACTCCAGCCAAAACTTCACTTCAGTAAGCTTTCTAAATTTCTCTCCTATTTCCATGTTAAAGGTCTTGAATGTTAAAGAGTCAAGAACGCTATTCCTTAAGGACCTTGTGTGGTTGGTTTTGAAAGTAACTGAGTGGTATACTTTGGGATATGAATTAACAGTTGATCGCTTCTCTTGAAAAAGAACAATCTTGAATCCTACAAATTACAAGGATCTTTACATGTATTCACTCTGGGTAGACAAGCTAGAATCAAGCAAGTGATCAAAATTCCAATGACAATGTTCACCATATGATAGACAAGCCGAGATGATGGATGCCTTTTTTTCCCATGGCCTGTCTTTTTGAAATGCTCTACTACTCCATCCAGTGTGTATTTCTTTGGATTGTACCCAAGATGATCCCGTGCTTTTCTCATACTAAAGTAATGTGTGATAGCAGTCTTGTATACCTGTGGGGTGAAAATATAAAACTATTTATTTTGACAAAAACCAAGCTCCCGGTAGTTTAGATTGGAAACAGAGACAAAAGGCTTTTTTGGCAAACTGTATGACCTTTAAACCTTTGTGGATTGAATGAAAACTGAACTAAATTTACCTAGTCATGGCGAGTGTTAAGCTCACTGCATGAAATGTCATTTAATTAACACTTCTAGACAAAGTACTGGCTGAGAAGACCATACTAAAATGGGGAACTTAAATGTACTTTGACTATAATTATGCAGTTTCACAAAGGGGTTAGTTTCTAAAAAAAATGTGATGCTGCATTGGTGGTGGTGTGTGAAAATGAAGTTTGTTCAATCAACAGGGTTGATAAGGTAAAACAGCCACCTTAAAGAGATTCCAGAGCTGACATTTTGAACACTTTGCAGTTTCACAAATATTTTGTAAAGTAAAAAAACATGATCAGCCAGGCTACATGCTTACCTCTGTTCTTGTCAGCAAAGGTTGAAAGTTGTAAATATATTTTCCAACAAAAGAGTGCACTAATTCTGTTAGAAATGCTGGAATAAACAAGTATAGTATTGTATTTTTGTATTTATTTATTCCTCCAATCCCTAAATAAGACATAATTAAATAGAGATAGATTGAAAAGAAAACAAAATAATACAAATGAAGCACTTAAATTAATTTACATGATATATTGGAAGGAGAGGAGAGGGGCACATCTAGATTAACTAATGTTGTGCCCCTTAAAATTACATATAACAAAAGTCTTGAGATTTTTATTTAAAAGTGAAGGAAAAAATAGTTCGGTAAATTATGGAAAGGATAATGACTGTTTCATTAGTATTGAGCAAGGTACCAGTGCAAAGTGCTTTTCTAAATATTTTTTTGGATGGTTTCTCCCTGATGAAGTGCGGGATACTATTCCAAAAGAAACATCCAATAATGCTGGGGCAAAATTTCCTAAGATTTGTTCGAAATGAGGGTATGAAGATTTGATTGGATGATACACTGCAGTATAGTAAACATAAGTATCATCATAAGTAACAACATAAGTATCAACATGCCCAGCTCAGTGGAAGAACCATAGACTACTGCATTTGATGACTGTTACTTTGTCTGATTCTAGGAAATACCTGTACCTACCCCCAAGGAGGGCCACTAGATATTCCAGGAGATGCTCTCAAAAGCCAAAGTTTTGAAGGAATAATTAATAATTAATTGCCAGGAGCATGGTTTCTATGTTTTGTTTGTTTATTTTGTGTGCACTTCAGCGCAGTGTCACTGCTGAAGTAAAATATTGTCAGACCTTGTGTAAACAAGCTATTGAACATTTTAGACAAAGACTAGATAAACAATGCCAACTTACCAAAGATATATACCAGGGTTACCGGTAACTTTAACTTAGGAAAGGTGTAGCCAAGGCCTTCAACCTGTCAGGAGTAGAATCCAAAAATGATAAGAGAGGCACAACAATACTTCATACCTACCATAAAATTAATGATTTTACAATACTTTAGGACTGTTAAGTAAGCAACCTTCATGAAGCTGCCAAAAGTTTTTTAAGTGTCAGAACCTTGCACTTTCAATTTCCTGGCTGGAAACCTGGCCTTAGATCACACTTCTCTGCCCCCTCCATAAACAAAATGCATTATTTTTACACTGCTGTGAAAGTTGCTTTTCATTGCTATTTCTTCTCAACTGTCAAGGGGTCTTATAGACACTCTAGAGTGCCTTAAAGGTGTTTAAAACAGGTATGACCCCACTGAAACAAACTGTTGGGTGCCCTTAGCTAAATGGCAGACTTACTAAAGGTCTGAAGAACTCAAAGTTGTTGACTGGTGCATCGTCAGATATAAAGTATGCTTCTCCTGCCTGGAAATAAATGTGAAATTGAGAAATAAATAATATCACTTTAAATTGCAATGGATCTCAGGCCAAATAGTCTCCTGATCGCAGCCGTTTTTTGGGATGGGGGATTGTTGGGTGACATCCAAAAAACAGCTGCGGAGGAGACTACAGGAGTGTTTGGAAAACTCAGACCCCCTCATAACTATACAATTTGAAAACCAAAATAAACGTAGGTAAAATGAATTTTGTTGTTTAATATGCTGAAATGTTACACCCAAAATATTTATCGCAAGGTAAAAAAAACTTGAACCTTGTCATCTCATGGTATTATAAATGGCTCTTTGATTAGAGCACAAGACCTAGAAAACTCAGACCCCCTCAAAACTATACATTAAATTTCAGCATACTGAAAAACGAAAATCCATGTTACCCATGTTTATTTTAATTTTTCAATTGTATACTTTTGAGTGGGGTTTGAGTTTTCCAGAATTTTTTTTTTGGGGGGGGGGGAGTTTTCTAGGTCTCAGGTCTGACGTTGGAGTTTTCTAGGTCTGAGTTTTCTAGACACCAGAGACTACAGAGGGCCAAAGTGCTGCAGGTGATTTTGGGGTGAGAAATTCTTCCTAAAATTAATCCATGGCAAACTAACTACACATGCAGTACCCATAGAAGCCACATCATTACAGAAACCCACTGTCAAAACTGGCCAGTGTATTTAATAATATGATCCAAGTGGAGCAGGCATTAGGTTCTGTGCATTAAAATGTACATTGCACTACAAGAAAGCTGTGGGTTGATTACTGCTACTGCATCAAACCTTTTTATATTTGTCCTCACATTTTTGTCTATCCTTACCCTTAAGTGCATCTAGTTGCAGACTAGAGTACTTACAGCAATTGAAATAGCAGAGTTGAGGGCTCTTCCTGCCAATATGTGAGCTTTAACTAAATTATCAACATGAACAAAGTCCACAACAGAGTCACCTTGTCCATATGTAAAGACAAATAGTCCCTGCTCAATGCTTGACTGAAAGTGGAACAGATTATGTCATCCATTTAGCAAGAATCCAGGACTCTAGCCCCAACATGAGCAAGTTGTTCATTTTGATTCCAGTTTAATTCCTGTTTTGCTATATATATGTTGTAGTTAATTTTTATTTTCAGTTAATTTTACTTTTTCACTAGTTAGTTTTTTTCTAACTAGTTGATTTTATTTTTAACTGGTTAATTTTTTTCTAACTAGATTATTTCATTTTTTAACTGGTTAGTTTTTTTCTAACTAGTTGATTTTATTTTTAACTGGTTAATTTTTTTTCTAACTAGATTATTTCATTTTTTAACTGGTTAGTTTTTTTTTCTAACTAGATTATTTCATGTTATAACTGGTTAGTTTTTTCTAACTAGGTTTCTCTTTGTATCAAGTAGTTATTTCCTTTTTAAAACTAGTTCCATTTTTGGTAATTAGGTACTTAATGGTTTTATCAACTGGCCTTTTCTAATAAAGTACTTTCCTCCATTCATTTTTGTTATGACACAACCTGCATATTCAGTCTTAATTCCTAATCTCCCAAATGTGTTGTTTTAAATGAGCTTGATATTATTGTGCCCAGGGTTTACTGATTAGGCCTAAGCATTATGGTTTTAGGGTTAGGGTTAGGGTTAGATTAGGGTTAGGATTAGGGACAGGTTAGGGTTAGGGTTAGGTTAGGGTAAGGGTTAGGGTTCAGATGTACTAGCAGATTGAAGAGGAGAAAAAAAGGGAGATAGACTTTGAAAAAATAATGGATGGTTTGCTGTTATTATTAAAACACAACAAATATAAAAATAAACTTGAAAGCAGTTTTATTGTCTATTGTTCCATTGCCATTTTACATGCTGCTGTAAACGTTATTTCTTTAGTAGTTTCAAAAACAATATTTGGTCTCCAGCATTTTGTCAATCTTGAGGGGGAAATGAGAGTTGTTATTAAACCAAATTTGGTTGCTATTCTTGCATATGTGTTTTCCATTTCAACTATTTTCCCAAATAGAACATTGGGATGAAGTGCAGTACTTTTATCAATCTTATCAATTTTGACACAGACATAATCATTGACTTCAAATTTATTTACACTCGGTCTTGCGGATTTCATTTTTTCATTGTATTTATTTTGTTTTTCATTTGTTTTCTGTTTTGAGATGAACTTTCTTCAGCTTTTCTTTTGGAGGTAGGATTGTTCATGTCTGAGACTCTGGTAGGCTCCTCAACTTCTGTTTCAATTGCTTTCTCCACACATTCATTTTCATCTTCACTTTCTTGTTGTCTTTCTGCTTCCATAGAGGAGCATTGTTCTGGCGATGGTGTTGTTGGCATGCTTCTATGGGGAAGAATGCCAAAGACAAGTTTATATGGGCTTTTTGAAGTTGCTCTGTGTATTGTGACATTTCTCTTATAGGCAGCCTCTCCAACAAATCTGCACCAGGTGTTCAAGCTGACTTGTTTCTCCTTAAGGATGTTTGCCAAGTTTTCCTTAACGGTTCTGTTGTTTCTTTCAACTGGTCCCTGTGTTTGTGGAGTTCTTGGAGCTCCATGAACTACGTCAATTTTATGTTTATTGCAAAAGTCTATCATGTTCTTATTCTTGAATTCTTTTCCATTATCTGTGTGAAGCTTTTTAGGAAAGCCAACCTGCCAAAAGAGTTGTGTGACTGCTTCTAATACTTCCTCACTGGTTTTATGTGACAGAGGAAAAAGCCAGGAAAACTTGCTGTAATGATCAGTTGCATGTAAAAGCCAGTTGTGGTTTTTTCCACAAGAACAATTCAAATTTCTAAAGTCTATCAAATCCAACTGTACGTGTGCCAGAAAATTACTTGCCTGTATTGGTTTCGTTATTGGCCGCTTCAAATGGTCTGTTACACTTTTTGTTGTTGGTGTAGATGGCACAGACCGACAAATAGTGTTACAACATGTTGAGATATTTCTGCATATGTCCTCTTTACAAATTCTTCAGTTTTATCTCTCCCGCGGTGTGCGGTTGAAGAATGAGCTTGGGATAAAATGCTGTGAAGTTGGCTTCTAGGTACTACAATTTTTCGGTCCTTCGATAAGATGTTGTCATTTTGAATGGTCCACTGCTTTTGCTTAATCGTCCCTACATCTGTCTTTGTCACTCCGAACTGCTCGTGGTTCTTGCTTTAATTTTTGAGCCAGTTTTTAGCATTCTCGTAAAATTCATCATCTATGAAGACAGTCAATTTACTGTTACTTTTTTTGGAGCCTTTAAGGGCATCATCGCTTTCTTCGCGTTCAATGAACAAGTCCCATTTTCATACAAGTGCGCATGTGCACGTTTTGCATAAATTAAGTTTTGACCGAGGTGAGTCTGGGACCTAAGAAAGAATAAATAGAAGAAAGAATAGGGCGGCTTCCAAATTGAGCAGCGTGGTCTAGAGAAGAGCATGATGGACAGGAGATCTGAACTGATACGAAGGTCGTTGGTTCGATACCCAGCGGGTAAGTAAAAATTCTTCTTTATTCTCATTGAAGTAATGACATTAATATAAATGCAACACAGTTAGTGTGAAAAAGAATTGTGAGGTAGTGAAAGAGTACAGGTTGATAGAAGGGGAAAAGGGAGTAACAGAGAAATGTGAAAGTGAGGTTGTAAATTTTTTTTTTTTTTTTTAATTTCTCTATCTTTTAAGAACCCCCTAAAAATACCAGGCCGCTATTTTTCATCCACACCCCAAAAAATGAAGGCCCTTTTTCAGACAGTTGACTGAAACCAGGCAAGAGTAAAATTACCTGTTTAAAAAAAAATACCTAGTTCAAAAATATATTTACCTAGTTAAAAAAAAATTATGGTACCTATTGAAAATTTTTAACTACAACATATATATTCCCCAAAATTTATACTTTTTTCTTTTATTTATTTTTTTGTGTGTGGGGTGGTAGGGGGGCTTTCAAACAACCAGGCCCAGATGCCTAATTTTTGTATGCTCCAAAAGCTGCGCTGGGATGCCCAATGAGACACCAATTGCCATGCAGTTAAATACATCAATTATGATAGTTCCCATAATCATATATCTTGGTTATATAACTGACTACAGTACTAATAATTATAGAAAACTGCAACCAAGTCTGTTAGATCTAGGTTGAAAATGAATATGATCATCATGTAGTGGCATAGAAAACACATTTGCTCTGACATTTGAAAATGAAGGTTGTGCCTTTTCAGAGAACAAAATCACACATCTTGTAAAATCAACAGCACCAATAATATTATTATTTATAAGCAATTTAAGATATACCATGCAGCCTTTTTATCGGCCCATGATGAGTTAATGCTGTAAAGAAGATTCAAACACAGCTTTAAATTCAAACTGTCAATCAAAAAGTAAGATAAGTCAACAGATTCATGGGCATACTTGATGGAACCTACTTAAAAAAAAATTGGAAAGGTTAAGTCTGGTTTTCACTAGCAACGCAAGCACAAGTGCAAGCATAAGTAGCTTATGCCAAGTGAAAATGAACGTCGTTTTCACACAACGCAAGCAAACGCAAGCAAAAGCGCAAGCACAAGGAAAGGGAAAAATTTTGATCCTTGCACTTGTGCTTGCGCTTATGCTTATGATTGCTTTAAGCCCATTTTCACTGTCAAATTAGTGCTCTTGTGCTTGTGCTTATGCTTTTGCTTGTGCTTGCATCGCTAGTGAAAATCAGGCTTTACCTTTTAAAGATTTTTACAAGGTACTACAAGTCAGGATTAATATTCATTTGATTTATTGACATAATGTACCACAATTCTTGGTAAATGTCTCAATTCTCCCTCTCCATAAATACCAGCTGGTCTGAGAGCACATGTCTTGAGGGTTTTTCCATCTGATCAGTTATAAAACAACAAAATAGTTTTAATAATATTGTACAGACATGTTTTGGCAGAAATGTTTGCCTTACTTCAGTGCAAGTGTCTTCTGAAACATGTCTGTAAAATTCGAAATCATCGTTTCATAATTATGTAAACTTATTGTAACCTCTCTGTTGTCCAGAACTTCTGTTCAGTTATAATTTTAATATCATTTTACAGATAAAATACACTACACACTGCACTAGGGTGGTCAAGTCTATTAAAATATGTCACATTTCCATGTTTCTTACCTCTGAGTCTGGCTATGTAATATTTAATCCTGAAATCTAAACACACCATGCTGGAAACAAAGTTGTTTCCTTGTTTTGAGTCAGTGGGTAAAATATTCAAGTGGAACTGGTACTGTACAGCTATTTTCCGAGGTCCTTATCAAGCTAGGTCACTGTTGCCCTTATTCTCTATTATTAAACACCCCAGCTGGAAATTCTCACCTTGTAGTACAGAACCATTAGCATTCAAAACAGCTTGCTCTGCTATAGACTTTGTCCTAGAATAATGATCTGGATGCTAGCAATGCAAAATAAAATTAATGAAAGTTACAAGAAATAAAATTAACACAACATTACACGAATGTCGTGTTTACAATCAATCTGGTTTTGGTGAAAAAGATTATTTTCAATCTAGGCCTGAGTTAATTCAGACATCTTAATTAGGTCGCTCAATCCCAAAAGAGATAATGCCTCTCATGAGAAGTGAGTAACCGAAAAGGCAGACAAAGGTCATATGTTAATGTAAGCACTTTTAAAGTACCTAATGAAGTAAAAAATTTCTTATTCTAATATGATAGTTTATCATTTTTTGATTCTTAACATATAGGTTTTAGGCAGTAAAACATTTACAACGTGGAATAAATTGAACCAAAAGTTTTAAATTTGGTGCCAAAATGTGTCTCCATCTTGCATGCAGTCAAACGATACTATGACAATGCTGTGACTTAGGAAATGCTTCAGAAAACACAAGTGTTGTGGCATGGCATTTCCTATGTCATCACCATTGTTCTGAAAAAAGATTCGTTCCCAGTCCATGGGACACAATTTAGTTAATTTTGAGGTTCTTTGGAGGGTGAAAAAATTGGCTTTATTTGATTCCATCAAATTTCTTTTGTCATTTCATAATCATGACACAACAAGCTTTAAAAATTTGAATTTTTTTTTACTACATAGGCACTTAAAAGAGATTCAAATAAAAAATAAACTCAGGGGTTTCAATAAGTTTTGAAATATAGCCATCTGAGCTAACTAAAGTAGGCAGCAGCCTGATGAATTTTTAAAAATAATTTGAATGAAAACAAGAACAAAGTAGGCGGTAATAAGAGGTAAATTCTGACAAAGTAGGCGGCAATTTTCGCCAGTTGCCGGCTTCTAATGAAACCCCTGAACTGTTAACCAAAACTAAATTGAACCATGCACAACAAAATTTTTTTTTGATGTACCGGTAACTGAATATTTACTGGTAGATAACCTTAATACTACCTAATCACATAATATCAATTATGTATATTGGTGGCTAAGTAAACCCTGAAGTTTAACAGGACATATAATCCTTGGAACTGTACATCTGTGTGGTCTGACGTTCTTTTGAACACCTAACAGTATGTTTTCACCAAACAATAATATTATTGTTGGCGAGGGTAAACCTGAATGATTTAAAGTATTAGTAAGGGTTAGACAATGAACGCGTGTGTTTTAGGGGACATAGTGCCTCGAGCACAGATAGAAGGCCACAAGGGTGTAGCCCAAGTGGCATTTCTATCTAATGTGAGAGGCGTTGTATCTCATAGGACACAAGCGTTCATTGTCTAACTGTCTTAGAACATGATCACATCCACGAAGAAACCATATTTTATGCAGATTCTATTTATAAGCATATATATTTTAATCGTGTCATTCACACATGTGAATCGCGTTATTTTGTTTTGGATGTCACCATTTTTACGAATTTTACGAATAACAATTTAATGTTTTTCTTTCTTTGGACCTATTATTGTAAATATTCTTTGTTGTTTTGATGGCTCATTTGCTTCAGCTCTGAGCAGTATACAGAACTCGAGGAACTTGAGGCTGTCCTTGCCATTCAAGAGTTACTTGCTTTTTAGAGCGTAGACATATAACCGAATGCTTAGGGGATGAATTCGATAAAAGTGTATGTTATCAAAAGCCTACCACAGTGAACAAAATTCATGAGCAAAGAGAAAGAGACAGCAACCACATCTCTAATGTTATTAAGCAAGGAGAGACCACTCTTTTGTTAAGTCGAATTTGGTTTTGTCATTTTGGTGATTAATCTCTTGCTTAAGTTATTTAAAGCAAAAACTTCAAAGAAAATTGTCATTGTTATAACTGCAAGTTGTTTTTGTTCCAATTAGCAGCCTGTAAATTCATTAGTATGCTCTATATACTCATTAGTATGCTCCATTATTTTTCTCATTAGTGTCCTCTATATAGAGCATATATATATAATAGAGCAGCATAGTAATTAGCTTTGAGACAAAGGAAAACAAAAAAAATCATTAGTATGTTCTATACAGAGCTTACTAATGAGTAGTTATTTTACCCCACAATTTCCCTGTGCTTCAAAGCCCCTGCCTCTTAACATAATTGAAGACAGTTTATGGGATATCAGAGCACACATATACTTGGCACTGATTGGCTGAGTGGGTGTGACCATAGGGTGTATGCTTGACATGGATTATTTGTTAATTACATTTCTCTGTTGAAATTTAAGCATATGTTCGAGGACAAATAATAATATTATTGGATTCTTTCAATACAAGTACTACATATTTAGATTTCTGACAGCTAGAGGCAAAAAAAATCTCACCTTCTCTAGAGGTAAGTAAGGTAAAGATTCATCTCCATTTCTTATGATCTGGCCACCAAACACAACATTATATGTACTTGTATAAACTAGGTGAGCCACATTGTATTTGCAGCAGGCTATAAGGATCAAAGTTATTATAAAGTTAAAATGACATTATTATCAATGTTAAAGTTGAAAAACGTTTCTCTTGACAATGATTGAATTAATTTTAAAATAATTATGTATTAAAAACACTGATTTATACCTGACCTTCAATGACATGTTTAGTTCCCAGAATATTCACTTTCTCTATCTTTTGTTTGTTGAGCTAAAATCAATTGCAGAAAAATTATAAGTTACAGGAAATTTTACATTGCTCCTACATTATACCTGCCAACTTTTTCCGAGTCAAATGTGTGAACTTTCCGTCTCCTCATCACCGGAATTTCTGAAAATGTTCCAGCCACTTCCGACGATTGCCCAAAGACTTCCAAATGCTACCGAACATGTCTGAAGATGCTCCGATGACTTCTGAACATTTCCAAACTTAGCTATTTTAGTTGATACAGTAAGGTCTCAAAAACTCAACATTAAGCGCCGTTTGTTGGAACATTTACTGGGAATATTGAATTGAATTTTTGTTGTTAATGTGTTAAAGAACAAGTCATCTGGATTTCTAAGTCAGGTATGAGAAATTGTCCTAGGTGTAGGCATGAGACTTACGCATAATGTGTGAAAGTTGGCAGGTATACTACATGTATTTTTACAATATTGCAATAATCTTGGACAGGGTTCCAGATAAGATTTTAAGGCAGGGTGTCAACAAGGAATTCCATCGGGTCAAATTTCCAGTGCTTCCACCAAACCATTAGAAATTTTCTATTACTTTGTTGGGTCATGTAGCTGACCTTGTAGGGTTTTTGACCCCAGCGCCCCCTCTTATCTGGAACACTGACAAGCCTCTAGGAGTCGAAATATCCTTCTCCAGTGTGTGGGTCAGCCATATTCCTCAAGTAACATCCCCCAACCCCCACCCCCTATTCAATGTTGAATTTGGGAAGCTCACATTATTATGGAAACATTTAGGAGACCAGGTCTAATATAAACAACATTGAACTGGGCAAGGGAGCCTTTGAAACTCAGTTGATTATTGTTTGCAAAAAGAAATCTTGATTTTCCCAAGTTGTATCTATTACGTAATACACATTTCATCAATAATTTTAGCCTGTATAGGTGTACAGTTGCATGTTATTGTTTACATGGTTTACCTCACTGCAATCTAACCCACCTGACCCCAACTCACTCCACTACACCCACCTCAACTCACTCTATCCCAACCCACCTAATTCCACCTTTTGATCCACCTTACTTTGGCCAACTTCACTCTTCCATGCCACACCCCACCCCACCCCACCTAGCTCTCCGATACCCCACCCTACTTACCTATAGTTTTTCAGTTATAAGGTGCACTGTTTTTTTTGAAGATAATCATTATTTTGATCAAAAATTATTCTTAAACTTGGGGTGCACCTTATAGGTAAATATTTGCCAAAACAATTTTTATATTTGCACTTTCTGCTTTGACTAAGCACTGACTTTCATAGATATGGAGGTTTTTTGAATTCACTCTTTAGTTCCCAAGATGAGGGTTGAGACAATTTGACTTAAAACTTGTAATGCGAGATAACAATTAAAACATTGCAAGTATATTTAAAACAAAGCTGTATGTGAATAACGGACATGCTTAAAAGCACATGCTCTGAAATGTGATACTTATCGTGCTAACATCACAAACACCTCCATTGCAAGAAATGTAAACTGTGTTTCTTTAGAAATTATAGAAACCTTCTTTATCCATCCATTCTTGTGCACTGACATTTGAAGCCGGTTAACTTGAGCATTCTTGTCACTGGCAACTCAAACCAAACTGTCATTAATGTGTGTGACAATTTACGCTTTGTATAACCAAGGTGATAAAATGTGTTCTTTCTACTTTTTCAGCTCTTTGTTTTCTCATAACCAAGTGTTTTGTGGAAATTTTCAGTTAGAAAAATTGACACAGTTAAGTTTCTGAGTAGGGGGCATGTCTTATAGCTGAGTGCGCCTTAAAACCAAAAACTACAGTAATTACCTCACATGATCATACCCAACGCTACCTAACTCTATCCTCTCTGAGAGGAGGATACCAAACAAATTTGGGTGGAGAGATCAAGCTATATTAAATTTTGGGTGATTTCCCCAAAAAATAGGTTTCTGTCTATTCCCATCCTGGTTGTTCTTAACACTGGGTAACCTGCCATCAGGCATTTTCTTTTCCTTTTGTATGGTGCCTCCGCTACCCCCTACACCCCTCCCCCCCCCCCCTGATCACAGGTTAAACTCTGGGTGACAGTAAATGGTTCTAGTGAAGGAACATACATGCTGGTTTTCTTGAAGTGATGCTAAGATAACATGAAAATGCTTCAAGTATAAATGTCACAGAACACGACTTACTTGCTCTCTGCCAGACATTCCATATGATGCACTATGGAATACCGTATCAATACCACAACCATCAAACACCTTTTCCACATTGCCTTTTTTAGTTATGTCACCCTGAGGGAATGAATGAATCAAGAGACTTTTGTAAATCTAATGTGCTGTTTAGTTCAACTTAAACATCCATTTATTTTGCCATTTAAAATATCAACAAAGTTAGATTTAAATGTGTGTATCTGTTGTTTTTGTTGTAGTTGCTACAAATTGTATAATTATCTTTGCTTAAGGCACGGTAATACGGGCAACAAATTCATGCAACTTTCCATGCAACATTGTTGCGGTACGAGTTGAAGAGCAATGTTGCCCATTTTACCACCCGCTTCATGTTGCAGCAACATGTTGCAGAAAGTAGAACCGCCTTCTACTTTGTGTAACAAGATCGGGAAGTGTTGCATGGGTGGTAAAATGGGCAAAATCGCTCTAATTCGCATCGCAACAATGTTGCGTGGAAAGTTGCATGAATTTGTTGCCCATATTATCGCACCTTTAGCTAGGAGTTAACTATAAAACTTTATTTAGCCCCTAGACACCCCCTTTTAGGCACCTTTAAACTGTTAGTAATGATTTAGCTTTTCTTTTCCCCTCTTATAGCTCACATACCTCTAAAAAAATGTAACGCTAACAGTATAATAGGTGCAATAAAGATTGTTGTTGACTTGTTGTTGTTAACAAATGCAAGGGAATGCAAGGGAATTTTGGAAACTAAATATGCCAATTATCATTTCAAACCCAGAGGGTGTAAATTGCAGGGTTATTCACATTCACAATGTCAGCCATCATTACACACATATAAATAAAATAGACTTTTGCAATTGTGGGGGATCCCCGAGTTTGTTCCCGGAGTGACCATGTGACCTTACAGTTTTCCCGGTTATACCTTGGCATGTGCAAAGATGGTGGACATCGAAACAATGGTTATTTGACAGGCATGTTTTTGTTTTGTTTTGTTGTTTCACACTAATACATAACACAACAGTGAAAAAAAAAAAAAAAAAAACGGATGTTGGAATTTCCAGAAGTGAATTGGTGGTACTGGTACAGTGTAGTTAATGTTCAACTCTCCCCAAGCTCCGATTACGATGTCAGTTACATCATGCACAAACATGGCCCTCATCGAACAGTAAGTGAACCATTCTTTTGTGGCTCTTTACGCTATTAGAACTACCACCAACCACCAAACAGTTTTTCTTTTTAACTACCACCAACACACTTCCAGAAAATCCAACATCAGTTTTTTTCCACTGTAGTGTCATGTAAGTGTGAAACAACAAAACAAAACTAAAACATGCCGTTGAAGAGCCATTGATTCAATGCACCCCATCTTTGCACATCCCATGGTATTGATAGGAAAACTGTAAATATGACCGTCAATAGCACATGCGCATTTGTAAGCTTTTCCAGTGGTGGCTAAATTTTATTTTCGCACTGTTTGTTAACTACTACTTGTCATGTTCATCCTAGTGTTTTCTTTTGAGTTTTGCCCAGGAATAATCATGATGGAATTTCCATAAGTGTATTGGTGGTTGTTAATTTTCAACTCTCCCCAAGCTCCAATTACGACATCAATTACACCATGCACAATTTATTATTGCCATGGTATTGATGGGAAAACTGTATGGTAACATGGTCACTCAGGAAGCAAACTTGGGGATCCCCTACGATCGCAAATCAAACTCTATTATGCATGTTTAAAGATGGCTGACATCTAAGTCGTGAACATGAATAAGGGCTATTCCTACCACGCTTAAGTGAAATTCTGATCTGCACCCTTCACCCTGCTACCTGCAACCTAGAACCTGAACGCTGCACCCTGCATTTTACACCCTATGTTTCAAACCACGATGTCAAACACATTTCATGATAAATATGCAAGCTTACTTTTCAGACTGGCTAGGGCTATCGAATAAAAACACAAAAATAACCCAAATTTTTACCTGATTTTACCCCAAACAATTTTTCTGTTAAGAGAGCACTAGCCAAATATAAATGCAGCCCAAAAACATGTGAACACTAAATCAACCTTTAAAAGAGGGCAAAAAAAATTAAAATAATAATAATAATAATAATAATAATAATAATAATAATAATAATAATAATAAGGGGTGTAGTGGAACGGTAGATAATTTGTTGATTGATAGGGTGGTGACGTTGGATTGTCAGAGAAGAAGGCGTAACCTGAGTATGGCATGGGTAGATGTGAAGAAGGCATATGATTCGGTAGATCATGGGTGGTTAGGTGAGATGATGGTGCTGCATAGGTTTCCAAAGTGGATGTGTAAGGTGATAAGTAAGTTGTGTAAGAGCTGGAAGACGAGAATCATCGCCAACATGCGGCATGGGTGGGAAGTGTCTGATCCTATTATGTTTAAGAAAGGATTACCACAGGGAGATGCGCTCTGCCCGAGGCTTTTCACGATCTGCTTGAATCCCGTGGCCTGGAAGATAAGTGCCTCCGAGGGATACAAGTTATCTAAACCAATCAGTGCCACAGTGACTGATTTGCTGTATATTGACGATCTTAAAGTATTCGCAGCTAACGAGACCAAGTTGAACCGAGTGCTAGAATCAACGCAAGTGGCTATGGAAGACATCGGACTACAGTGGAATCCAAGGAAATGTGCTGTGGTCCATATAAGGAGAGGGATCCACTCCCAGGAGAATTTAGGAGGAGATATAGCTGGAGGAAGATTACCATCACTTGAAGAAGGAAAACAGTATAAGTTTCTTGGTGTTCTTGAGAGCTTAGTCCAGGAAGAGAAAATGGTACTTGAATGTGCAGCAAGGGAGTACCTGCGTCGACTGTCGATCATCTGGTCCAGTCCCCTCTCAGACTTTAACCGGGTGGCGGCTTCTAACCAGTTTGCCTTGCCGGTGTTGGGTTACTTAATGTGGACTCAACACTGGCCGATAACAGAGTTGAAGATCTTGGACAGGGAAGTGCGCAAGATCATAGTGGAAAATGGCGGGAAACACCCAGGTGGTTCTACGGCTCTCTTGTACCTCCCGAGGGAACAAGGCGGAAGAGGTCTACGTGCGGTGGAGATGGAGTATAAAGTGACCAAGGTCAAAGCAGCGATTCGAATGTATGAGAACCAAGACCCGGCGATGAAAATGGTGAGAGAGTTTGACGAAAGAGCCGAGTCATCTGGCCATAAATCAATAGTGAAAGATGCGGCAAAGTTTGCGGCGGAGTTGGGTGTTGACCTTCATCTTAAACACCCGGAACCTGTATGTGTTATGACCAGTGGAGAGGCCATCCCACCGCAACGTGTGAAGGGAGTGCTGAAAGAATGTGTGGAGGAGAAGTATGAGAGGGACGTACGTGGCCTAGAATGGCAGGGGAAGCTATTGAGAGAGAGAAAGGACGATGAACAGCTGTGCACGAACGGATGTTTCAGCTGGCTGAGAACATGGAGATCATGTCCCACGTATACTATTGCCGGTGCGTTTGAACTGTACGAGCAACTTTTGCCAACAAAGCTCTACACTAGCAAAAAGACTCACACAAGTTGCTCTGGGGATGTGAAGTGTAGAATATGTGGCCACGCCCAAGAGAGTGTCTCTCATATCCTGTCCGGGTGCACTGCGTTGGCTCAGACCAAGTATTTATTCAGACACAACATGGCTCTAAAGGTCCTGTTTTATGAGATCTTACATGACCAGGGTCTTCTCGAGGAAGTACCACCGTGGTACTCGCCAGTAATGCCCAAGCCGGAGTACAGGTCAGAACAAGTGGAAGCATGGTGGGATGTACCCGTGTATGCGGACCACCAGGAGGTTCGAGCCAACCGTGTAGACGCGAGGATTGTGGATCATGCAAACAAGAAAGTGCTGACCTTAGAGATGAGCTGCCCTTGGATTAGTAACCGAGAGAAAAAGAGCGAGGAGAAGACGATGAAGTATGGCCCGTTAAGGTGGGAATTGAAGCAGCAGTATAGAGGTTACGAGGTGATTCAACATAACATTATCATGGACGTGTTGGGAGGCTGGTCGAGAGAAACCAAAACCTTAATTCAGTCACTGGTAGGACGTAAGGCGAATCACGTTTTAGAGGCCATGCAAAAGGCAGTCTTGTCGTCATCCCTAAATATAGCGAGAACTTTCAAGGTTATGATATGAAGACCTAAGATCAAAGCCTGACTATCAGCCACGAAGAACGAGAGACACTACAAACATTTATATGCCTAGATTATAGTTTTTAGCCATGTAGATATATATATATAGATATATATTTTATTTTTTATTTATATATTTTTTTTTTACTCATATGGTTATTCCTTTTAAGTTTCGCTTGTGCGCACAGGTTACGCTTCGCGCCCTGTGTTGCTTTATAACACTGTGCATACAGATAGTTTAACTGCATAATAATAATAATAATAATAATAATAATAATAATAATAATAATAAAATAATAATAATAATAATAATAATATCAATAAGAAAGGCAGTATTTGATTTCAATATTTTCCCCAGGGTGGGAAGATTTGGTATATTTTTAAGGGTCTGTTTCAAATCCAACTACCTGTTCCAGACCTTGAGGACTAGAAGTTGGGGTTTCCATTCACTTGATAACAAACCTGGACACATTTCATTTGATTGTAAGCCGTGTCATCAGAGGGCCAAGCAACATCAAACAGAACCACCTCTGCTCCTTGCTTCTTAAGCTCGTTTCCAAGCTTGTGGCCAAAGTAGCCTCCGCCCCCAGTTATAAGCACTCGTTTTCCGTTGAAAACTCTCTCCGCATCATCCGCCATGTTTAGAGTCATTACCAAAGCAGTCCCACTAATGAGTCCCCGGACCTGTTGGTCAGCAAAAAGAGTACTAATATGTGCGTGCGCTTTCAAGCATGCCCAAATATAGTCAATAACGCGTGCGCATTTGCTTTTCCAGTGGCGGCTTGTGGCGGCCAAATTCGATTTTTATTTCGCGCTTTTAATAAGGGTCACAACTTGTCGTATTAAGCTTGGTGGTTTCTTTTGAGTTTTGCCCAGGAATAATCTGCAAACAGACTACTCTTTTCACTTGAGAAGGACGAACGCACCAGAGTTCGTTTGGAAATAACATGGTCGTACCTAAGCGGATCAATGTTATGTTCGTTTGCGATGAGTGGAAGTCATCAAAGGGTGGTTTGTCCACATTCAACAGGGAATTTGCCATTAATCTGGCGAAAGTTTGTGGAGAGAAGTGTAAAATTCACTGCTATGTCGCGGAAAGTGATGAAGATGACAGAGAAGACGCCAGAAGAAACGGCGTCACTTTACTGACAGCGCAAAACTTGCCAGGCAATCCAAACCGCCATGACTGGTTAAAGATCCCACCTCCAGGATTGCCAAATCCTGATGTCGTTATAGGTCATGGGAGACAGTTCGGCCAACCGGCCTATTTCATCAAGCACATGACCAACTCCAAATGGGTTCAGTTTGTCCACGTATTTTGTGAAGAACTCGGAAAGTATAAGATTTCCAAGAGCTCCAAGGGTCGTTCCGTAGATACGATCCATGAAAACGAGTTAAAGCATGAGAATGAAAAAGAGCTCTGTGAGGTGGCCGATGCTGTGGTGGCAGTAGGCGTTGGACTACAACGGAAGTACAGACGTTGCTTGCCTGACACTCAAGTGGAAGTTATTACTCCTGGAATTATTGAGAGTTTTCCAGCGTACCGACCACCAGGGTGGCGACTAAATCCATCAGATGAAAATGAGGTATTCCGTGTCTTTGTGTTTGGAAGAGCAGCACGCGAGGATCGTTTTCTCAAAGGATATGACATAATTGGTAAAGCAGTTGCCTCTCTTGGAGCTAAATTTCAATTGACATTTGTTGGCTCCCAACCTGGGGAGCAAAGAAAACTACAAAAGTGGTTTTCAAAGAAAGCCAATATCAAATGCGACCAACTAACTATAAACAGTTATGTTGACAATGAAAAGATGAAAAAGAAGCTGAGAGAGTCAGACTTGGTTGTGCTGCCTTCCCGCACTGAAGCCTTTGGGCTGGTAGCCCTGGAAGCTATTTCAGCTCGCATTCCGGTGCTCATTGCCTCTAAAACTGGAATCGCTGAAGCCCTCCAAAAGGTAGAGGGTGGTGATTCGGTTATCGTTAAATCAGATGATCCAGAAGAATGGGCAAAGAGAATCCAGCAGCTCTGTGACCAGAAGCCAGATGAAAGGTATGAAAATGCCATCCACCTCAGAGAGAGCTACATGAACACCTACTGTTGGGAAACAGAGTGTAAGAAGTTCTTGGCAGTGATTGAAAATTTGCACAGTGAAGGTACAGTGTATGTCAATTTCATAACTTTTAAACAGCTGAAACTTACAGTGCGTTCACAGAAACTGGGCCACCCAGACAATGGAAACAAAAGGTTCCAATGTTTTTTTCTGGTGCCGTGCCGCCACCCCCATCAGCGTGTTGAGGAACATAAACATTCTGTAATCGGGAAACACTTCGAGGACGAGCATAATCTAAGGCAGTCAAACCTGCGTGAGAATTTTAAAATTCTTAAGAAATGCTGGAGCAAACTAGAGTGTTTAATTTTTGAAATGCTCTTGATTAAGAAGAAAAGACTGAAGCTAAACACCCAAAGTGACTCTATTTGCGCGAAACTCTTTGTGTGAACACTAGACTCTTGCGATATTATTTCATTATTCACATTCTTATCATTCACACACACACCTATTTCTGTATATATGTAGTGTCAATTAAGTTAATGTATCCACATTTGACAATGATGACATGAGGTCCTCAAATGTCATGTAACGTTTTTATCATTAATTTTCCTTTTGGAATCAAATGTCTGGTACAAAACAATAAAAACACAACTTGTACAGGTTGGTTAAATGTCAAGTTCCTACCATTATATGCTGCATGATTGATTGATTTAAAAATAAATGAAAGCAGAATCTGAGTGAGAGGTCAATCATAAATATCTATCGGCAAAGTGCCTAGTGTAGGGTTTGAATATTGTTAGTGATTGTTGCATCTTAAAAAAAGCCCTTCAAAGTGTCTCTGTGCAGTTTTTAACAAACCATTTTTGAAAGACCATTCGAAATGCTTTTTTAAATAGACTTTATCATGGTTTTGGATAGGCAAACATAACAGAAATTACAGCGTTCATATGCAAATCTGTTGTCAAAAAAGCATGAAGCGCTTGTTTCTCAGCAAAAAGTTATATTGCTAATTAATTGAACTTGAAAAAGGGTTCCACTGACAAAATTTGAGGGATTTAGCCGTGCCACAAAATGTTCTCTGGCTTTTTTAATTTTCCATACATTCATCTGTTATTTTTCCCTGGGAATGCTTCAGCCTGCAGCAAAGAATTACAGACAAATGGCAGAGCTAATTCCCTCAAATTTTGTCAGTGGAACCCTTTGTCTAGTACCATTAATTAGGAATATAACTGTTTGCTGAGAAATAAGTGCTTCACACATTTTTTTGACAACAGATTTGCATACAAACACTGTAATTTCTGTTATTTTTGCCTACCCTCCAAGATGGCTTCCAAAACTGTGATATGGTCTATACATGTGAACTCTGCCAAACCTTGGAAGCACTTTGCAATATAAATTTATAAGAGTCACTCATTTATACACAGCTATTGTTTCCAATTATTTTCTAAATCAGCCAACAACCCTGTGGTAACTGAATGTAGTTAATTCTGTCATTTCATGTGCAAAAATGCCAACGGTTTGAACTTGAGAGGCAACTCAGGTAAGCATCACCAGTCGACGAACAAGTTGCAATTTCAGTGTTTTGTACCGGAGATTTGATTTGCCGGTTTGAAAGTGTTACAATCAATGGTTTCAGTTCTGCCCTCAGTGGTTTTCATTGTCTGGGTGGCCCTCGTTTCAGTAAACCCACCGTAAATTTCTCAGAAAGGTTTGGTTGTTTAAACAATCCATCAGCCAACTTTTGAATTAATATTAATGACAGCCAGTGTATTTGCTCCAATAAATAAATAAATAGATCAGCATATCAAATTCAAAGAGATTTATCAAGCAATAAAATGTGAACTTGGTGACGTGATTTCATTGGGCGCAGTGAAATCCAAATTCAAGTGACTAGAAAATCTACTCAGCTTGATTATTTCTGAAAATCACTGATATTTGGTTTGAAACTACTAAATCTATTTGATCTGTATAAGTGGAATGTGAAATTATTTTCAATTTGAGGCAACTTTGTAAAATTGCCATTAACTTAATATGGTGAGAAATCTAGGATTAAGTTATCCTCAGAAACAGAAACCAGTTGCCCTTTTGCCTGTCGCCAAGCAACTAGCATATTGTCTTTCTCACGGGCACATCACGCCATCACCATCATTAAAGCCTGGTTTTTATATGTCGGGAAAATCCCAGACGGTCAGAGATTTCACTGTTTCCCGACCATCCCAGATTATGCCGATGAACGAAAACTGGAGATTGTAGACATCCCCGATTGTCTGAGATGGTCGGGGACAAATCAGGAAAATCGGGAAGGTTTCTATTTTGCCGATGCGTCCCAGATTTCTGCGGTGGTCGTTATCTCAACATAAATCTGGGATGGTCGGGAAATAGTGAAATCCCCAACTGTCTGGGATTTTCCCGACATATGAAAACCAGGCTTAATAATTGCATTATTATGCTGAATTGCACTTGCATTGTCAAGCCCACAGACCAGTTGGACACTTTGTATAAGAACCTAGACTAGTTGTAATCGTAGATTAGAGAGTGCGTTTGAGTATTGGTAGGTTTGGTATGTTAACCTTAAACCACCATATGTAGGGCCATGTGGTCCATGATGATCTTTGAACACTAAAAGCACATTTACAGCATCTTGGAAAGCCTCAAAAATAGCAACTTTGACTAACACAATATTAAAACATAATTTCTGAAAATATTTGTAGCAGCAACGAACAAATTATTGTAGAAATCGGCAGTTGTTTGAGCTTTATGCAGACAGTAATCCCCAGAAATTCCTTCAGCTCCTCAGGACTTGTTCTGACCGAACATGTATGTTCCTTCGCATGGCATATTTGTTTGTTTCAGTGACGAAATCAAAATGACTGATCCGTGGTGTAAAAAGGTGTACAAAATATTTCTCAGACATTTGTTTATCCTGATATATCAAATTTCAGTCAGTTGTTTATTGAGAGGTAAGGTGGCAGATCATCCACTTCAATCGCCAATCCTTGCCACAAAGAACCTTCCCTGCTAGCAGAGGTCTCTGGCAGAATCCCAATTTCATCATGTTCAACAACTCGATCAAACAGGTCTTGTTTTTGAAAGATTTTGTTGATTCAATTCCGCTTTTACTTGATGAATTGTCCACTCATTGTAGTTGTATCGCGGCCATTTTTACTTTTGCCATTTCCAGGCTGTAGCAACTCATTTAAGACATTTGGACATCAGTTTCGTCTTCCTCACCGACGGCCACCATTTTGAAAGCTATTGAGTTGGCTTGGCGATGACGTCATTCGTGTTTGCCCCCGCAGATTGCTTGCAGATTGCAGGGGCAGCTCTGGTTGTCCAAAAATCTTGATTCAGTCTGGATGAGGACTGTGTTCTGCGAACGCAATAAATGATCTGGTTTACCAGGGGTTCCTGTAGCTCAGTGGTTAGAGCATCCAACCAGTGTTACAGGGACTCTGATTTCTTTTCAGTTGTCCTTTTGCCTGTTGCCAAGCAACAATCTCTCACAGGCACATCACGCCATCACCATCAGTGTCCATCGTCCGAACTATTGCATGGCTACTAAGCTACGAACATACGCAAAATTCTTTGAAACTGTCTATTCAACGAAGAAGTACCTGTCAATATAATAATAATAATAATAATAATAATAATAATAATATTTATATGGCGCAAATTCAATTATACAATTTTCAAATGTGCCTCACATATATGAAATCAAATCAACTCTAAATAAATCAAATCAAATCAAATCAAATGTTGGTTTTTGTGGAGAGGGGGAAAACCGGAGTACCCGGAGAAAAACCTCTCAGAGTAGAGTAGAGAACCAACAAACTCGGCCCACTTATGACACTGAGTCCAGGAATTGAACCCGGGCCACATTGGTGGAAGGCGAGCGCTCTCACCACTGCGCCAACCCTGCTCCCCTTTTACTTGTCAACAAGTAAAAGAATAACATCAATCATATGTCATGGTTGTGAACGTGATGTGGGTACAACTTCGAAGTATTTTCCATTTCAATGTTGGCGAGTTTACGTTCGAAGAAGACAAAAAAACTTCTTAAGAATCGACTTTGAATTTCTTTCAACTTTTACTAGAAAATCTTTTTTTCCAAAATTTGAGTTGCTAAATTCAGGGTGCGGCTTATCTGTGAGTGGGCTTATCTGCGAGTCTTTACGGTAGTTTATCATCTCCTAGTTTCTTGGTATTTTTGCCCTTTTTATAAAGTTAATGGTGTAGTAAAGTTAAGTGATGCTTAGTCCAGTGAAATCGAATCTGGTTAATCTCAAGTTTGACAAATAGATCAATTACTCCCTTGTACAAAAAAATATACGGAAATATGACCATTGTAGTTTAAGCTAGCATGCTAAAATGTTGAATAAGTGTGCGTAGAAACTGCTAATAGTACAACATGAATATGCTTTCCAAAAGGAACAGTGTACAAGATTTCATGTGGGTTTGTGATCAGTTTACACGCCTAGTTTCACAGCATATTCATAAGTAAATTACCAATACATTATGCTCTCGTCTAAAGTAGGTTGTTTACTTGGACAGAAACGACATATATTCCATTGCATATTTAATCATGTATTATGTATTACATATTGATTTAGCAATAAACGTTGAATGTAATCAGGACTTGAGTGAGTGCAAGTCGAGTCTCCTAACTTTCTGAAAGCTGTTAACCCAAAACTGACTGACTTTACCAAGCCATTGATACTTATCTGTTGGCCATGATACTCTCCCATTTACAACAGCATGATAAAGATCCACAGGGTGGTGAAAACAATGATAAAATCTCAATCTAAATCGCCTTCAATATTTCAACAGGTGATGAAAGAGTAGAGCCCATGGCTAACGAAGAGAGTGTGAGCAGGCAGTCGCAGGAACCAAGCTCAAACCAAAGTACTTCCCAGGGAGCAAGAAAACGACGTGGACGTGATGAGGCAGAAGAACCAAATTTCATTCCAGCATTGCTACAGGCAGTTCTTTGGCAATATCTTGGCAAGATCTTTGGCAGTCGCTCTCGCACTGAAAGTCGTGGTTTGAGGTGGGGTGACATATTCCTGTATAAACATCCTCAAACTGGCAAGGAAAGGCTCGTTTTGAGAGATGCCAATCAAAGTCTTGGAGAAACAGGAAATGAAGCATTGCACTCCGCAGCAGTTAAATACTTCAAAATGTTCAGCCATCATAGGCCACATCGGATGAATAAGCCACGGTCTCCATTTTACTTGGCGGTAAAAAGTAGAAGAAAGAATGGAGACCCTGTCTGGTATATGGAGAAACCACAAGGAGTTAACAAGATTGGCAAAATTCCAAACGTGAAGGAAGTCAGGAGCAAGCATCCACGACTTTCATAATAGTGCAACTTCTTGGTGTGATACCAGGGTTACCACTGTCAGGGATAAATCGGGGGGGAAATGTCTGGGAATTGTGTATCAAGTCAGGAAGATTCTAAATTCTACGTGAAAGTCAGTGAAAAGTCAGGTAATTTTACTCTTGGCCAGCCATTAGGTTTGGGAAGGAGATTCCTTGTTTGTAAAGGTAATGTGGCTTCCAAAAATTCCTGCAAAGTAATTGATTTCTGTGGCTCCATTGCTGGCTTTGTTGCCCAAGGTTTTGTCTTTAACTGGTTTGTGGTCAGTGAAAAGTCAGGGAATGCTTTCTATCCCAGTTGATTCACAACACCTTACTGCTGTTAAGCTGTAAAAAGAAACACATTTTATTCTTGTAACAGAGACCTCTACTTCAGATAAGTTAGCTTATTTCCTGAGAAATTTTAAACTCCTGATTTATAACAACTTTTTTTGGAAACATCTTACAGTTCTTTTTTAAGTGAGTTGGAAGTAAGGCTGGAGGTGACTTTGTTTTTATCAATACCAACCTTTAGGCTTTTTATATTTACTGGTATGTGTTTGCTAGCTACAGTAGCATACGAACAACATAATTATCTTGTGAAAAGCAGTGAGGTTTGTGTTAAAACAAAGTTGACTCTGCATTAGTTTTCACTCAGAGGCCAACTGCCAAACGGCTATTTGGCTACCTTGAGTGAAAGAATTAGACAGCGTCGAAAAATAACTTCGTTTGAACACTAATCTGATAATAGCACAATGGAGGAATGTTAGCAATTTAGTTGCTTAATGAAGATAGGAATAAATAAGATCCTTAATCTTGGTGTTCGAGTGAAACTTCACATATGATTCTAAGAAAAAAAATTTAGTTGTTTACACGAGTATTCACTTGAAGAGATTTTTAAACAGTGTAATGGGAGTCAAGGTTCTCCTGTGATTCAAATTTGTTTAGATGTAACTTTCCTACAAGCACTTACTGAATGTTGGTTCTGTTCAAAAAGCCAGAGTACTGTAAAAGCTCTATTAAGCCCCCCTCCCTCTCTAATAAGCTCCCCTCCTCCTGCCATTTGGTTTGTTTTTAAACAAATATACACTTAAAACACGTAATACTGTTTACTGAGTTAATGAGGCCTGAAATGAAATAAGCCCCCGGGCGGGGTCAATAGAGCTTCTTTGGTCAGAGAAATTATGTACCCAAAAAATTTACCAAAAAATTACCGGTATATAGTGTTACACAGACCCTATTTTCACCTGTAAAATGTCGATGATTGCCGTGGTGTATTGCGCTGTTGTAAAGTCGCCGTCCAAGTTAACCAGAGATGTCATTTGGGGCGATACAGGTTGCTAGATTGGGTTCTTTTCTGTTGGGTAGGTGTTAAACTCCTGAATATTGTTCTGGCTCTAGAAACACCACGGGCGGGGGACTTAGCACATTTGCTGTACTTCAGACAACAATCGAAGGGATATGGGAATCATGGAAGCCCATTGCTTTTCTGACGTCTCGATGCTTGCAGAAGGCTGAAAACGACGAACTTGGCAATGAGAACATCTTCAAGTTGAAAAGAAATTCTAGCGTGTAGAGAAGATTCTCTTGAGAGTGACACATGACACAATCAACTGACACGGTACCAAAGCAATTATATCCCTTGATTAAGGTGGCTGACACTGGTTTCCAGCACTTTCAACCACGTTTACTTTGACAGATTTATACTACCACTATCAGTAGATACCACACAATTGGTGTAAGTTCTAAGTGTGACATTTTTTCGTTTTTTCGCAATTTATATGCAGCTTATTCGATATTTTCAGTGTTAGTTTCTTCATCCACTTTTTAGTTTGTATGTCTTGCGCCTTTTGTTTCTTTAGTTGTTTGTCCGAATAATTTCATCGCTGTATTTAACAATACACGGAAGTTGAGGTGAATAGTGGTGGATAGTTTTCCTTCGCCTCTTCCATGACATCCAGCGCGTCTCCAATCTTTTCTCCGGGATTCTCTCCCCATAAAACACGTAAATAGCGACGGTACGAGTCTGCTGTGACAGTAAGCTTTTTCCCGTTTTTCTTAGACATTGATTGTTACTGCCACAACTATCTCGTACTTTGAAGTTTCAAGTGGTATCAAACAAATGCCCAATCATTGGTGATCAAATAAGCGATTTTTTTAAAAGCATTTAGAGATAAAAAAAAAACTGCCATAAAACATTTTTTTAAAAACATCAAGAAAGTTTTTGAAAAACGACATTTCGACATTGAGCTAAGGTCAAGTCAAAATGTGTTAAATTTATAAATACTAAGTAAAAACAATAGATGCTTTTCATCAAGGAACGTAATCCAAGTTTAAACACACAAACTAATTCCATACGTGCGAAACCTTTTACTTGAAAGAACATTCCAACACATCGATTCCTTCAGGTGGGCCCACACGAGGGGACATGTTGCAGGAACATGTTGCTGCAACATGAAGCAGGGAAAAATTGCGTTAAGTACACACTGAGGGACATGTTGCAGGGATGTGTAGCAGGGACATGTAGCAGGGACCAAATCTCAGAGTTTGCACACTTGTGAAAAATTCCCCGGGATATGTTTCAGGGACGTGTTGCAGGGACATATCCCCTCGTGTGCGTTGACACCTTTTTCACTCTTGCAACATGAATTTTGTGCAAAATTTGTCCCCGCAACATGTCCCATGAAGTTCAAAAAGTTGAACTCCGTGCTACATGTTGCAGGGACACATTAGGAACTCGGATTTTTTTCCCGAGTTTCCATTTGATGTTATATGCATTTCTATCATGTTGTATTTCTTAATTCACTTTCTTGATGTGTTTTAAAAAATGTTTTATCGCAGATTTTTATCGTTAATTGGTGAACTTGCGTTCTCTTATTGTATTGTTAAATGTCTTTAAAATTGTTTATTTCAAAAGGTCTCATTAAAAGACCGGTACCTTATTTTCATGGTGTGTTTCTTCCTTACTGTGTGGATATTTTCTTGTTCCAACCCCAATGAGACCTTTCGCGTACAATTATTTTCTAGAATCTATTTATCGGAATTCCCATACAAAACCTGACTGTGCTCAAAACGCCATAAAAACGCAAAAGACCGCATTCATTCATCAGGCTTACATTATATCGACATTTGGGATTTAGAGGTGCAAAATTCGGTATTTTACGAAACATTTCTCCCGATCACTTGAATCCAGCCGAGAACTGCCGTTTCAAAATAGAAAGAATGGATGAGATCAAATAGCGTGCATGGCGTCACGCAGTTGGGGTTGTCTGCCTAAAGCCTAGTTTTCATATGTTGGGAAAATCCCAGACGATCGGGGATTTCACTGTTTCCCAACCATCCCAGATTATGCCGATGAATGAAAACTGGAGATTGTAGGCATCCCCCATCGTCTGGGATGGTCGGGGAAAAATCAGGAAAATTGGGAAGGTTTCTATTTTGCCGATGCGTGCCAGATTTCTGAGGTGGTCGTTATCTCGGCATAAATCTGGGACGGTCGGGAAATAGTGAAATGCCCAACCGTCTGGGATTTTCCCGACATATGAAAACCAGGCTTAAGGGACGGACCATTAGAAAAGTGATGGGGCTGGGAGGGGGGGGGGGGGGAGGGGGGGGAAATACAAAAAAGAATTCTCGTAACGGAAGGTAGCTGAAAAGAAATCATGCAAAGAAGAAGTTAAGGAAAAAAATTCCTGCAGAGTGAATTGCACTGTCGGGCTGCCAAACTGTATCTGCCTGAAGGGCACTTGGCAGCCACTTTATGCGGCAGTATTGTTAGTCCTGGTAGAATCCCCATTTCTCTACAATTAGAAAAACGGACATATTCCCCTTTCCAGTCTGATACAGACGTTCACTGGGAAGCCTACTACACCAAGTGCCTTCTTGCTGTCCCATTCTGTTTATGTTTGCGAAAAGCTGTTATAAAGGTAAGTCTGTATTAGGCCTGTCCCGACTGTGCTGGAAAAATCGCCAAAAACGTGCTCAAATAGTACTTGATTTTTATAAAAAGTGCTTGAAATTTAGAAATAGTGCACGAAAGGTGCTCGCAGTTTTTTATTCAGACTTCCTAGGAGATGTTCATACATATTCCTGGTTTTATCAAACTTTTAACTTCACGATTTTCTAACACTGAAGTGACCATAAAGTAAAACAACGTTTGTCCAACAAAAAACTCTTTATTATCAGTCAAGTATAGTTTCTAAAGTACACAGCATCACAGAACTGTATGCAATCAACCGTATAGCTACAACTGTTATTAGTCTCTCTTGAATCTATTGTATCGAAGTACACGGCAGAAGATTCAATATAATCTTGTAGAGTACTGTCTTGCTGGGAGCTAAAGACGCTGGAAAGAAGACTGAAAACTCGTTCACCTGCACTGAACAGAAAAGAGCACTAAAAGTTCAGAGAAACACGAAGTCACGAACCATGCAATCAAAATCGATTGTCCCCATGCATTTCCATGACACAGTCAGCCAGTCAGGCGACAAGGTGGAATTATTCAAATTCATGATAATAGTATTACTCTGCTTTACTGAAACGTTTGAACGACTAAATATTGCATTTAACAAATGAAAAATTGTGAAAATGTGCTGAAATGTTTGCCAAAAAGCGACTGAAAAAAATGCTCAAATTCTGCTCAAAAGTCAATTAAGTGCTCAAGAGTGCTAGAAATGTAAAATAGTGCTCCAAATTCGAAAAAGTGCCCAGCGCAATCGGAACAGGCCCAGGCTGTATCCTTTAATAGTAAATATACATGAATCGCAAGCTTCAAGCTCAGCAGAAAGTAGCGTGTAAAAAAGGCAAAACCTCTGAACAGCAAAAGTGTGCCTTGCGTTTGGGACCTGAAAAATATCCTCAGTTTTCCTTCCTTTTTCTTCATACATGTAAAACCCACAGTCATTCATTGTATGAAAAAAACAACAGTCATGTGATAAAACGTGCATCTACAATTCAGGAATAACAGTAAAATAATCTTATAAACACCTTATAAATGAAATGATCAACTAGTGATATTTTTGTTTAATATTGATAGTAAAGCAGAAGAGTGTGTGTAACGTTATAAAAATTAATACTTGTTTGAAGCCCGTTCCAGGCATTCAAATTGGGGGGAGTGTCAAGATGATTAAAGATTGCGGCACTAGAAAATCCCCCCCTCCCGCAATACAAGGTACGCAGGGCACGCAGACTCCTTTCGTCTACCATTATGTAGGACAAATATCCAGCCATTCTCTGTCTTCTATCAAGGTCCAATTTTTTTGTAACTCTCTTTCTCTTAAGATTACTGGCTCCTCATCTTTTGCATCCTTAACGTCTCTTTTAGCCTCATTTACACTGCAGAAAGAAATGGGACCGGACCCCCCTCCCCCCCAAGAAAAAAAAAAAAAAAAAAAAAGAAAAAGAAAAAGAAAAAGAAAAACAGTTGGTTGGGCTGACAGGATAATTTTGCCGTGTAAACCTTCCGTACCACGTTTGCAAGAAATGGATCAGGACTCGCTTTTTTTTGGTTTTGGGGCCCTAGGCGCCTACGGCTACAAAACCGAAAAAGAACGAGTCCGGACCCCTTTTGCTCTTCGAAAGTGCTGTGTAAACGGTTAAAAAAATAGGTAGTCGAGGACTACGTGTGGCTACTACTGTGTTACCTGAGTTGAAGCAAGCTGTGTAAAATATTAATAAGGATCAGTTTGTCTGTAATCTTGGAATCATAAGATTAGTAGCCCAAGGTATATGTTGAACCTCTGTTGTGATGCTTGTCAAGAGGGGCTATAAAATTGCAAAGCCAACCAATATATGTTGTTGTTTGATTCTTACGGGTTGAAACCAAAATTTGAGAATTACATGTACTCAAGTTAGATGGCGTAACTGAACTTCGTTGTTTACAGTCTTTAGACGGAGATTTATAAGCTTTTGGAAGAGGCCCATGTATGGTCGATCTGCTCTTTTATCGTCATCCTCTATTGTGCATGTATAAACCCCATATAAAATAATGTCAAAACAATGTCAATTTTTTAGGGAGGAGTAAGGTCGTTACTTTCCTAAATTTATGCCGGGGTAACTTGTATGGCAGAGCTGTAGATTGCAGCGTCACCCGCCGTCTATGTGCGCGCCACATTAGCGATAAATGCAGTGTGTTAGCTGACGCTTTGAGCCGTTATCGTTTTATGTGAAACATGAAGCTGCTGCCTTAGATCTCCGTCAAGCTTTTCCCGATAACTCAATGTTCTCCTTTATCGCAGTTTAGCTTATATATAATTGCCATTTTAGTCACGGCGTTTTTTTTTTCTGTTTTATTGGCGAGCGTTTACGTTATCGTCTAGTGATTTAGACGTGCTTTACCATTCCTTCTCGCTGATTCCTCCAACGCTCACCAGCCTTCACAACCAAAATGAGTATCTGGGAAGCATTCAGACTAATGCATTTCGTGACTCTACGAAGCGTACTATGACATCTTATTTCCGGTAGTTATTCATTGCTTAGCCAGTTTTACAATTTGAAGCCATTTCCGACATCAAAAATCCTGTATTTGCACTATTAGGCCCGTAGCTTCGCTGAATAAACGATTGTTTACGCCGTCTCCGCAAGCAGTTAAAAGGTTTGATCAACATATGCTTGGAAAGGCTTGTTCAGATAACCCTTATTATATATGCACTATTGTATCAAGTGATTCATTCCCGTCACTCCTTGTAGCGAGAGCACCGCACCCGCTTCTCCCGGGTTGTCAGGTCAATGCTATTAGGCTCGTAGCTTTGGAGTAAACGATTGTTTTTACGCTATCTCTGAGTCTGCTTGTTTGTGATAGTACATCAAGCGTAAGTCACGAACGATACTCACCAAAATACAAGCATCAAGCCTCAGTGTCTACCGAAGTCCGATCGTACGATTCCGAACACTATCCGAAGATAAGGAGTAGATCTTCGGGACTACTTACACTCACTCTTACACACTCCATGACATTGTGGCTACTCTACTCTTAAGGAGTACTAGCCACAAAAAATTGAAAGAAATAAGCAAAGGACCGCCAACGATAATGCTGTAAAACGTAGGATCTACAAGAGATCTAATCAGCCAAAAAATAAATCGAATATACATGTAACAAGCAAGGCTGATACTACGTGAAAAAAGTTGACTTCGCGAGACACCAACATGACCGACACTCGATAAAGTAGGGCTGCAACCATGGACAGCTGTTTCGTCCTTATTGGGACTCATCGGCATGGTGTAGCAGATTTAAAAGACGCCAGCTCAATGCGAGCGCCAATAATTTGCACAATGAACCCGTTCACGATATCAAGTTCCGTACCTTGGACTCTCTTGCCATCCGATCCACGCTTTGCCACACCACGTAGCCCGGATAGCAAGGAATCCAAGTGTCACGATGGCGTCTCGCAAAGAAAAATGTAGATTGGCCGATACCAATCTTAACATTAAAACACATGGACAAAACCATGCTAAAAAATACACAGCATATCGTATCTGTAAAGACCTACGGTCCAAAAAATACAGTAAAGTGAAAGTAATAAGCAAAGGACCGCCAACGATAATGCTGTAAAACGTAGGATCTACAAGAGATCTGATCAGAGCCAAAAAATAAATCGAATATACATGTAACAAGCAAGGCTGATACTACGTGAAAAAAGTTGACTTTGCGAGACACCAAAAATTGGTCCATACCAACCTTTTCTTGGGTCCGGACCCATTTTTTACTGCAGTGTAAGTGGGGTTAAAGGAGACGTTATTGATAAGGGACTTAAAACCTGTCCTTAATGATAAGGTTGGCAGTGAAAAACTCTGGCTTTATTAAATTGGCCAGATAGTAGTATATTTTTAACCTCTGTACCAGTGCTTCGCTTTAAGTTTTGAATTCGCCCAAATTTTTATAGCTGTCACTTCTGAAGATGCATGTTGTAACACACGGAACGTCAAGTTCAATGAATTCAAGTTCTTAAAACATGCGTGGTTCGTTTGTCATGTTTATATCCGCGGTTTGTTTTCTTTTTCTCTTAATTCTGTGTATTAATCATTGTAATTTATTAATCAATGTAAGTCCATTGTGCGTGGCAAATAAATAAATATAACATAAATAAAAAAAAAAAAGAAAGAAAAACAAATTTAAAAAAAGCCAAAAAAATAATTCATACAGGGGACTTACCCCCCCCCCCCCCTCACTTTTCTAATGGTCCGTCCCTAAGTTGGCCTGTGTTTTGTCAATCAATCACATACTCATTCTTGAAATTCCTGCTCAGATGAACCGCTCAGATTTCACTGTAGCTTCAGGAGTCTGAGGCCATTAGTAGTTTCCGCGTTTGCAACTGGACAGCCTGCGTAGTAGACGCTGACTAACCAGTTACTTACGTCTGCCACGCAGGCTACTTGACAGGAATATTCAAATTAAAGTAAAACGAGAAACCTGGAATGGGGGTAGCAAGTAGCATAGCAAGTCGTCAACCGGGTGACATCGTGAGCCAGAAAGATCCACATCGTATCAATGTTTTGTTTGTTTGCGACGAGTGGAATTCATCGAAGGGCGGTTTGTCCACTTTCAACAGAGAAGCTGCGATTAATTTAGCGAAAATTTCAAGTCACGAGATCAAGGTGTTCTGCTACGTCTCTCAGAGCAATGAGTTAGAGAGAGAAGATGCCAAAAAACACGGAGTGTATATGATAACCGCGAAGAACATTCCCGGAACTTGTGGTCGCTTGGAGTGGCTGAGACTTCCTCCTCAAGAAGTTTCGCATCCTGAAGTTGTTATCGGCCATGGACTGAAGTTTGGAACTCCTGCCTTCTGTATTGCGCGAACAATGAAATGCAAGTGGGTGCAGTTTGTTCATGTCTGTTATGAGGACCTTGGAAAATTCAAACTTGCTGACGAAAAGGGAAGTCCCAGGCCAGACATGATCGAGGAGAATGAGAAGAAGCAGAAAGAAGAACTCAAACTGTGCAAAGCAGCAAATGTGGTTGTTGCCGTTGGCTCGCGGCTACAGCAAAAGTTTAGCAAGTTGCTCCCAGACATAGAGGTAGAGATCATCACACCTGGGATTCTGGAAAGCTTTCGCTACCTCTCGGATAAGAGACGTGGGAGAGCTACGTGTGGTTCAGATGAGTTCAATATCTTTGTGTTTGGTCGAGCAAGCTACGAGGATCTGGTTCTGAAAGGATATGATGTTATTGCTGAGGCAGTCGGTTCTCTTGGAGACAAATTTAAGGTCACATTCGTTGGTGCTGCTGAAGGTCAACACAGAAATATGGAGGAGTGGTTTCTAGAAAACACATCAGTAGAACGTAAACAGCTGACAATACGAGGTTATTGTAATCAAGACGAATTGAAGGAGATGCTCTTACAAGCAGACATGGTTGCCATGCCTTCACGCACCGAAGGCTTTGGATTGGTAGCGCTGGAAGCCATGTCTGCTGGCATTCCAATTCTTGTTACTAGTGAATCTGGAATTGCTAAAGCTTTGGAGAGAGTCAAAGGTGGAAAATCTTTCATCGTTGAATCAGAACAGCCACAACAGTGGGCTCGTAAAATCAAGAAGCTGTTCAAGAGGGGTCCAGAGGAAAGACACAAGAACGCCATTGACCTCAGAGAGAAATACGACAAGTGCTTTTCTTGGAGCACACAGTGTGAGAGGTTCAAAGAAGTGATTGTGAGTTGTCATGCCAACCATATGCATGCTGATGGTATGTAGACCATGTTTATCCCCTGAGGTCTAACCTCTCACAGGCACTTTCACTTTCTGAGTGGATAGCAATAATATTGAGTTATTCCAGAATGAAAATGTGATGACAGCATGAAAGCATGAAAATTATTGTAGAATATTGGGGAAGGGAAGGGGGTGGGCAGTAGAGGGCTCTGGAAAGAGGTTTACTGGAAATAGTGTTATTAATAAGTCAAAGTTATATTGTTATAATCATTATTTTTATTATTGATTGTACAATTATAAAATAAATTGCTGTCACCATAACCTGTTAAATGGTTATGATCGAAAATTCAAATCTAAATTGCCAATCCTCAAACATGCTGGTGAATTTTGACATGGAAATACATTTGTAACTAGTGAATCTATCTCTCAATGACTAAACAGGATATTGATTTTAACTATTGTTGTGTTTAACACATCAGATTACTGCTTGCAAAATGTCAGGAGTGTATTTGACATTTACTCAAAAAGTTGTGACATCCATTAGGGGATTGGAGGGGGTGGATTTTTTCTGGAATAACCCAATCTAACGTTTGCTTGACAATAAACATCAGATCACTAACATGGCCTACTTTGTCTGCATCAAAAGCATGCAAGGTATTAACAGTGTATATGTTTGTTTTTATAAGTAGCTCTTGTTTTTATACTCAAGGTACATTTATTAATATTGATCTTACTGTATTTGATAATCTTGGAGGGTGAGTGAATTTATAATCAAAATCAATCTGCTTAATATCAGTATTAACAGATTGATTTTGATTCGAAATGCACTCACTTTCCAGTGTGCACTTCATTTTAAATTTAGATCATGCTACTCTTGGGGCATCTGGCCACAGAGAGAGAAAATGTGAAGCAATAGTAGAGGTAAGATCGATCAGAGATGGATTAATTAACATACGTTGTGCAGTACCAGAAAATATCCCCCCACCCCCCTCCCCCTCTTCCCATGGGTGGTCAGTGGAAATTCCTAGTGGGTGGGTGGGCCAATAAGTCAAGATTTAACAACAACAACAACAACAACGGGGCTGCACATGAAGGGAATCTTCCAGGGTTCTAAACGATTTGAGAATCGACAAACACATACGAGAATCACTTCAACGCATCGCATAACGGAGAGGACCAGGATTGGCGCAGTGTTGAGAGCGCTTACCTTCCACCAATGTGGCCCGGGTTGGATTCCCGGACTCGGCGTCTTAAGTGGACTGAGTTTGTTTGTTCTCTATTCTGCTCCGAGAGGTTTTTCTCCAGGTACTCCGGTTTTCCCCTCTCCACAAGAGCCAACATTTTATTTCTTTGATTTATTTAGAGTTGATTTGATTTAAAAGGTTATTGCATCTCCCTCTTATAATAAATAAAGCTATTATTTTATTATTATTATTATTATTATTATTATTATTATTATTATTATTATTATTATTACTATTATAGACGTCCTTTTAAGTGAGGGCCCTGAGATTTTTGTCTTCAACATTTTTTCTTTGCCAATAGTTTGCTATTATCCTTTTGACGACATAAAATCACTTCTGTCAATGTCTTACTTCCACACCTCATCAGATAAATTAGTACCTAGACCCCTAGCATTGTGTACACATACATGACATACTGTATAGATGGGTGTGCAGTGCTTTGTAGGGCAATTTGAAATGGTAGAACAAACAGTGCAATTAACATTTCTTGCGTACATTAATGTTAACAAATTGATTACATGATGTATTTATTAGGATTATACATTTTTATGTTTACCTATAGAGCTAGTAAACCACCAGGTGAGTCATTAGAGATTGGGGTTCAGGTGCTTCACTGCATGATCATTGTTTAAACTCATATGACAATTGTACAATATTTATTGTCATTTTTAGTCATGGATACGCAAAGCGCAGAAATGACTATTGTTTGGGGTCAGAATATGCAAATTTGTTACTTACTCAGATGTAAACAAATTGATATGTCAACAGCAGACCAATAGATAATTTTATTGATTTTCCGAAATATTGCCGGAACACCTCTATCGGCTTTCGGAAGTAATGTCTAAGATGCAACAGTCGAACCGATGAACGGAATGAAAAAAGTAAAGTAAAGTAACTTTATTTCAGCTTGGATCAAATGAAAAAATGGCAAAAGGAACGTTCAGCCAAACAGCCAAACAGCAAAAGAAATTATTAACAATATTCCATCACAAGCACAGCTTCTCCTATATTCATCCAATTTACGATCTGTGGAAAAATACATGAGCCGTTGAACCCAAGATATTTTACAAGTGTGCATAGGAATTGATGTTGGTAGTGTTGGAAATAATATACTAACCATAACAATGCAATCTAAAATTAAATTATTTTTGAGTGGTGCAGTTGCATCTAGCCACAATGTAAACACAAGTTTGCTTTGAGAAATACTCTTTGTTTTAACTAAAAGCACCATTTTTTTCAGTGAAAGTTTTGAATGAAACTTGTTTATTTTAATATCCAAAAGCATGGCATATCAATGAAAATGTTGCATTTCACAGCGTCAGTAAAAAGCGTAATTTGCATATGTCAAATTTTGGTTGTATTGGTTTGACAGCTTTAATTTTTGTGACAATTTCCTCGAAATACTGCAGTGTTTGGCTGGCTTTGTTTTGGTGAAATCATCCTTTTGCCTGACAGTTATCCAACCATACAGACAAGACAGTAACCTGTTCAGCTTTCAAAAGGAGCACATCTTTTTTAACTTCCACAAGATCTCCCTGCCTTGATAAATCATTCAAATGCTTATATGTAAATATATACACCCTGAGGTTAAATTGTGTTAAGCTCATGAACTAAAAAATTGATGCTCAAAAGAGCTGGATGTTTAAACGCATTAAAAAGTTGTACCAACACTTTCAGAAAGAGTTTTCATGTGTTTAAACTAGTTTAAATGCCGTTTTCTTGAGTCACTTTGGCTTAATCCCCCCTTATCGCAAATAAGGTCACATATCCACGACTTCTTCACAGTTGTACTTTAATTTCAAAGTCTTACGTTTTGATTTGCAGCTGCTACAGCAGTCAAACTTTAGCTTGTTGGTACATTGTCGGTCATCTGATTGTTGTGTTACATTACAAAAATATTTTAACAGTACAAGAGAATTTATTAGCGAAGGCTGGGACTGTTGCTTTGTTTTGTCAGTGTCCCACTTCCCTTCTGAAAGAATAGCAGCTGGCAAAAATCATAGTCTGTGGTGAATTTGCAGCCAGGCATGATTGAATCTAAAGTTGTGCCTAAAGTTGAACTTGCCCAGCAAGCAAGTAGTATGCTCACTTAGTAAATTAAGACAATGATAAGCAAAAAAGTATATCTTACTCAAGTAAAATGAACGAGGCCTTCCAAGGGGTAGAAGCGACAAGCGACATGGCTCCAAAAACAGACAACAATCTTCTCCCAAAACACAGACAACCAACACTTTCCATTCCTCTTTGGTTTCTTTGTGACAGTGACATTTGTCCCTGATGAAACAAGCGACAGACTGAGTCGTAAATGAGCGACAAAGCAACACCAGACCACCCCTTGGAAGGCCTCATGAACAGCCCTGTCAAACTTATTTGGAGCAGTAGGTAGGATGAAAGGAACAGAAGGCAGAAAGGGCCTTCTAGGGAGATCTGGCATCATTCAACCCCAAAATTTTGAAAATAACTGCTTCCATTGGTTCCAGCTGGGGCACTTTTGAGGTGAACTCTACTCCATTTTGACAGCGTTTTGAAGGCTTTTTATTTCAATCGTCATTTACCAGCAGTAGTAAGCAAAGGTATTTATTATTAAGCAAGTATTTCTTATAAACTACATTAAATGTGGAATAAAATACTTTACTGTAGGCAGCAAATTATCATCGACTGCTTGCACATTTTGACTTGGCTGAATGAAGTGAACAGTATACACAATAAACATGAGACTTAAAAAATCACCCATTTCCTGGTCAGGATACCCAAAGAGCTGTGTCAATAGAAGCAGAGGCTGTCAACACTTTGTACAAAGATTGGCCACTGGAAGAAATGCCGTAAGTTTGTTGGATTAATCTCATATACATGAAGGCTTTATAGATTGAAGAGATCTGGGTGAATGTACATTCATAGTTATATTTTTAAAAGACACTGTTTAGAGGTCTGCACATTAACTTGTGATTGAAACTTGAACGTGATTAAGTTAACAATTTTAAGTTGTAGGCCCAGCATGTGTGGGTTGTGTGTGGTGCACTGTACAGCAAGTGGTGTGGTTACCTTCAGTCCCCACTCTTAATCACTACAGAATCAATAAAGACTATCTCAACTAATTTATTCTTGTTTTAAACATTATCATGCATAATTATGTTTCCACAAATAGTTTACACGTAGCTCCACTGCTATATAAAGTACACAAAACCCATCTTTATTCTCCGAAGACTGTAATCTTACAAAGTTGCCAATGTCAAAAATGTCAATTTCTTATCAACTCAGTTGCGTCAGGCTTGGGCATATACATGGCTCTGAAGCATCTGGTTGACTCTTTAGTCTATCTGAAAGGCAAGCCAAGAAAAGTATTAACTAGTATAATGTTTGTTTAATGGAAGGAATCCCTCATCCTTGAATATATGAAAATACCATGCATGTGCACTGCATATTAATTATTTAGTGATAGAAATGAGCCTACTAACTATTCCAGTTTGGAGAGGGGATTTTTCAAATTTGTTTCTGATACCAGGTTCTGAAGATAATATTATTTTGGGAGGAGATTTAAATTGTCCACTTAACCCGCTACTTGATAAAAACGGTGGAATATGTACCAAAAGGAAGCTAGTTACCTCTTCTATTGATAGCTTTCAAAGTAAATTAGACCTAGTGGATATTTGGAGAATCAAACATCCGGACACAAAAAGCTTCACATGGAGTCAAAAATGTCCAAGGATTTTTTGTCGATTGGACTACTGGTTGATATCAAATAATTTAAGCGACTTTGTTGGTTCGACTGAAATCGTCTCTGCAGTCCGAACAGATCATGATGCAATATCCTTGGAATTCTGAAAGTTAGAGAGTGAACTTAAAGGCCCTGGGATCTGGAAAATGAATTGTTCCTAATACTCGATGATGAAGAATATGTAAACAATGTAAGCAAAATGATCCCTATATGGACAGCGGAAGGACGACAGGAATTATCAGATGGCTGCAATGTCTGGGATTGGCTTAAATATAATGTAAGAGCACATGCTGTTCATTATTCACAAAGAAAAGCAAAGGAAAGAAACAAAAAGGAATGTAATCTTCAAAATGAATTAAATGAGGCAAAAAGTGCTTTTGAAAATAATCCAAGTGATTTAAATGCGACTTATTATAATGAAGCTCGGAGAAGCTAGAAAATTTTTTAGAAGTGAAGGCAAAAGGTGTCATTGTACACGCCCGTGCTTGATGGTATGAACGTGGAGAGGAAAGCAATAAATATTTTTTTAATGTAGAAAAAAGGAATTATGTTAAAAAACACATACGAAAGCTACTCATAAATAACGTAATCACAACAGATCCTCTGAAGATATTAAAAGAGCAAGAACATTTTTACAATAAATTATACAAGTCAGAGTAGTATTAATGGTCCGGATACAGCTTTGCAAACGTCCTCCTTTCTGAATAGCTTGAACATCCCTAAACTTTCAGAAGAACAGAAAACTTCGTGTGAAGGTAAAATTTCCTCTGAAGAATGTTTTCGTATTCTTGATAACTTCAAGAATAATAAAACCCCAGGCAATGATGGCACTCCTATTGAATTTTATTGAAAATTCTGGCCATTAATCAGTGAGAGCTTTGTCAGATTTGCAAATGAATGTTTTGAAAAGGGCGAGATGTCACGCTCACAAAAACAGGCTGTTATTAATTACACTGATTGAGAAAAAAGGAAAAGATCGCTCCCTCCTTGAAAACTGCATGGTGTCCAATATTAATATCCCTTGTCAATGTAGATGCAAAAATTATGTCCAAAGTAATTGCTTCAAGGATAAAAAATGTTTTACCCTACATTATTCACCACAATCAAACTGGTTATGTCAAAGATCGTTTTATGGGACGGTGAAACAATTCGATCCATTTTTGACATAATGGATTTCTCAGTCAACGAAAACATCCCTGGTCTATTATTTATTGATTTTCAAAAAGCATTTGATAGTGTAGAATGGAATTTCCTCTATGAGAGTCTTAAAATGTTTAACTTTGGTGAATATTTCCTCCGTTGGGTGAAAACATTCTATAATAATATTCAAAGCTGTGTTATGAATAATGGTACCATCTCTAACTTTTTTACTCTGGAACGTGGTGTTAGACAGGGAGACCTGCTGTCTCCTTATCTTTTCACAATTGTGGTGGAAATTTTAGCAATCGCCATTCGACAAAACGAAGCGATCAAAGGAATTAAAATTGGAATCGGGAAACAAAGCTCTTACAGTTTGCTGATGACACAACGGCTGTCCTTGCAGACACAGATTCGGCCCGTAAACCTCTTTGAAATACTAAATTCATTTGAAATTATTTCAGAACTCAAAATTAATTGTTCGAAAACTGAAGGCATGCATGTGGATTGGTTCATTGAGAAATCATAAAGCAAAACCCTTTGGAATTAGATGGCCTGATGAGCCAATAAAAGCGTTAGGTGTATATTTTACATATAGCCAGAAACTTCTTAAAGAAAAAAATGTTATTGAGCGTTTGGATTCAGTTAAAAAACTAATTAATCTCTGGTCCTCTAGAGGCTTGTCGATTTATGGAAAGGTGACAATAATAAAATCTTTTCTTATCCCTTAGTTTGTCTACGCTTGTTCAGTGCTACCGACACCTAAGGAACTGATAAAAGAACTAAATAAGTTATTGTTTAAATTCTTTTGGAAAAGCACAGATAAAGTGAAATGAGTGTCAGTGGTAAACGAATACGAGGAAGGAGGTTTAGAATGATTGATCCTGAATGCATGCTCAAATCGTTAAGACTTGCTTGGTTGAGATGAATTTTTAATGGAACCAATGGACCATGGAAGAGCTTCCTACAACACCTCTTGAGTCCCTTAGGAGGTTTCTTTTCTTTTTTTTTTTTTGGCTTGCAATTACAACATATCTGATTATACAATTCCTTCTCAATTTTATTAGGAACTCTTGTCTTGGTGGTCAGAGTTCCATGAGACTTTCGCCACAGAAAAGGATTGGACGAATATTATTTCGAATAACTGAAATTAGAATAGACAATAAGCCCATCCATTACAAAAACTATTACGAAGCTGGAATTGTATACACTCATGATCAAGATCTTTTGTTTAATTTAAATGTTGCAGATGCCTATAATCACCTTTCGAACAAAATAAATAAAACAAATAATTTACAGTTGGCTGGTCTGTGTCGGTCTATTCCATCACCTTTGAGAGATAAAGACTGGCATCCATCAATAAATCCTCCAATGTTCGTGATTGAAGACAGTATATTTGACGTAACTAAAAAGAAGTCAAAAGAATTCTATACGCTACTCATCAGGGAAAAAGCACAACTTCCATATATCGTTAATAAATTACAGAGCGAGTTTAATCTTACTAGTGATCAATGGAGACAAATTTTCCAGCTTCCTCATTCTGTTACTCTTGAATCATATGTTAAAGCTTTTCAATACAAAGTTCTGAACTCAATTCTTTATACAAACACCAAGTTATATAAAATAGGTTTTAGAACAAATGATTTTGTAGTTTCTGCAAAGGTCAGCCTGAATCACTAAACCATCTGCTCTTCCACTGCCCTTATTCTAAGCAGTTCTGGAACGATTTTGAAATTTACTGGCACATTTCAAGTAAAAGGATCTGCCTTTCCCTGCAAAATGTGCTTGTTGGATTTATTTACTGAATCTACTGACCCTTTACATATATTGCTGAACTGTTTTATAATAATTGGAAAGATTTTCTTGTGAAATTGCAAAAATAACCAAATTCTTCCCAACATTCATGGATTTCGAGCAAAAATTGTTGCAAAATATGAAACTGAAAAAATAATCAGTAGGAAAGACTTATTAGGAAAAAATGGATACTGTCTCCTTATCTATCTTAACTCACTGTTCCTGTCAATACACCATTAATCTTCATTGTACCTATACTGTATACTGCTATTATTCTTGTAACTCATTAGTTGCTTTTGTTTGTCTGTAAGCAGTGTAAGTACCATGTTGTAAGTAGTGTAAGTATCGTATTTTTCAGTAGTTTGTAAGTAGCCCCAGTTCCTTATTGCCATTAATGTAAGTAAATTCATGTAAATGATGTAAGTAATTGTGTAAGTAGTGCTCCTTTTGTTGAATTAAAGAAAAAAAGAAAAAAGAGTATTTTGTGTAGCTAATGTGAAGCTAATGAAAGAAGCTCTAAATGGGTAAAGACCTTGATTTTATAATTGCTTCATTTCACAGGTGGTATTTTGGAAAGCTAACTAAACTGAGTGCTGAGGAACTCTTACAAAACCATCAGCCAGGAACATTTTTGGTACGCAACCGAACTAAGAAATCACAAAGTTATGTCATATCATTGAGGTGAGTAAGTTCTCTAATGGTCAACCATCTCCCATAAGTAACCTGTGATCAGGCTCTATTTTCAAAATGATTGTTTAAACCTTTCCCACAAGAAACATGACATAAGAGTGATGCTAAAATCGGGCTTGATCTAAGCAATCACTTTTTCAGTTATATCCCTAAATTTAGAGCTGAAAATACAGTTGAACTTCCCATATTAGTAACCACCCAAAATTCAAGCCTTGGTTGTCGCTTATGAGAACTTATCCTGTACGAAATGTGCAGCGCTGTTGCAGGGCTGCAAAACAGCTTCAAGAAGCACTCCAAAACCGCTGTGAAGTGGCTGGCTGCAACAGTCGCAAATTTTGGCTGCAAAAGCAGCTGTTTAACAGCCTTGAACAGCAATTTGACAGCGCCACGAACACTCCACAAAATCACGATCAGCGCTGCATAAAGGCTGTAAATGGGCTTCAAATATGCCAAGAATGTGTTTACGAGATATCAATTTACGTTATATCAGAAGTGATAAGCAGCTCTTTTAGCATTGGTGCAGAAAACTCACGAAATTGCAATTGTCGCTGAAGGTTTTAATTCAGCTAAGGAGACGCTGACATCACCATAGTTTTCATCTGTATTGGATATTTCGGTTATCCTCGCCCTGTAGAATCTTGGTTCGAAATCCATCTGCATGGCCCAGCACCACTTTCCCAAACCTTGTTCCAGAGTCTGTTGATTCCTCGCTGATCCATCTTGATGATCACGAGCTCACACCATCACCAATGCTACATATAACGCGTTGCAATGATGACCCATTAAAGGAGAAACATTTTTTTGCTGCTGCAACAATGTTTCCTTGGGCAGCTAAACGGGAAAACACTGTGGATGCGCGAGGTCAAACTGTTGGGGCAACATTGTTGCCTCGTTTAGCCAGAGCTTGAAGTAAACACGTGCAGATTCACATAGCGCAAACAAGACCTCATAGAATATTAGAAAACCACGAAGATGTAAGAATGCATAATAATATATAATAAGGTTCTAACTGAAACAATGTATTGTACGTAACTACCATGTGGAAACAGCAAATACTGAAATATTATAACTCAAGTGATATCAATCCTTTCCTTCTAGCTTTCATGCCCATCTTCCAGTAATAACGTTCGAGGTTCAGTAAAAAATTCCTTCATGCTCACCTACATGTAGATCAGTTTGCCACTTCCCTTTCTTCGTAATCCATAAAGTTATATGAGTGCAAGTTTCCTGGAGGTTATCTTTTCACTTTTAGCAAACATCCTATATGGCATCATTCACATTTTGAAGCGACCGCTGAAAAAACGTACATCATAACGCTGCTTTGCTTCCACGGATGAACCCCAACAAAGATGCTGGAAAAATCTCTGCTTTCACATTGCATGCCCATGCAAAAATATATGTGTGATCACACGTGTGATCACATGTGTGATGTAAAGTGTGATCACACATGTGATCACACGTGTGATTTTTTATAAGATGTGTGAATCACACTTTAAATCACACACTTTCACACTTTAAATCACACTTCTGTAAAGTGTTATAGGAAGGGTGATAAAGTGTGAAAAGAAGTGTGAAAAAAAGTGAATCACACTTTTATTTTTTTATAAAGTGTGATCTCACGTGTGATCACACTTATAAAGTGTGATCTCAAGTGTGATCACACTAACTAAAGTGTGATTCTGGATAAAATAATTTACATTATCTACTAACATCAAATCACACTTCTTCTGATCACAGTATTAGAGTATGTTGATTTGTTGTATAATATATATTGCAGTTCCAACACGATAAAATATTAATGTATCATTGCTTGCATATTGGCCATGCACCAACAGCTAAATATATAGAATAATCCTCCATAAGTAGCAAGGTAAAGATCGAGGGAAAGTTTAATTTGATTATATGCCACTATAAACTCAAAACCCATTAAAATCTAGAAAAATTTTCACAGCAAATCAATGGTTTTTTGAAGGCATTTTAATGGAATTTTCAGGGGAAAAATTCAGGGTATTTTCATAGTTTTAAGACATGAAAAAAGCAATCAAAGTCTTGTGAAAATTTAACTGTTTCATGACCCATGAAATCTCCCCAATCGTATCTTAGCCCATGAAATACCCATGAAGAAACCATGAAATATCAAGTAGATATTTTAAATAAATGTTTTTTTAATACTGTTGAAAAGCCCATGAATTCAATTTCCTGATGTTTTCATGGGGTTTTTAATGGGTTGGCAAATTCATGGCCCATGGGTACCCTGTGAATTGTGAAAATTTTCATTGACCATGAAAATTTTCATGGTCTATCCATGGCATATTAATGACTCATGAAAGTTACCCCTTCATCACTTTCATGGGGGCAGGTGAAAACAATACCTGCAACACCATGAAAATGTCCTTAAACTCCCATTAATTCCATATGTGATAAAATCGATCTATGTGGGTTAAAACTAAATGTAACAAACTTGAAAAATTTTAATAATACATGTATAAATACCAAGTCATCACTGAAAAATATAAAACATACCCTGTTTGTGGAATCTCTAGATATTGTTTGTCCTTGCACACAAATGATAACACCAGCTAATATATTCTCAGTTTATTCAACTTGTTTGGAATATTACTAATTAATAATCATGATTTTTAATTTTATTATGTATTATATAATAACCAAATCAATGTGCACGCTCTGATTGGTCAACCAGCTATGGTTTATCGTGCCAGTAAACTCATGGAAATTTCGTGCGTGTTCTGAATTATTATATAAAAGCAATAGACCACAAGTTTCTATGATTTATAGGCTGATAAACCACTTGGGATGTTGAAAGAACACTCGAAGAGTCCCTTCCAACATCCCGCGTGGTTTATCATCCTATAAACCATAGTAACTTGTGGTCTATTGCTTAATGAGACAATTATTTATTCTTTTTAAATTTTTTGCTGTTCAGGGAGCTTTTTTTGCTGTCTGCGGCTAAGGTTGTCAACATATGTCCCGCTCCAGCTTGTATTTTTTATTCATGTCTGAAACAAAAATAAGGCCTGTTTCAAACGTTGTGCTACTGCCATGTAGAATTAAATTGAATTCGATCCCACAGTGCCAAAATTCAAACGTCGAACTTAATTCAGTCACGCCAAATTCAAAATGATATAATTATATAAGCTTAAGGACCGGCAAAACAAACCTTGTATCCAAAAATGCTAAACATACACATTTTCATAATTAAGCAAATTGCATGTTGCTTCATTCTAGACTGGTTCTGTCATAAATTCACTAGAGTACTCAAGATAATTTAATAAGCTTAAGACCTAGCGAAGAACTGACCTAAAGTTAACTCGATCTGTAGTTTTACAACGGTTGAACTACTGACGATTCGAAGACCTCAATATAGGAACGGCGGCCGCGATGGATTACACTTTGCCGAGGAGCACTCTGTTACGTGATGATTTTGTTCACAGTTTTACTGAGCCGTTGACAAGTTACTGGATTTCATAATTTAACAACTGTTCCTATTTCTAATAACAGAGTATTTACTTACCAAAAAACATTCAAAATTCCCGCTTTAGAAATGGCTTGCCCGCCTCTAAATCCACGGTGATGCCTTCATTTCGTTTGACATCGGCACCACAAACTTCAGCCTTTCGTTTACTGCAATAACGCTGTTGCTACTCATCCTCTAAACCACTCAAAAAACAATCTATACGAAACAAAAACTTACAATAATATTATTCGCACGACAGACCAACCGAAAAGACAATTCAAAGATGGGCGCCAAGAGAGAATAATAGAGGTTCTTTGTTCAGTAAAATGCATGAGGATAGTCACGTGAAAATTCACACACCATCATTGGCTGTTGCCGTGTAACATCCGCTGGACTACTTGATTGCGGTCTTCAGTGAAACATGCTCTCTTATCTGCTCTGTTTTCCTTGTGTTGTTTCGGTCATTCAGTTCCCAATTTCTGGCGAAGATTTTGACGAAAACACACTTTATGAAGAGATTCATCTTCAGTTGAGAGTAAAACATGCTTTAGATGTTTGTTGCCGAACGTTGACGAGATAGGAAAGAGACGAATGAGTTCGTGAAGGTGAGAAAAATCCACCGCTTACTCTCGCTCGCTTTTAAGTCTTACGTTCATTTCATTTCAAAGGACTTTGTAAATTTCATCTGCTTTTCGGATAATTCACTGAGTAAATGTGTGACTTATTAGGATTGTATTTTATTATATGTAATTGTATTTATTAGGGCTATGTTGTGTTTTGTAGCACTTAGTTTCGGCTTCATCATAAATCTGTTTCCTTGAAAGAATGATAGTCTTGGTCATTAATAAAGAATCACAAAACTTTGCCGTCTTTTTTTTTTATTTAAAGTGGTGGAACTTGATATTAATTGGCCACAAATTGCTCAATTTTACGTTTTGATGTCTCTGTTTACCATTGATGCCCAGAAATTCCCAGCAATTCCAAATGCGATTTCTGTTTAGTCTTAAAATTTTTGGGAATTCCTAGTAATTCCAAGTTATTCCCAACTGGATCAGTGAACATTCCCAGATATTGTAAGAAATTCCAAGTCTTTGGTTTTATCCTAATTTGCATGTCTTGGCCACAATGGAAACTACTGGGCTACCAGTAATTGTGTCACCCCTATAGCAAAGATATCAGTGATGTGACCTATTGTTATTAATATGCCAACCAAAGAGCTATTGGCTGGTGAAACAAAGAATTCTTCTGTTTAACGTTTTTAACATTTAAATAACAAAAACAATGTTTGTAAACAAATATCTTCCCTATAAAAGTGATGTTATAAAGACCTTTGTAGACTGCTGAAAAATCAGGCCATGGTTTACAAAAAAAAAAAACATCTTTTAAGTATTTTTTGTAATTATGAGGAATTATCTTTATTTGAATGGAACTGTGATAAGATATTTCAGCTGATCAAGTTTTATGATGAGAAGTTTCGTTCAGTTTAAACAACTCATGAAAATGGCGAGCTTGTCCCTCCCTCTAAGCTTACCACCCATCCAAACAAAATTAATGTCACTTTCAGTAAACCACAGCATGGATGTTGACATGACAATATGGGAAGTACCCTAAGTGTGACACACTGTGGACCCCTCCTTGAAAAATCCTAGCTACACCCCTTATTAGTGTGGTCTACACCTAATCCGGTCGCGATGTTTCTTTCGTATTAAAAATTAATCTTTTGGTCACTTGTTACCGTACATTGTTCCATTGTTTTTGTTGAGTTTCATGGATTATTAATGGCCCATGAAATCGAAGACCACACCACCAGCCATTTTCATGGCCCATGAAAGTCCAAACACATGACTTTCATGGGCCATGAAATATATAATGTGATGAGTTTCATGGCAAATTCATGGCTCATTAATGTCTCTCCTTACCAAATTCATGGGTCATGAAATAAAATGCTACAATTTCATGGAAAATTCATGGCCACAAAAGAGCCCATGAAATTACATTTTGCAGTTTTCATGGGCTATTAAATGGCTTTCATGGGGTATTCACAGAAAATTCAAGGCATTTTCATAAAACTGTGGCTCATATTTCCAAATTTAGTGGAGCATGACTGGAGGTTTTGTAAAGTAAATAAAGCTTGTGTTCCACCCAAATTAAAAAGATGCAACTGCATAGAGGACAAGGTGACTTATTGGGCCAGCAATTCATTCCGGGTTCAATAGCACAAAGCACCCTTTGAATTATACTAAAGTACCCCTGGATGGAATACTTGTTGATTACAATTTAGCTCCCAGCAGCAATCACTTAACCTCCTGGGTGAAGAGAGACACTGTGAGATGTAGTTTTCTTGGCCAAGAACACAACACAATGATCTATAGGCCATTGCTTGAACCAGTCCAATTAATACACTTTTTAGCCACTGCATCTCGTTATGCTAGCTTCATTGTCAGTGCAGGAGATTAATCTGGTTCACATATTGGGTTAATCCTTTGAGAGTGTTACCATCCTGTTCATTTTCTGAGATAAACTGCAGTTCTATCAAAATTCCTTATATGTACTTTCAAAAAGAGAACATATTTCACATGCAAGCTAATTAACTATAAGAAAAATATCCAACTAACGTGGCATTTGCCTGACAGCACATAGAGTATTTGCATTGCAGCTGCTTCAATTGAAAAGTTATACACCCACTTACATAATATGTACCTTTAATACTTTAATGGGTATACTCCTAAAACAGTATACACTATACTAGGAACGTACCCTACCCATACCCTGTTGGTATGCTGTTTCTTGGTTTGACATAAAGTGAGTTTGGAGAGATATTGTCTTTCTCAGATGCTTGGTGTGAAAACTATCACACTTTATGAACAAATCTTTCACTAACTCTTAGATAGCAAGTGCATCATTGAAAAGTGTGATTCTTTGATCTGGGATCAGCTGTCACACTTTCTACATCACACTTCTCATCACACTTCTGAATGTGTGAATGTTAAAAAATCACACATGGAAAGTGTGATTATTAGTGGGATAAAGTGTGATTCCAAGGATCACACTTCAATCACACTTTTAAAGTGTGATCACACATGTGATCACACATTTATTTTTGCATGGGTTAATTGTTTATGTCACAGCAAATATCCAAGAGACACTCCTATACTTTACATCCATAAATTAAGGCACTCTACTTAAAATTTGCCCGCTTTCAGTTTTTAAAAACAATAACAGTCGAGTTTGAATCACCATTGTAACATGAGATGGTCACAAAACGGCAACAATACACATGTTGTCTCAAATGTCCCAAGGGACTTGGATGTCACGTTTCAACTCCGCGCTACAAATAATTGAGACTTTTATATCCATTTTGCTTGAATTCTGTCTACTACAATCTTCTTTACCTCGATAAAAAATATTTATTGTGGATTGCAGGGACGTGTCATATTTTTCAAATGTGAAAAATTCAGTTTTATCTTGATCTGAAGGACATGTGACGGCTGTTGCACAAAATGAAATCCTAATGAAGTTTACCTTGTGGTGGACTTATCATCCTGCTGTTGGATGGGAATAAAACTAATGCCTGGCAGTGCTGTGGACTTCACGACCAAATGAGAATCTTTGTATTTAATTCCTTGCAAGGCGAGATAGTGATCCTACTATAGCAGAAACGTATGTTGGTTTGTGCCGTTCATTTGGATTGAGCCGGAGCGATTTGCATGCTGAGAAGAATATAATTATTTTCAAATTATAATCTAACCACAAATTTGATAGGATAGCTAAAGAAAATACAAAACTGTTGCGTCATTACCATCGCACTGTTTCCTTTTCACTTTCATGCGATTTCAGTCTCTGAGTGGTACACTTAGTTTGCAGCTTGTAGCAACTGATTCACAGCCATCTTGCTAGCTGCAAAACCACTGCAAATCGCTGTCAAGTGCTTCGAAAGGCTGCAAAGCGTTTTTGCAGCCCGCTGGTGCTTAGCTTTGTGTGTTGGATAGCTTTCAAACTGCTGCGTTACAGCTGCATATTCGCTATACAGCCATTTTGCAGTGCTTTTGAGGTGCTGTACAGCGCTGCTCGTTTTGTACAGGATTAGACCATATTGGGTCAAAATTTTATCTCATCATTATTATTATATGGTAACTAGAGAGACCTACCCTATGAGCCAATACCTGATCTAAACCCACATAATAACTTTTAGTAGCCACAAAAATATTAAGCTTTCCAGACTATTTCTTCAGAGTATCATGGTTCACTTAACTGATAAACTACCTGAGAAGGCGAACAGAACAAGTCTCATGATATAAGTTACGAATTAAATCTTTAAGAGCAGGTCTCTGAGAAAGTGAAGCAAAGATGGAAATGAAAATCCCCCCCCCCCTTCATTTTCTGTGTGGAGGTAGGTTGCCTGGGGAGATGAACAAAAATGGCCATATAAGGGTCACCTGATGTATCATTGTCATGGTAACCGCAACTGATCATATCCCGCCTCCAACCCATGCATGTTTTGAGCAAAAATTTTACTCTGAAATGGCAGACAAATATGAGTCTAGTTCTAGAGTGAATGTGAGCCAAGTCAAACGACATTCCACCAGGAGGTAGGGCTATTCCTCTACTTTCAAACAAATGCTGTTATAGTATTTTGACCTCTACAAAAAAACTAGAAAATAGTGGCTTTCCTATGTTGCCTGTCAGCCATTTTGACAAACATAAAAAACAAGCTCGAGCAATTCCGTTATTTCTCCAAAAGTACTCTCATTCCAGACACCAAATTCGCAGCAGGGCTTAAACAGTGAGATATTAGAGTTTCTAAATATTAGAAAATCTATTTGGGGAAAGTTATATTTTGACCATGGGCAATAAACTGATTTGATGGAAATTTGAAAACACCTCAAATTTGTCCATTTTCAGACTGGATTGGTTTGCTCTAAAAATGGATTAGAGTCAGGTGCATTTAATCTCTAAACATATGTTTTCTGTTTCTGTGAAATAAACATGATGTGTGATGTTTTAGATCATTACGATTGATTGAAACAAAGTTGACAGAGAGCCTACCTTGTACATTTTGGCAACTTTTAGTGAGACAGCTTCATGTTTGCTTGCTCCATTTTCTTCACCAATTCAAGCACAAATTCTGATGGTCAGGTCAAAACTTATAGACTTAGGCATGTTTTGATCCACACTGAGATGGTTGTGTATTTTTAACCATCTATCTTCCTGTAGAGTACAGTTGACAAGGTTGAAACACTGTCATGATATTGTGGATTCTGCTGTAAGAAAGTTGATCCAAGGAGTTGCACAAATGCTTTGCCATGCTTAGGAAACGTAGGCCTGTAGATAAGCAATAGCGTGTTTGGCTAAAAGTGGCTGGCACATACCTTGCATTCGTTTAGAAGGGAAGAAGTTGTTCTTGAATCAAAATGTGTGACAAGGGACCAGAAATGAGAAGGCGCGGACTGCTGACCGGATGTTTCATTATTTGTTTATTGGTACAATTTTGTGGCTTCAAGTTTTTATGTTTCTTCGTGCTTTGTTGTTTTCTTAATAACTTGCCAGATATAATATAGATCATATACCTCCACAATACTTGACTAATTGGGAAGGGAAGAATCCGGCGACGTTACATTGCAAGGCGAGAAGCTTGCATGAAGCTTTCAATTTTTGCTTTTGGCAGAATGCAGAGGTATATTTTCCTGACCAGAAGTGTCTTTTCAATGCCAAATTAAAAATGGCATGATCACTGAAGCTGATTTGCATATCATAGTAGTCCCAAAAAAATAAATTGACGGCAAATGAATGAAAAGCTGTTTGTTTCCAAATTTCAGGGGGGGGGGGGGGGGAATGCACAGGAAGCAATATAACGTTATATTGCGACAGAGAAATTACGAGGCATGTGGACCCATGGACTAGGTAAAAACTGCGAGAAGATCAAGTGTGGTTCTCAGATCTGAAGTAAACTCTTAGTGAGGGGACTGGAAAGAATACCAGTGGCGAGGATGTATTCAGGCAGATGAAACCAGCTCATGGCCAGGATGGCAAACGATTATTTGCCCATGACGATTTCTTAATGTCACAACAGATCTCTATATACCCCTCTCCATGGGCACCAGCCAGAAGAATGTCCCAGATGCAGTTAAGCCAGCTATGGAGGAATATTAATGGGGAGAAAATGCTACACTAGCAGCAGTACCAGACAAATTAGTTGATAAAGCTGCTATACATACAAGAGACTGTTAAGCATCTGTTCTCTGCACAGAGATGAGCTTCAGCCCAAGCTTACTCTGAAAAGTTTGTACCTGAAAGTACACCGCAGCATTCGGGGTGTGTCGGGAAGTAAATGGGAGCCATATACACTGTATAATAATGCCCTGTTCAGCTTTACGGTAGTAGTATCTTTTGCAGGGGTGTGCTAAAGTTGATATCAAAGGCATAGTCTTTACTTACAGTATAATAATTTTTTGTTTGCACACCGCTTGTTGAGAACTCCTTTCAGTAACTCTCAATAACCTAAATATGAACATCATACAGAGTAGAAATTATAGGGGTTACGCCTAGCTTAGCAAATGCAACTGGGACAGTTTAGTGGACATTTAAACCAATTTCATGTTCGTGTCACTTCAGGGACTGTAATTTACGAAGTTCAACCCATTTTTTGATGTCTCCGCTAAACTATCACAAGTCCAGTTAACAGTTGTAATAGTTAAAACAATGGTGGGGGGTGGGGGTGGGGGTGGGGGTGGGGGCAGGATTAATGGGAATTTGGGTGGAGATGTGACGGCAAGGCTTTCAAACCCTGACCCTGTGTAAGACATTACCACACCCATTTTAAAATTACTGGGAATGTATGCAATCTGATTGGCTCTAGACAATGGAATTTGTTCGCAAATCGCATCATTTTTTATTCTAAATTGCATTCTTTTTCTAACCTATCAAAATGATAACCTCAGTTTCCTGATGTGAAAAAACAAATAATAATATTGACAAAAAATGTATGATTTCAAAATGGGTTTAAGAGAATGGTAATTGAAGGGCTCGGGGCAAGAACGTCCTCCCGGTTTTTTGGTCGATTTTCGATGTGCTCAATAGAAACTGAGATTTGGCATCTGGACTTTATTCCAGTTAAAAAACATTGCTCTGTATTTGTTTTGGCTGATTTCCTCTTCGTTTTCGAGAAATAACGTATGCAAAAAACCCAAGTCAGCTCATTCCCTTGCGAATTGAATTACCTGTAGAGCACATGAAATGATTGACGGGTGGAAAGTATTGTTTGATAGTGTGATGTAGACTATACATTTGGCGGTTAAAACATCGATTTAAGTTTCATTGATAGGAAACTTACGTGGCTGTGAGGTGTCGATTGCTAGCTAAATTTAATTAAAACTCGCCAGCCTGGTGATCGAACAGACGTCATTTAAGTCCGTCGATCCACAAGTCAGACACTTCTCAAAGAAGCCAGTGGTGTTTCTCTGTGCTTTCCAAACGCTGGAACAAATCGGCGTTTCGCAGTACAGAGTACTGAGCCAGGCAGGACAGTCTGAAAGCAACTCTCGTCTTAAAAGCGGCCCGCAGTTGAGAGTCTTGGCCCATTTGCCAAAGGTTGTCGTGCTAGAAATTCGGAAAGGAGAGTTGTTTTTTTGACTTAGGTGAAAAATATGGGATGTTTGAAGACGTGTTGCCCGTGCTCTTAAGGATGTTTTTATGCCCACAATTCAATGCGACCACAGAGGGTGCTGTCTCCTTGAAAAGTTCTCGCGAGGACTGGAAATGAATAGTCGCTCGGCTGTGGTGGGAAAATTTTCACTTCGGAGCGGAAACATTACAGAGAATTCATCTAAGAGTGGGAAATCGGCAAGACGAGCAGTCAGTCCGTTTTCGATGAGCTGAGTATCTTGCAAACAGTGCATTTTCCATCGGTTTTCTTTCCAAACAGGACTTTCAGAATAGTAAGTTTTGCGTAGTTTTGGCGGTTGAGAAACATTGGCAATGGATTCATTTTCATCGTCAAATGGAAAATATGGAACGAAATGGTATTAAAATCAAAGTAAATGACGACAAGTCAAGACTTTGGACAACATGCTTAACTAGCTCTGAAGATATTCTTTAGCTTCAAACTGCTGAAAATTTGCATACCTGGTATATTGAATTATGAAATTCGATCGCACACAATGGTCTGTCACACGACTCGTGTGAAAACAATTTTAACTGTTTATCTGGGGTGAAAATGCTTTTAGCTGTTAATCTAGTGTTAAAATACTTTTTGATGATGTTTACATGACTCCATATAAGCGAACTAACTGAGGTACTCGATGCAAAAGTGATTTATATGTTAAAATACGCCAGCATGTTTATCTTTACGTGTGTTCACATAACCAGACAGAGGGCGCTGTCACCTTGTCATGTCATTTCTGCTTTGAATATTTGCTGCGTGCGGCAAAGAAACCTTTCCTTGCACTGGTTTTCCAAGATACTCAGCTCATCGAAAACGGACTGACCGCTCGTCTTGCCGATTTCCCACTCTTAGATGAATTCTCTGTAATGTTTCTGCTCCGAAGTGAAACTTTTCCCACCGCAGCCAAGCGAATATTTCATTTCCAGTCCCCGCGAGAACTTTTCAAGGAGACAGCGCCCTCTGTGGTCGCATTGAATTGTGGGCATAAAAACATCCTTTCGAGCGCAGGCAACACGCCTTCAAACATCCCATATTTTTTGCCTAAGTCAAAAAACAACTTTCCGAATTTCTAGCACAGCAACCTTTGGCAAATGGGCCAAGACTCTCAACTGCGGCTGCTTTTAAGACGAGAGTTGCTTTCAGACTGTCCCGCCTGGCTCAGTACTCTGTACTGTGAAACGCCGATTTGTTCCAGCGTTTGGAAAGCACAGAGAAATACCACTGGCTTCTTTGAGAAGTGTCTGACTTGCGGATCAACGGACTTAAATGACGTCTGTTCGATCACCAGGCTGGCGAGTTTCGATTAAATTTAGCTAGCAATTGACACCTCACAGCCACGTAAGTTTCCTATCAACGAAACTTAAATCGATGTTTTAACCGCCAAATGTATAGTCTACTAGGCATGAATAGATTGTGCTAGTAAATCCAGCAAAAGTTGCTTGACAATACGCCCAAAAGTTGCTCTAAAGTTGCTCAAAAATTTAAAAGTTGCCACCCAAATTTAGAAAAGTTGCTTACTTTTGAAAGTCATTTTGTTCTAAATTAGTACTCAAAACATGACATTGTATGTGTAATTTAACATCACTCAATGTTTGCTATAGACATCATAGTGCTGACTACTAAGAGTTGCCCCAGCAGCTATGGTAGCCTCCATAGGGTCAATATCGGTATTATTTGCATTTTCCTTGTCAGACATTTCAGCTTCTAATAGACCTTATTCGCTTGTACATTTTGTTTTCCCAATACAGATCATGTGACCATACTCACAAGACTTGGTCCTTTGTCTTGCTCATTAAAAAGAGTGCATGCAGACATATTCATGCTTGCATGCACTCTTTTTTAATGAACCAGACAAAGGATCAAGTCTCGTGAGTATGGTCACATGATCTGTATTGGGAAAACAAAATGTACAAGCGAATAAGGTCTATTAGAAGCTGAAATGTCTGAGTAATGTCACATGATCTCTATTGGGAAAACAAAATGTACAAGCGAGTAAGGTCTATTGTGATGCCTCGCACTGTGGCAAATACCAAGTGGTTGGGTGGGAAGCTCTATTGTTGGAGCGAATAACCGCTGGATGTAAGTGCCCGTTAGATAGATAGCTGCTGTCCAGTTCGTGGGCGCACGTGTTATTTTATAAATTATTTGTAAGAATGTACGACATCCTTAGTTTTGACCATTTTTAATAAAAACCTTTTAATAAAGACCTTTATGATGATGGTTTGGTCAGTTTTTAACTATTTGTTGACTCAGAAGTTGCCAAGGAAGGTAAAAGTTGCTCTAGGTTGCTCGCAGTACAAAAAGTTGCTGAAAACGCTAAAAGTTGCTCAAAAGTTGCCGAGCACAATCTATTTATGCCTATAGTCTATGTCACACTATCAAACAATACTTTCCACCTGTCAATCATTTCACGTGCTCTACAGGTAATTTAATTTGCACATGAATATTAATATGCAAGGGAATGAGCTGACTTGGGTTTTTTGCATATGTTATTTCTCGAAAACGAAGAGGAAATCAGCCAAAACAAATACAGAGCAATGTTTTTTAACTGGAATGAAGGCCACATGCCAAATCTCAGTTTCTATTGAGCACATTAAAAATCGACCAAAAACCGGGAGGACGTTCTTTCCCCGAGCCCTTCAATTAAACTTTACATCATGCAATTTTGGTCTGAAATCATACTTATGATTTCAAATCACGTGTAGTCTATGAATTTCAGGCGAAATTTCACTCCACTCAGTTCAATTGCCATTATAAATCCGTTCATTTTTATAATCTGTTTAAGAATAGTGACCTTTAATTATTTGTAACCTTTATTCTATTATTTTTCATTTCACATACAAAAAGGTATTTTTCTATAACTGACACCATACATGTAGAATTCAATGTTTTTGAAAATGTTGTTGGTACAGGCACATGTAGGTCATGTAGAGCTTGCACAGCAAACTTTTACACTGTGTTCAAGGCTACTGGTCCAGAAAGACACCCTGTTGATCAAAGGACGCTAAATAGCGACATTGCATACCCTGTTTAATTAGGATTCAAGACCCTGAAAACCATACCCTGTCTGACGGCACATAACCCGTTTAGCCCAAACAAGGAAGTACCCCTCCCCAGGTCAAACATGCACCACTTTGAATTTGAAATGTTGGTTGCCCAGATACTGACACTGAGATTTCACATTATCTACACAAAGGATCTTAAAATAAGTTAGAACAAGGCCTTTTAAATCCAACAATGATTCAAGTCGCAAAAATTCCAAGTCAGATTTACTATATAACTGCCGATCCAATCTTGTAAAACCATTGGTTATAATATCACCACCAAACGTTAAAAATAATATTCTTATGTTATAATATGCTATATTCCTCATAAGTGTAACACGAAGTTTGTGTCGGACATCCGGTCAGCAGTCTCCCATTCCATTTCCGGTCTACACGTCTTCCTGAAACTTCCTGACAACAACTTCATGGTGACTGAAGAAGATGTATGGCTCGATTATAGCCAAATGCTTTATTCTTTGTCTTTACAAGTGTGTATTTGTTTAGTGCATAAAATCGTGATTCATGTAATTTCCTCAATAAACCCCCAATGGATGGATTTTACAGTATCAAAAGCAGGAACCACAAATACCACAAAGGTGTTTATCATATTAGTACATGTGAATCGAATCCACCATCATGCGTGGTTTAAAACAGCTGAAACATCCCTACTGAGTCGATGTTCAATGGGAGAAACTGGGAAATTGGTCTTATTTTGTGAGCCTGCACTAGATTTGGTCAAGAGAGATGAGCGAAAAGAGAAATGGACACGATAATAGTATGCTGCATAAATTACCAAAATTTACAGGGTAGGCTTTCTGTCAAACTTTGTTTTCATCAATCGTAGTGATCTAAAGCATCATAAATCAAGTTTAGCCTACAGTATGGCAAGCCGTTTGTAGCAAAATTTAATCCTTGAAATATATGTTTAATCCACCAAATATTGGTTTAATTTAAACTAGTGAAAATTCATTCAATCCATAATCCATCAAATATTGGTTTAATTTAAACCTGTGAAAATTCATTAAATCCATAATCCACCAAATATTGGTTTAATTTAAACCAGTGAAAAGTCATTCAATCTAATCTTAAATATAAATTTTCATTCAATTCAATCTTTTGATTATTATCATTTAATCCAATGCCTTGAGTTTTGATTCAATCCAAACCTTGAAATATCTGTTTAAACCGGAAAATTTTATTCAATCTTCCTGGGCCGAGCACGGCCAAGAGAAACCAGAGTAGGTTGAGTACGAGAGAGAGCACAGTTCTTTTGTAGCGACAACATGGCGAACGAAGAACATTTTGAGTTAGAAAAGACTTGCCGAAGTTTCTTGCAGAAGTTTTAGATAAAAGCGACAACCTTTTCAAGGTAATTTTGATGCGAAAACTGTAGAAGCGCATGCTGAAGTTCTTAATCAAACTATTAGTTTGGTTAGCTTGTATCTGGTAAGAATCATCACCGCTTTCTTCACAAAGACACTCGAATCCTTCTTTCACTTTCACGTACAGCAGTCCTTGCCCAGCAATTTTCTTCACCACAGAGTACGGTAATAACAACTTTGTCAGGATCAAGTTCGACCCTTGATATTTTCTTTTGATGCAATTTAACGAATTTGAAGTCGTTTGCTCGTATGGTGGGAAATTTCTTGCCAAAAGATTCCTTGATAGCATTTTTGACAGACTCTTCATCATCTTCCTCGACTCGTCCAGCATTATCATACATTGGCAATAACCGATTTCCGTTTTAAGTTATGCTCTTCGCTGAGAATTTTTAGAGGACCCCCCCCCCCCGAAAACCACTCTAGTGACAGAGGCCTCATTGTTATAGCTCGCAGCCTCTCTGACTGATTCAGACAACGATAGGTCCCATTAGATGTGCTGTTTCTGATCACACATTGTGTTTCTAGCATGATCCAGTGATCTCTGTACAGAAGTATCAGTGCGCTAGTGCAACTTCAAGCCTGATAGTCGGAACCTGAAGCCTGTTGCATCTGGGAATTTGCCGTCGATGCTCTTCCCTGAAGGATATTCGAGGCATTTTCCAACATTTGAGCTACACGTTTAATTTTATCTTCTGTCCTCTCCATCATGCACAACAAAGCTCCTGAGTACCTCACTACACAACAAAGCAAAACAAAGCTCCTGAGTACCTCACTGAGGCATTTCGCCTTAGTTCGTGACAGTACTGCTTATAACCTCAGGGACTCTAACTTTAATTTAGCACTTCAAAAACCCAACACCGAAAACTTAAAGAAAGGTTTTCATACTGTGGTGGTAAGTTATGGAATTCCCTCCCATCTGCGATTAAATCAGAACCGTCTCTTGAAGTCTTTAGGAAATCTTTATTCACACTCGGTCTCCATGACATCAATTAATACTTCTTATTAGTTTTTGTTTACTTGTTATTCATGTAATTTTTATTCAGTACGTCTTATGATATTTTATTGCATGTACGGCTTTCTTGGAAACCAATTCCATGTAACTGAAGAAACTCCATGTTGAATTAAAAATGTGTGTGTGTCTGTCTGCCATAGTCTCCTTCGCAGACGTGTTTTTTGTTTTGGGATGTCACGCAACACTTCTCTGTGGTGAAGAAAATGGCTGGGCAAGGACTGTTGTTCGTGAGGCCAGATTCAGACGCCGAACTTTTCATGAGCAGAACTTAATTCGAATTAACAAAATTAATAATAATAATAATAATAATAATAATAATAATAATAATAATAATACCACTTTATAGGGGTGACACAATTACTGGTAGCCCAGTAGTTTCCACTGCGGCCCACAAATAGGCTAGACACAAATAATGCAAATAAACTCAACATGATAAGAATCCCAACTGGCCGGAGGCAAAGCAGTTGGCTATTTACAAGGATGACTGAGGACGTGAACCAGGGACTACCCAGAACAGGACCAGCTAGCGGCCAGAGCGGGATTTGAACCCCGGGCAACTGCATTGAAATCCATCACCCTAACCGCTGGACCATCATGCCCCCTCAAAATTCCGCCTGTTGGTTCAGAAGTCGAACTTAATTTGCCATTCCGCAGGCGTTGCTAATACAGTTCCAGATCTAGTTCTAGTTCGGAGTAAAACTGCTTAAATATGTAATATAATAATTTATGCATTAGGTTTGACGCATGAAAAGAACGGCGTTTGAATCGAGCCTGAAAGTGAAAGAAAGATTTGAGTGTCTTTGTGAAGAAAGTGGTGATGATTCTTACGAGATACAAGCTAGCCAAACTAATAGTTTGATTAAGAACTTCAGCATGCGCTTCTACAGTTTTCGCATCAAAATTACCTTGAAAAGGTTGTCGCTTTTATCTAAAACTTCTGCGAGAAACTTCGGCGAGTCTTTTCTAACTCAAAATGTTCTTCGTTCGCCATGTTGTCGCTACAAAAGAACTGTGCTCTCTCTCGTACTCAACCTACTCTGGTTTCTCTTGGCCGCGCTCGGCCCAGGAAGATTGAATAAAATTTTCCGGTTTAAACAGATATTTCAAGGTTTGAATTGAATCAAAACTCAAGGCATTGGATTAAATGATAATAATCAAAAGATTGAATTGAATGAAAATTTATATTTACGATTAGATTGAATGACTTTTCACTGGTTTAAATTAAACCAATATTTGGTGGATTATGGATTTAATGAATTTTCACAGGTTTAAATTAAACCAATATTTGATGGATTATGGATTGAATGAATTTTCACTAGTTTAAATTAAACCAATATTTGATGGATTAAACATATATTTCAAGGATTAAATTTTGCTACAAACGGCTTGCCATACTACAGACAAGATAATAAAAAATATGTTTAGAGCATAAACGTCCACCCTAATCATTTTTAGGGCGAAGTCCAATGCAGTCTGAAAATGGCAAATTTTGGAATTTATTCAAATTTGCACCAAATGTGTTTATCACCCATGGCAAAAATATAGTTTTCCCCAAATAGATTATCTAATATTTAGAAACTCTAATATCTGTTTAAGCTGTTATGTGAATTTGGTGTCTGGGAAAAGAGTACTTTTGGAGAAATTGCGGAATTAATCAAAATTGTTTTTGATGTTTGTCAAAATGGCTGACAGGCAACACAGGAAAGCCACTATTTTCTAGTTGTTTGTAGAAGTTCAAAATACTATGACAGCATTTGTTTGAAAGTAGAGGAATAGCCCTACCTCCTGGTGGAATGTTGTTTGAACTGGCTCACATTCACTCTAGAAATAGACTCATATTTGTCGGCCATTTCAGAGTAAAATGTTTGCTCAAAACATGGGTTGGAGGCGGGTATATATGATCAGTTGTGGTTACCATGACAACGATACATCAGGTGACCCTTATATGGCCATTTTCGTTCATCCCCCTAGGCAACCTACCTCCACACAAAAAATTAACTTTCTCAGAGACCTGCTCTTAATGTTGTCTTAATGTTAGGGGGAAGTGAAAATGAACTAACAAGAATTGGATTCCTAGCTGTAAATTTGATAGCCCTTTTATATTACTGAACATTTGTTAACAAGTTGAAAAATACTACACCTAGACCTCCGAAGAGTCTGCACTTGTTGTGTTGGTTTGTGATTGCACAAGGTGTTCAAGTGAAAAGTGTGGAGAGACTGTGTTTGTCCATTTGGTTGTAGTAATAGACACTGTACTTTAACAAATCAACAAGGAACATGTACTGAAGCTAATTAAGGCGTTGTCTTGATCTGTTTATAATGATTACCATATGTACATGTATGCTGGTGTTATAAACACTAGACTCTGTGCGAGACTCAGTGCAACAGCTCAATACACTTGGCTTTCTTATAGGCCGCAAGTGCCACTTTACATTGTGTATTTTTTACATATAAACAAGAACAATGTACTGTACTTCACAAATGAGCAAGCAATGTTTAGAAAACTGGTACTGCTTTAAAACTGAAACTGTAGTTCTGTTAAACTGTTGACTGAGAACAGGAAATCATGCAGTTCTAATCTGATTAGAGCACACTGTATGTGCATTTGTCTTTAATTTTTCTTCAATTTCGAGACAAAATCTGGTACTTCCCATTGAGAAATTCTGTCTCTTGTGCTACACAGAAATAATGTTACAACACTCCTATTATTCATTGAGTGGTTCCTTACAGGAGGTTAAAAACAAACGAAAATTTCAAACTTTTGGCTCAAAAAGTGGTTGTGGTCGCTTACAAGAGGGTCCAAATATAGTGATCTGACTTGGAAACTTTCAATTGGTATTTTGGAAAACTGGTCGCTGAGGAGAGGTGGTCACAACTGGAGGTTCAACTGCAGCTCACTTTGGAAAAGACTGGAATCCAGGGTGTTGTGTGAGGGATTGTGGGATTGTTTCTTCACACTATACATTCCCCCAAACAATCCCACAATTACTTGCACTGCCACTTAGTCCCAGTCATTTCCAAAGTGAGCTATTAGAAATATTAATTGTTTCTAATCTCCGATAACCAACCTCTTTCTCTCACATACAATTTTATCAGAGGAAATCATCATCAGTTCGGCAACACTTCCTGTGCTTTACAGAAATCTTTTGCAAACCTGAGCACTAAGATTAAATGTACCCCCTGTGAAAGTGATTCTCCCCATAAGCAACCACCAAAGTTTCACGGTTTGGTTGGTCACATACTGGTGGCTTACCTGTATGTGGTCCATAATTCCTTGAAAAATTGCTATAATATGCTTAGCTTGCAGTCATTTTAGCAAGCTTTAGCCGTTGTTAAGGAACCCAGATAAATACCATTGTTATGAAAATGTTATTTTCTTCTAGCATGAATTAACATATGTTGCCATCTTTGTATGGAAACTACAGTCCCTTGGTTACCCCATTTACTTGCTCAATTGGACAATTGTTAAAGTTTGGCTGTTGGAACTGGATTGTTTATAACAAACTGCCAGGGATATTGTCATGCAATGTATATAGGATCACTTCTACACATTTCTTTTTCTTTTTTTTTTGGAAACTTACTTATTTTCTGTTTACGTGTTTATCTTTATAAACGGACAAAGTAGTTCTGTCCCTCCTTTGGGGTGAGTTTGGGGTGAGCTCGGAAGTGGAAATTGGAGGTTTTCCATTAAAGAACAAGACTAAGAAAAAAATATCATTTTCAGTTGATGGCAAAACACTTTTTTCTTTGAAAATTTCACTGAGGGATTAAGATTCACCAGTTGTGCAGTGTCTAAGTTTGAAGCACATAAAGCAGTTATTCACAATATTGAGCCCCATACAATGTCTTGCTAGTCTCACTTTCGATTTTGGCACTTGCTCTTGAGGTTTCATTGGAAGACCGCATGTGAACACAAAACAATTACAACATTTGTATATGTAATCTACAGTTCATGTTCACAGAAACCTTATGCATATGTAAACTTTCTAAACAGGTCTTACAAAGCTAATAGAGTCCACCTCCCCTTCCACATAGGTGACTTTCAAAAATGTAAATGGCAAACAGAGGTGCATGGTCACATATGGGAGGTGGTCACTCATGGGAGGTCAGATCACAGGGGGTGCACAGTTTGAGTCATTTGCATGTGATAAAAGCAGAGACTTACACCACACCCTATTTCTGGAAACAACAAGACAGCAAATATCTCAGCTGAAGTCAGAGATCTAAAGCTTCGGGGATGACTTCAACTCAATAGAAAATGTATTGAAAACTCACTTCAAACCCCATCTGTATGTGCAGCCAATTCACATATTGTTAGCTGTTGACATATGGAGGACTCCTGAGAAAATATATATACATTACTAATTATAAGACATTTTATGTCCTCTGTTTAAGATTACAAATATGATTGGCAAACTCATGCACATGTTGTCAAGATAAAAGAATAGAAAATTTCAGATTAGCTCTAAAAGAGCTTGCAGTTGTGTACAATAGGTGGTTGCCTACAAAGGTTCCAGTTATAGTGATTTGACTGGGAAAATTATATTTTACAAAAGTGGTTCTTAATCACTAGAGATGGTCACTTACAAGAAGTGGCTGCAAAGGGAGGTTCCACTGCAAGGCATTCAAATGATTTTAATTCAAAGTGCTTTAAATTTGCCTGCCTACTGAAAATAAGAACTTGCGTAGAGTTTATCTTGTCTTAATTTGCTGTTACTTTGTGGACAGAAATATGGGAACTGATTTCGGCTTCCCCGTGATGTATATATGTTATGGTAGAGGTCTCCTAATCCAAATCACGCAAAACACTCATTTACTTGATAGTCCATTTTGGCAGCTCCTTGTATAACATGTTTATTGTTACAAGAGTACAGGGTCACTTTGGAAATCTTGTTAACCCATCATAATGGTGTGCTGTTGGATCATCACCATATTTAACTCTTGTTTTCAGAGACAGAGAAGGTTATCAACACCAGCAAATTGATACTTCAGCGGATGGAAAGCTTGTGATGAAGGGATATGAGGTTGGTTCCTGCATTAGGTAGTTCACATTACCACCGTCAAACGTATTGGTGAAGAACTCATACGTAAGAGATGAATCCTCATGATCAGGAGAGTACAGTATGATTCAGTTTGGTTAGTGCCTTGACTGCAGTTCTCATTGATGTTTACATGTCCACGTGTTTGGGTTTCTCATAGACTCCTACACAGCCTGTTCCAGGCTCTCAGATATTTGGGGAAAGCGAAGAGCGAAACATAAAACAATGTGCTAAGAACAAGGGAAGAACTGCGTCAATGGTAGTCAGTGGGTTAACAAAGAAAAATAGAGGTCACGTGACCGGTCCTTTTAACACTATCCAGTGAAAGTCATGGTTGGTGGTAGTTTAAATCCAGGGTCAGAGTTAAGATTCTACAGTTAAAACAGTTTCTAGGGGGGTGGGTAACTTAGCAGGGCCAGGCTTCATTTCACGTTACCTCCTGGGTTTGTAGCTGGCTAGGTCACGTGACAAGCCACAGTATCAAGTACACAGTATCAAGCCACAGTATCAAATTACCCTAGATGAGATGATCATCGACTTCTGACTGTCACTAGTGGCTCCAACTCGACCTCCATTGTCTAGTTTTTAAAATCACCACCCCCTCAAGTTGGCTTTCATGCAACTTTAACCTTGAAGCTAACTACTGGCCAGAAAGTGGTACCCGGCTCCCCCCAGATCTTGCAGCATATGGTTGTTTTCAAATAAAATAGCGTTGATATGTTACTAGCCTCAAAGGCTTTTGTTTAAGTAGGCGAGCAATACAAAATATCAACATCAAAAAAAAAATTGTTTTATTTAACCCATTGGCACCCGTGCCGGCCAAAACCGGCCGTAAAAATCTCCCATGCTTCAAAACATTGCAACTTTCTCAATCGCACGAATATTGCCTTAACTGTTAGTTGTGAGCACGAAATGGAATGCCCTTTAAATTTGGATATCCAATAAATGCAAGAAACGTAGCGATTTTTACCAAATATGGCCTTTTGAGTTTGGACAAGAACGAAACTGGCCGTTTTTAACGTCAAAGAGAAACAACAAAAATGCCCCTTTTTGCCTTCATGTTTTTTAGGGTACCCTTCCCGGTAATTTTCTTTGCTCATTCTCACGCGCTTCCCCCATATATCTGAGAGCCTGGAATAGGCTACTTCCTCTTGATGCAAATTTTTTACTTCAAGTATCCATTTATGTTACTTGTACCAAACAAAACTTAATGCGTAAAAGTTGCGAAGTTTCAAAACAATTTTTTTTATTTCAGATAGGAGCTACTTGCTTCATCAAGTAAATTTTGCCCAATTTACTTCCCTTTATTATTACTCGTGCCTGAAAGGCGACGAGTCTAGGATTCGGCTCTGAATGTTTTTATTTTTCGTCTTCGTGTCGCGATTTGGTCAGCGCACGTGTCCAGCACACGCCACTCTACAGAAGGGGTTGGGAACGAGTAGCCTGCGTGCAGACGTTTCCTATTTCCTTTGTTGTACGCGCAACATAAAAGGAAATGGGAGTCTGCACGCAGGCTATGTTAACAGAGGGTCGGTCAGCACGTAACGTGAGTGGGCACATGCAACTCAGCACGGAAGGTTGAAAGATGTTTTCAAAGCTCAAATTCGGTTCTTTTCATTGTTGTTCTGCAAGAGATGCTTCGATGAGTAATTTTGAAGGTTTCTGTGACCAAATCTCGAGTCTCGGCTCTGTGATTTGGCTCTGTTTTTTATCAATATCATTATTATTTTTTCTTGTATCCTTGCAAATCCATAGACACTGCCGTTATTTTTGCAGGCACTAGTTTAGGCTAATTGTAGCCTCTTGTTATTATTTTTTTTTCGTCTTCTTGTCTTGATTTGGTCAGCGCACGTGTCCAACACGCACCGCAGCACAGAAGGATTTAAGAGAAGCGCGGTCATCTTCACGTGCAGCGCACGTGACTTGAGTCAGGTTTCGTGCAAAAAATTGACAGCCCGTGGGAAACTGCACGAAAGCTCGAAATATAGCTAAATATGATTTGGAAGCAAACCTTCGATTCTTTTTCATTTATTTCTGCAAGAGATGTCGCGATTTGGTCAGCGCACGTGTCCAGCATGCGCCACTGCACAGAAGGGGTTGGGAACGAGGTTGGTTAACAGAGGGTCGGTCAGCACGTAACGTGAGTGGGCTCATGCAACGCAGCACGGAAGATTTAAAGATGTTTTCAAAGCTCAAATTCGGCTCTTTTCACTTTTTTTTTTCTGCAAGAGATGCTTCCATGAGTAATTTGAAGGTTTCTGTGACCATATCTCGAGTCTCGGCTCTGTGATTAGGCTCTGTTTTTTTTATCATTATCATTATTATTTTCTCTTATGTCCTTGTATTGTACTTTTGCAGGCACGAGTTTAGGCTAATTGTAGCCTCTTGTTCAGATTTAAGTTTCAAAGTTATTATTGTCAGTGCATAACTGGCCTTTTATTTGTCTCTGCTTGTGAGGAAAAAGTTTTTTTTCATTCATTCCTTATGAGTTATTTCCAAGTAATTTACCTAAAGTTGCATTGTTTCTGTTCATGTCCCATTGCAGGATCACCTTTTTCCAAGTCTCGTGGCTTCAGTGCAGTACTTTGCAGCATGTTTGAAAAATGACTTCCCCTTGGTCCCACTTGCTAAAGAGGAAGGTAAGACAACGTTTAACGAAAAGCTTTAATTTGTTCTAACAAGAAAAGGCCTTAGTTGATTTAAAATTTTTGTTCAGAACAATGTGTACCATTAAGGCAACCTCTATTGAAGCTTATATACTTCTAAACTTTATTTTTGAAGGCAGGTTTTACCAGGCACATATATACATGTAGAGGAAGAAATTTAATCTAACTTAATAAGCATTGCTGTGACTACTTACAAAATTGTACCACAAACCATGGCGGTTTTGTTCCAGGGTCAATAATCACCCGTACAGCTTTCCCACTCAGTCAACAAGTACCTACTAAATCATCTGCAACCTCACAAACCGTTTGGTGATTCCTGAAGTGTGATACTCCTCGTGCATCAAAATTCTTGAGTAGTGGATGTTATTTCACCTGCTTACCGTAAAAGCTATATTAAGTCCCCCCTCTCTATTAAACCCCCTCTCTAATACGCCCACCGTTTGGAAGTCGGTTATTGTAATAAGCGCCCCCCCGCCCCTCCCTGGGATATAAGATTTTGTAATTAGTCCCTCCTATTCCCTCTTACGAAATCTACTTCATGCGGCCTAGTTGGTTCAAATATACACACAAAACACAATACTGTTTGCTGCTCTGTATTAAAAAAAAAAAGTTTTACTGCAGCTGTTTGAGTTTTGTACAAAAACTATTTTAAGACGAAAACGGCGTGTTTAAGGTTTGAAATAAGCCCTCGCTCTCTAATAAGCCCTCATTCATGAGGCCTGAAATTAAATAAGCGCTTTTATGAAATGTTCGATGAAATTATCGTGGTCTGATTGGTTGGATCAAGTGCATTATATGGGTAATATTTAGAGCTCGTATAGCATATCTACGGGCTCTGATTGGCCATTTTCTGAGTTAAATTTTCTCGTAATGCTCACAGGGATAACGACCTTCTCGGCTACCAGCAAAAAGCCATCAGCACGGAATGTTTCTTAAGTTGACAGCTGTGCTAGAATGGTTCGGTTCTTCCTGAGTGAAAACAAAGATACTGTAAAGTTCCGAAAGTAGCGGACCCCTTAAACTAACGTCAATTTTCAAAGCACTTAAACGTGTACTACCTAGATCGTTGAGTTTTTTTTTAGCACGTGATAATTTTTCTTACACATTCACACGTACTTGTATTCAACAACCCACTTGGCTTGTTTTTTATTCCTTGAAAGTTTAGATTGGCTTTATGGTGCATGACTGTTATCATCGGCGGGAGTTATGATAGGAATGCTGACCGATGAATTAACGTTTCAGAAATAGTTGCTTCCAAAACGATATTTCCAAAAAGACATTCATTAAGTTATTTTATTTCATCCATTATTGTAATGCCTAGTTGATCATCTCGTCATAGAAACTGCGTAATATAAATTCGCAATTTATTATTCAAACGATGAAAACCCTTTTCCTGGACTGTAATACAGCGCATGCACCGAAAGGTACTCGTATAGTTTTCGGAGACGGAAAAAAAACTGCAATTTTGTGTCTCAGTTTTCCTGGCAAGTTAGTATAGAATTTCAGGAGAGATATTTTTTGTGTACTGTGTTGTGTATTGTGATGAGACAGAAGCGCTATTGCAAAAACAAACCGTTTACTTTACTGAGCTTTTCAATCAGTATACCTGGACACAAAAATTGCATTTCTGCAGTTCTAACTTCAATGGCCTGAAAAATCACCTTAAAGGTCGATCAGCGGGGAAAACAACAATCGTGACGTAGTTCTACCAGCCACTAAAATCCCCTAAAATTTCAGGGAAATCGATTTTCAAAATTCAGAGATTTAAAGATTGAAAGAAAACACCCGTCCCAAAACTTTGTTTTATAGATATATTCAGGCGTTAAGTGTTCTGTGCAACGTTAAAATCAACAGAACTACCAACAACCGGTCGGGCGTTTCTCGAATGACAAATCAGTCAGAATGAAATTCGTTGCCTGTGCTGGCCTACCGCTAAAAAGACGCACACTACGTTTTATTACTCTCTCACCTTTCCTTTTGATATCCCTTTCAGTTAACATAAAAGACAGTCGCCATATCAGTGTTGAAACTGCTAACAGTCAGGCTGACAAGACGCTTCACTCAGCGGCAGAAAGAGGAGACATTGATGGCATTAAGGCACTGCTATCTAACGGGGTTGAAATTGATTCAAGAGTCAGCGATGGCTCAACACCGTTAATGATTGCAGCTGCTAATGACAGGCCAGATGCGTTCCTTACCCTGATAGGAAAAGGAGCAGACCCAACTTTGAAAGACAACAATGAGTGGAGTGTGTTGCATTATGCTGCACAAGGAGGCAGTGTCGTTATTATTGAGAAGCTACTATCTCTGGGACTTGACATTGATTCAAGGAGCAGTGATGGTTTAACACCATTAATGATTGCAGCTGCTAATGACAGACGAGATGTGTTCCTTACCCTGATAGGAAAAGGAGCAGACCCAACTTTGAAAGACAACAATGAGTGGAGTGTGTTGCACCGTGCTGCACAAGGAGACAATGTCGTCATTATTGAGAAGCTACTATCTCTGGGACTTGACATTGATTCAAGGAGCAGTGATGGTTTCACACCATTAATGATTGCAGCTGCTAATGACAGACGAGATGCGTTCCTTACCCTGATAGGAAAAGGAGCAGACCCAACTTTGAAAGACAACAATGAGTGGAGTGTGTTGCATTATGCTGCAAGAAGAGGCAGTGTCGTCATTATTGAGAAGCTACTATCTCTGGGACTTGACATTGATACAAGGGGCGGGGATGGTTTCACACCATTAATGATTGCAGCTGCTAATGACAGACGAGATGCGTTCCTTACCCTGATAGGAAAAGGAGCAGACCCAACTTTGAAAGACAACAATGAGTGGAGTGTGTTGCACTGTGCTGCACAAGGAGACAGTGTCGTCATTATTGAGAAGCTACTATCTCTGGGACTTGACATTGATTCAAGGAGCAGTGATGGTTTCACACCATTAATGATTGCAGCTGCTAATGACAGACGAGATGCGTTCCTTACCCTGATAGGAAAAGGAGCAGACCCAACTTTGAAAGACAACAATGAGTGGAGTGTGTTGCACTGTGCTGCACAAGGAGACAGTGTCGTCATTATTGAGAAGCTACTATCTCTGGGACTTGACATTGATACAAGGACCAGCAAAGGTTCAACACCATTAATGATTGCAGCTTGTACTGGCAGGCCAGATGCGTTCCTTACCCTGATAGGAAGAAGAGCAGACCCAACTTTGAAAGACAACAATGAGTGGAGTGTGTTGCACCGTGCTGCACAAGGAGGCAGTGTCGTCATTATTGAGAAGCTACTATCTCTGGGACTTGACATTGATACAAGGGGCGGGGATGGTTTCACACCATTAATGATTGCAGCTGCTAATGACAGACGAGATGCGTTCCTTACCCTGATAGGAAAAGGAGCAGACCCAACTTTGAAAGACAACAATGAGTGGAGTGTGTTGCACTGTGCTGCACAAGGAGACAGTGTCGTCATTATTGAGAAGCTACTATCTCTGGGACTTGACATTGATTCAAGGAGCAGTGATGGTTTCACACCATTAATGATTGCAGCTGCTAATGACAGACGAGATGCGTTCCTTACCCTGATAGGAAAAGGAGCAGACCCAACTTTGAAAGACAACAATGAGTGGAGTGTGTTGCACTGTGCTGCACAAGGAGACAGTGTCGTCATTATTGAGAAGCTACTATCTCTGGGACTTGACATTGATACAAGGACCAGCAAAGGTTCAACACCATTAATGATTGCAGCTTGTACTGGCAGGCCAGATGCGTTCCTTACCCTGATAGGAAGAAGAGCAGACCCAACTTTGAAAGACAACAATGAGTGGAGTGTGTTGCACCGTGCTGCACAAGGAGGCAGTGTCGTCATTATTGAGAAGCTACTATCTCTGGGACTTGACATTGATACAAGGGACGGGGATGGTTCAACACCATTAATGATTGCAGCTTGTACTGGCAGGCCAGATGCGTTCCTTACCCTGATAGGAAAAGGAGCAGACTCAACTTTGAAAGACAACTATGAGTGGAGTGTGTTGCACCGTGCTGCACAAGGAGGCAGTGTCGTTATTATTGAGAAGCTACTATATCTGGGACTTGACATTGATACAAGGGGCGGGATGGTGAGACACCTTTAATGATTGCAGCTGGTTATGACAGGCGAGATGCGTTCCTTACCCTGATAGGAAGAGGAGCAGACCCAACTTTGAAAGACAACAATGAGTGGAGTGTGTTGCACTGTGCTGCAGAAGGAGGTAATGTCGTCATTATTGAGAAGCTACTATATCTGGGACTTGACATTGATTCAAGGAACAGGGATGGTGAGACACCTTTAATGATTGCAGCTGTTAATGACAGGCGAGATGCGTTCCTTACCCTGATAGGAAAAGGAGCAGACCCAACTTTGAAAGACAACGATGAGTGGAGTGTGTTGCACTGTGCTGTAGAAGGAGGTAATGTCGTCATTATTGAGAAGCTACTATCTCTAGGATTTGACATTGATTCAAGGAACAGGGATGGTGAGACACCATTAATGATTGCAACAAGAAACGGTAAAGCTGAAGCTGTCAAATATCTCAAATCCAAGGGAGCACGTTTTTAGCTGTTTCCTACAGCGTGCAGTTAAGTGTAATCATGTAACAGTTTATCAGCGCTATGAATTCAAGTGGATCATGGAGTTAACTTTATTGCTTCGATAACGTTTAGTTACTATTTCACTGTTTCACAGGTTTCATCTATTTACGTGAAATCAATCCTTTGACGAAAACAATCGAATAATATCAAGTAAGAGTCCTGGTTTTATTGTGCTCCGAGGCTTTCTGTTTTGTTCAAATGCTACAATTTGGTAACTGATGAATGCACCTTAAAAAAGAAACAGTACAGTTAAACATTAGCGAGAACGACATTCAGATCAATTAGTGAACGTTCTTCAAACTGTGATTCCATTAGAAAAAAGCCTGCCTTTTTGTTTCTTAGGATTCGCAGAATAGTCATTGCCAAAAACATTGTGAATAGAAGTATTTTATATCAGGAGAATATTGCCTACGAAATATTTTTATTGCATGCTGGAAATTTTCGTCGCCACATATTTTCAGAAATGTCAAAGAAAAAATATTAACGGATTCGAAAGAACGTAGAAATCAAACTATTTAACATTGATTTACTGTTTCTAATTCCCGACTGATGATAAGCAAGCTATTTCGAATATTTTTATTCAAATTTGTCTCGCGTGCGGATGGAATTACATTCCAGCTTTCGGTGAGTTTGACAGTTCCGTAGGTAGCCGCTGCTCAAGGAAGCCACAAAAATGTCGCCAAAAATACCAGACTAATTTTCTAAATCATAAGAATTCAATCCCGCCAAACATCCTGGATCGTAAGAGCGGGAATCAACCTCCGCCGACATTTTAATTGTAGCTGGAAAGGAGTTCAGCTTGTTGTAAATAAATTGTCGTGGGCACGTTAGAGCTTTTCATATTGTTAGGTTTAGGAAAAATTTTAAGAGTTCCAAGAAAAATACAGCGATAAAAAGAATGTCGCCGCACACACTTTATTAGAGAGCTTTAGATTTGACAACGAGTACGAGATTTAGGACGAGTACGACTTTTTACATCTAGTTCGCGCGCCTTACATAATCACTCCGTACATAAATCCTGTTCTAAAATCTCCTTTTCTGTTTTTAAGCAATAGGGCAGAGTAAAGGATCTGTGGAGGCGACGGGTTTGAAAGTCGTACTTGTTCTCGGTCTCGTACTTGTACTCAAATCTAAAGTCTCCTAATAGGGAACAATTAGTTATTGAATATTCTTGAATGTAAAGCTTATGAGTGGATAATTCTATTTGCAAGAACTGATTGCTTTTAACTGAAGTCTTGGAGTAGACGTTTTACAACCACCATGTAGTTGCCGAGTAAGAATTCCTCAATTTTGAACTGAAGGAAATAACGGGTTTTAAGAATGGTTTTTGTATTCAGTTTATTTTGGACGTGAACTCTATATGAAAACATTTCAGTTTCGTTTTTGTTTAGTTTAATTCCATATCTAGTAGTAGTAGCTTGTTTCTAGGCAAGTTTGCATCTTAAGGAAATTTCAATGGTTTTCTTTACAGTGTAATGGTATTCCGGATTCAAGCGCGTGATTTTGAAGGCCTTTATACACGAAGGGTTTCGACTTGTATTGACGGTTTTATAGGTATAATCAATCCTCGGGAGCAGTATTTCCATCCCGCAAAATGCTCCATGATATTAAACCGGTTGAATATTCGGGAGCAATATCCGGGAGCAAATTGAGCAAAATGCTTCCGGCTTCGTGTGCACTGATCGTGCAAACTGACCCTGGAGCATGCTCCGGGAGCAAAACGGAGTTTTGCAAGGTCTTTCCTATTTTTGCATCAATAGAACTTATTTTGCAGTAAATAGTGAAAACAGTATGTAACTTGAAGCTTCAAACAAAATGTTTACAACGCAGTGGGTGAAAAGCGAGTACAAATTGCACAGTTTTTAGCTGAAAGAAATAATGGATTTTAATACCAGGTTTGCAGTGTAGTTGTTTCCATGTGTGGGGCTTGTTGTAGAAGAGAAAAACATTTCAATGAATTTCTCACATATTTATCCAACAGTAACTTATTTCTGGACATTTTGTTCCTGTTATTTTTACAGGGTCATGTAATGTGACAACAATTGCATATATTTTGTAATAGAAGTAGTTTTTATGATATAGAATATTTAGGTATTTATATGGTAAGGAAATTAGTTTTCTACGACATATTTTTACTGTCAGTAAAAAGGATCTAAAACCTGTGTATAACACGAATTTGAATTTTTAGTATTGCGTTTATAGTCGACATGCCTGTATTGACACTAATACAGTTTGCTATTAAAGTGCACCTAAACGGGAATTTTTTTCACTTAAGTAAATCTTTGCACCTGTTTGAAACGCATTGCGGTTTTTTTTTATTTATTTATTTATTTTTTTATTTATTTATTTATTTATTTATTTATTTATTTTTTACCAAATCTTGACAAGTCATTTTGACTTTGCTAGGGTGTTAAACTTGCAAAATCTGGCCATCGTCTGCCCCACGACCGAGTGAGAAGGGGCTTGGGTCTATTCTCGATTTGACGTGTTGCATGCAATCAGTTTGTAACGTCACATCGAGAATAGACCCAAGCACCTTCTGACTCGGTCGTGGGGCAGACGATGGCCAGAGACCCAAGCCCCTTCTGACTCGGTCGTGGGGCAGACGATGGCTAGATTTTGCAACTTTAACACCCTAGAAATGTCAAAATAACTAGTCACGATTTGGTAAAAAAGGCGCAATGCGTTTCAAACAGGTGCAAAGATTTATTTTTGCTAAAAAACATATTTGGGTTTAGATGCAATTTAAGAACTTTGACATTACTATAAATTTGGTGGTGTTTTGTTAACAACACTAAGCAGTTTATCGTTAGTCCTCTTATGTGGCGCACAACAAGAAAACGTCTGATGCGAGGAAAATGAGGGACACAGTATGCACATGAAGAACAGATCGGTGACAAGCCTCCCACGCACACGTTAATCTCTTGCAGTTACTCGCTGGTGGGGTTATCTGAGCTCCGGGACTCCCGTGTTAAAGGGGTGGGGATGCTTCCTGCAAAATGTGACTTAAAGTGCCTATGACACGAATTTTTTTGCTCGTTTTCAATTGTTGAATATGTATGGAAAACGACTTGAAGCTTAAAAACTGCTCGAATCTTGGAAAAAGCCGTTTTTGCGCGTTTAAATTACGCGCTATTTAGCCTCCAAAGTGTCTCGGAGACTGGGATCTAACTTACCGCGTTCACGCACCCGGTGTGACGTCACACCGGTTCCTGCAAGGGAGTCATGCTGCCGCTCGGTTCATTTTTTTGGTTGAATGAAAATGTCAAGCGAATGCAAATTGTTCAGCAACGTCAGACGCTCTTTTTCTCTTTGTCCGCCCTGTTGGCGGTAGATGAGGGTTCACGGTGTTACGTCACAGACATGTGTCACGTGATGTTTTGGCCGCGCGATCCATGGGACACTTCTGAGGCAAAATAGTGCGTATTTTGAACGCGAAAAAAGGACTTTCAGGAATTTCAAAGACTTCTGCACGTTCAAGTCGTTTTTCATACATGTTGAACTATTAAAAATGAGTGAAAACATTTTCGTGTCATATGCGCTTTAAACACTCACATTAAAGTAATATTAACGCAGCTCAAGCCTTATTTCACTCTAAATTAGGCAATTGTTGCAATCAATGGTATATCTTGTCGGTCTTGACCAGCAACGCAGTATGAGAGTGGTTTTACTTTCTTCGATTGCAGCCGTATGCGATACTTTAACGGCCAAAAAGACATAGAGATTACCTCATGGGAAATGCGCTCATAGGATTTTTATTCACGAGTTGAGTAGTACCAGAAAACGAAAGCGCGCGGGTTTTTGTGCAACGGTTCTAGGATGACGTATCCTTCAGCACGTTCATTCATCATAAGTTAAGTTTCGTCGTTTGCGTTGCTAATTGGACAACGATTTTTTTCACTGTGAAATTTTGTCGTTCGTGCTCCTGGCTGGCTACGAGTAGATTCAGTACGAATTTTCTTCACTATGATTTTCGTGGATAAACCTCAGTACCTATGAAGTAATGATGTTTTTGTGTATCCTCTCCATGACCAGACCCACAAAACAGATACCGATGTCAGGTTATATATGACCAGTCCTAAGAAGAACGATAAAAGAAAACAAAATACAGGAGAGAAAAAATAAAAAAAGTAATAAAATGAAATTCGCGTGCAGTGGACCTCCGCCATACGACCACCGCATCATCACGATCACAATATTGTGGCCCGACCATGCCTTTTTGATTTCATTTCACTTTATTTTGCTTTTGGTTATATTTTGTTTGAATATTTTTTTCAGCAGAATGTGTTTAAAAATATAAGAAAATTGTTTTATATGTATTTTTTAATACTTTGTTTTTAACTTAAACTGTTTTTTTTTTTTTCGATTCGAATCAAATTTTACTGTGGCAAACTTAGGCCACCGTACTACAGAAGGGATGATTCGCTTCTGTCCCCAATCATAAGTCCTCAAGGGGAATGCTTCAAATTGCTTCTCTTTGGATCATGGGGCTTATGTAGCCATGCTAGCAACACATGTTCGTTGGTGACTCTTCATCAGCCAAAATTTCAGTATCATGACTCTTCAAGCTCCTCAAGTTTCTTGGATGAAGGGAACCTAGATCTTAATATGTAAGGCGCGTGATCTTTTTATTGTAAATAGCGCTATATAAGCAATAATTGTTAATTATTTATTACCTCCTCCCAAAATATAAAATAAAAGGGAAAAACATAAACCCAACGAAACATATTTTAAACACAAATCTCAGACCTATGGATCAGAATGTTTCTCACCGCAATTTCTTAGGCCAAAAAGGCAAAATTTTCTACACACGGTCGAAACTACAGTAAGCGACCACTCAAAATGCTGTGCACTGCATGGTGGTCGCTTACGAGAGGTGGTCGCTTACGAGAAGTCAGACCACAGGGGTCTACAGAGATTTACTCAGTACTCTGATATTTGGAAACAACAAATTATCGCTAAATTGGCTGAAATAAAAAAATCGAAAGCCTTGAATATCATTTGGACCAAAAAGAGAAGCATAGATTGCTTGCTCCAAAGCCTGCAAGTGCAAATATTTCGGCACCAGAAAATGCATTGCTAATTGTAAGACATCCTTAGGCAGTCTGTTTTTGGTCACAAACTTACTTGATAGAGCTAGTCAAGCACGTACTCTCAAGATTAAAGTATTTTCTTATGACAAAGTCAATCATTTCAGACTACATCTGAGTGCGTGTGTGTTGCTCAAATCCGGTTTGTGACATTTACGTCTTCGGTGGTGGCCAAGAGAGCGAAGATGTGACAGCTAACAAATTTGCGCCTTTTGAGAGAAAGGATTTGGAGACAAGTTGTCACTTACAGGAGGTTAAAAGCAATAGGAAATTTCAAACCGTCAGCTATAAAAGTGGTTGTAGAAGCTCCCGACATGCCTGTGTGGTAGGCGCTAGAAGGGGGAAGGGAACGGCAATGCGGGCGCGAGTGCGAACCGAGGAGAGAAAGGAGGGGAGAGCTTCTCTCATTTCGCGCGCGCTCCCGTTTTCCTCATTCCCTTTCCATTTCTAGCGCATGCTACACAGGCAATTCACTTTCTTCCCAACACAGTGATCTGATTGGAAAAAATTGGTGTCGTGGAAAAGTGGTCGCAAACTGGAGCGTGGTAGCTTACAGGAGACTGTATATCCTAACAGCCATATCTCAGACGTTTGACCCAAACTCATACACCATTTTGCTAATGATCAGGTCCTGGTGAATTGTGGGTCGATCCAGTCCTTTGGGGGGCAAACGGCCATTATAGGACGTAATTTAAAATTGTAATTTTGACCGTTTGCCTCCCCACAAAGGACTGGATCTATCCACAATTCACCAGGAACTGATTAGCAAAATGGTGTGATCATCGGTTCACACCGTACAAGAGAATCAAAACGATTTTAAAAAAAATTTGGTGATGTTTTCAGTTAATGGTGGTAACTCCCTGTTAAGGCGGCTACTGATTCCATCCAAACCTGCCAATGGTTAGAGGGCTCGATGCCCTTTTGCAATTTACGTAGGCATTGAATTCCGGGTCGTTAATCAGACAGAGCTGCGCCTTCCTGATCCTTTAATTTCTCAACCAAAGATATCTGTTTTAAAATTGTCAACTGTGATATCAGAGCGCTCGCCTTATTGCGAAGGCCTTCAGTTACCTTTTCTGGCAGATGTAGGTGTAGATGTGTCTCTTGGGATCTTGGGAAAGAAAGGAATCGCTGAACATTGGTTATGAGCCGGAGACAATTTAAAAACGAACGGCTTAGGTGGCTATGCGAAACTCTATTGCAAACCAGCAAACCACATCGTATAGGAGCTCTTTCCGGTCCTTTGCTCGTGACTAGCACTGTGGTGGTTTTATTTTGAGTGTGCAGAAGAAGCCTACTGTTCACAAGAAAAATCATAAATCGCACGAGCATTTGCTGACTGTTCGTTTTTGAGGCACTTTTGACATCATGCCACTCAGAGGACACAAGTACAGTGACGTCATCATAAATTAAGATGTTTTGAACAACAAGAATTCAGCACTTCCAGCACAAAGCCTTGTAGAACCTTGCGCATAACATATTACAATGTAACCGTTCTCAAACACTTTTTCTCAAATACTGTTCATATCAAATCAGTTCCTGGATAGTTTATTGACTATATTGTACAAGATGATCACCGGCGAAGTACCCTGGAATAACATATAAAGATATGTTCACGTGATACTACTTTCGTTGGCGTTGTTGTTATGGTACCTAGCTAGCCCCCCCCCCCCCCTTCCCCCCCGTCATTTTATTATTTTTTTTTCAAAGAAAATATGGCCCCGACGTTTCAAGCCAAGCCCCTCTCCTACTTTATCGACGACGATAACACCCTAAGTGAGGGATTGTCACCTTTACTCCCCTAGCCCTTACCTTCCACGAAGTGGCCTACGGTTTCCTATCGTTACCCTCATTACCCAGTGCCTGTAAACTGATTCACCAGAAACCATTTATGAGCATTCCATATGCACAGATCGGATTACTGGTAATGTAAGTGCTAAGGAAAATGTGCCCGTCATTTGTGTAATAAGGGTTGGTTTCTGTTATAATGAATTTATGAAACTGAAGAACGAAATCAACTAAATTTATATTTTTTTGAGAAGTAACAAGAGACGTGAACTTTAGCCAGTAGCAAAGATACCGAATCTTGGTAGAGTTCTCTGTTCCCTTTTCAACGACCGAATTTTTCTAAATTGCTCAACCGTTACGGTAAGTCGCCCACCTCATAACAG